>CM028359.1:97667615-97956875 GCA_016618105.1 Dendrobium huoshanense
AGAGAGAAGAGTGGGATAAAGTTTAGAAGGATGTGGAATATATATATTTTATATTATATTATTTTGCTTAAAATAAGACCAACAAATTTATAAATCATTATGTAGGACAAGGAATTGTGAGGAATAAAATACAAGTTGCATAAGTTTAAATACAAGTTGACTTTTGAAGTATTTTGAGTGTAGAATAAAATAAATATCTTGAAGGCTTTTTGCCCACAAAATAAGGAATCTATCTATATATCTCTTTGTTAACTCTAAGATATACACACATGCTTTATTTTTCTATTTTGTTGTTTGAAATATTGATGAGTGAGCTAAAGATGAAAATTTTGTAAGCTGCCTAACTACGCTAAGTATTACAATTTTGGAAAGTTCTAATCAATCTTTTATTTGCATGTTGTTGATTTATATTTGTAGTGGATATGGTTATTACACCTACTTCTGTTGTTGTGGTTGTTATCAAATATCTATGATAAGTGCTTAGCGTGTTGAGTTAAAACTGTTGCTAAATATACTGTCATCAAAATTAGATATAACACAACGATTCAGGGAGTGCTGGAAAAGTCGTTTCCTACACTTGAAAGTATAGCAAATTTGATGCTCTTTGTAAACCGCTGCAACAAATTTATCAGGTATTTTAACTGTTGCAGTAGGTCAAAAAAATTGTCTCAAAAGTCTAATTTATTAATAGTGTTTATGGCTGCTTTGTTTTTCACACAATAGCCACAATTTTGCTTAGCTATTGTTTTCTCAATATTTTTTTATTTATGTTGTGAAAAATTATTTTCTGCAACTATAGTAGCAAAATTATTTTCTCTACAACAACTTCATAATCAATTTATAAAATATTGTAGCCATCCCAAACAAACCCAAAGTTATTGACTAGCGAGTCTTGACGATTTGCAAATATTGCCTTAAGGAATATTGTGCAGATGTCTTAAAGAAGAAATTTATGCAATTATGGATTCTCTTAGATATTAAATATGGGTAAATAACTTATAATACTAAAATACTATGGATGCTTAAGCTCTGATTGATTGAGCTCTAAGACAATAAAATAAAATAAAAATGCAAAATGTTATTAACTTGGAAGCATCATGGGATCTTACAATTAGAAAGTGTATTCAAATAATTGGTCATGTCTCAAAAGATAGGCCCAATCATTGGATATTTATGTATTGTTATTAGGTTTTTGAATATGTAGAAAGTTATTTCCACATGAATGGACTATATTGATTCAATACATTGAGGGTTTATGATCATTGATCACTAATCAAATAGTGCATTTTAACTTTATTAATGAATTGTCCATATAAAAACACTAAGATTTTATGGCTTATTGCTTGCATACCTTGATATAAGCTTTTGATTCTATTTATCTTAAGTCAAAGGACCATAGGATTATCTTCTTTTTCTAAGAGATGATAATAGCTAGGCTTATAGCACAAAATTTTTGAGGTGATTTATCCCTAATGTCATAATCGAATTTTGCTACCGAAGGGTCTAAATCATATATCTCGATGAGTTCTAGCCACAATTAATAATAATTTCATAGAGGATTAGTGTGTGTGCATCCTGATCATCACATCAAATAGGAGCTAGGGTATGAGCTCGTTGTCTAAACTAAAGTCAATATATATAGATTGGTTGTATTGTTTGGAAACCTTTGCCTGAGACCGACAAAAATGTTTGTAGTTTCTGTGATCCTTGGAGACTCATGTATAAGTCTTCTGATCTCCACCATGAATGACTAGAAGATGGCTCACTAAGAGAGAGGATTAGGAGTGAGAAGAAGGCTTGTGATCGATTGATGGAACTTAACTTGTCTAAAGTGATGAAGAGGGTTTATATAGTGATCATAAAATTAGAGGATTTTAAATAGCATGGATCCATGGCTCAACAATAACCAAATCTTATGATGGGAACTTGATCCAAAATCATTTGAGGGTTCAATGAAGATCAATGGGTTGCTAAGGATCAATGCTGTGAAATATTGGATAATCAAGAGCCACATGGGGGAATTTGAGTGGAATTAGTTTCATTTGTCTCATTACGACTAGTTTAGCCATGCTTTTGGGTCAAGTTGAACTACAATTACCTAAATTATGCTTTTGGTAATTACGAATAAGCTCAATTTATTAAACACAAGTTATAGCTGCCAACCTCATAAGTTTATATAACTGATCATGGCTCTATAGTGACTTCAAAATAACAAATCTAGCATGATGGAATCAAATGATTTGTAAAATATTTCTTTCAGGATAATCAAATGATAGCAACCATAATGATGAGCATAAATTCCACTGAAAGAGAGTTTAGAGCATTTCTATTAGGAAATATGTTCAATTCAAAAAGAGTCAAGTGTAAGATTATACTTCTACTGTATTTTAGATCCCAGTTGTAACAATCAAGTAGTGTATTCATTATTAGTGGGCATTATTCATGTTTGCTAAGTGTTGGATTTATCATCAATTAGCAAGAATGAACTACATATCCATCATTAACCAGTGAAAATTGGCAATATCATCATTTTGCAAGTGAAGATCTAAAACTTTATGTAAAGCTCCAATAAATCATTTAGAATTCTCTAAGTAATTTACTTTGAACACTATTTATGAATTTTAGTAGGAGACTCCTAGTCAAAATCCTTTTTACTTCCTTTGTTTATCTAGAATAAATAAAGGGAATTGAAACCTCTCTTTATTGAGATGGATTAGATGAAGCCTATCTTTAGGTGATCATGTATGGCTTTCACAAATTCAAGATGAGATATGAGGCTACTAATAACCTTCCTAATGAAGTAGAGAGGACCTTTCACTAGTTGGCATGATGATGACAATTTTAAATGCCGCCCTTAAGAGAAATTATTACGTGCGGAGACTAGACACAAAAAATCGTTATGTTTTATCTCTGTGAACAGTAAAAGCGCAATACTGCGTTTTTACTATTCATAGAGACAAACCAGACGGTTTCTGTGTCCAATCTCCGCACGAAATAATTTCTACTTCCTTCCTAAGGGTGGCCTCCTTTGAATGGAGAAGTTAATTAAAAATTCTTTAAAGTTTACTGTTGTGCCAGATGAAACTATTTAATATAGCTATAAAAAATGAAGTTTGAATACCTCATAGCTATATTTTTGATCATAAAAAAAGATATAGATGGAAGAGAAATGGATTCCACTTTGCTTACAACACCTTATGATCACAACTAATACATTTCCTGAAATCTACAGATCTGGAGATATTTTTTTGGGACATTTAGGCCATTTAAGGCAAACTCATACACATAATGCATACACATGGACTTGAACCTTGGACCTCTTAGTTGGAAGCCTAAGCTCTCAACCAATAGGCCAAGGGGAGTTGTGTCAGATCTGGAGATTAATTTAACAATCAATTCTCCTGCTGCAAAGCATCGTTCAATCATCATATCAACGCAATCAAATCACAAACCAAGATTCAGATCAAAAACACTTTCTGCCTCTCCTCCCTCCTCCACTGTCTTCCGGCTCTTCTTCCGGCCATCTCCTTCATTCCTCGGCTTCAAGTGCAAACCCTCGCTCCCTCCGGCGAAGTCCTCCCATTCGAAGGTTGGCTTCCAGAGCAAGCTCTCGCTTTTCTTCCTCTTCCTTGGAGCTTCACTCTTCCAAATATGACTCAGTGCTTTGAGGTTATTTATCAGCTCGCAGAACTTCTCAATTTTCTCCTCCTCATCTGCCGCGATGGCCGGCAGAGCAGTGGCCTGGCTTATTTTCGCCGGCGGTGGCGAGCGGAAAGGAGGAATTTTTATTCTGCCTTCCTCTTCCATTAGTCTGGTCGATCGGCGGCTTCTTCTTCTTTCTTTATATACACCATATGTAGCCACCGGAAATGGCAAGGAGATTTATAGGAAATTGCATGCGAAAGTGGAAGTGGAGAGAGCAAAACCTTTGTGATGTACAGATAATTGATTCTTCCATGGCTTTAATGGTTAAGTTTGTCCTCAATGCAATAAATTATAAAAAGACCGATAGCACAACGACTGAAGCTTTCCCAAGTGCCGAAGTCATTTCCTAAGTAGCTGTTACTTTGATTTGATTGGAAGAATTTTTTAAAGAAAATGCTTATAGATTAAGCACATGGCTAGCTTTTGCAATCATGTTTTTACCATTGGTCCTTCATTTTAATGATGAAAAGATTGATAAAAATTACTTTTTTTAACAAAATTTATCTATCATTGTTTAGCTTGGTTGATAGGCCGAGTACGGTTTCAACCCGTGCTTGATTCCGCTCAAACGACAACGCTTCTTAAGTGAGGCCAATCAAGTGTAGGCTAGGAAGTTTCTGAGGTGGGTGGCTCTTTTAAGTCAGCTGAGGATTAATCACGCTGTCAAACACTATTTTGAAGGTGACAATGGGTGGATATCCCATTCAAAATAATAATAATAATAATAATAATAAATAAATAAAATAAAATAAAATTTAACATTATTATTTTATTTAGTATATTACATGGATAATAGCAAAATTTCCAAGAGATCGATTTGCTAAGATTAGCTCTTGCTTGTAAGCATGATCATTTATATGTATATGAAAAATATTTGTTAATGTTGATATGATAATATATATTGATTGATATGTCTTTGTATTATATACATGTCATTATGTTTGGACTCTTTTTAAACAAAGTTATCTTTTGTAGTCAAACTCGTCATTATATTCAGTGAAATAACACTTCTTGAAGTTCGACTAATCATTTCATCAACATAAGCATATGATAGAAAGATGAAAAATCTTTGTATGTAACAAACAAACCCTCTTGATCATGTTGGCATGAGATAGTGATAGGGTAATTTGAAGAAGAGTTGAGATTATTGGGTGTTTAGTAGGTAGTTATTGGGTTATGACTAGCTCTTATATTTTATAAATTCTATCTATTTATGCTCACATGGAAAGAATTTTCTAATAAATTATCATATGAAAGGAAATATCAAATCCTGACATACCGTGCATCTTATCTATCATTTATCTAAATTATAATGTATAATATATGTAATGATTTTTTGGGGGCAAAATGAATGCTCGATCGACCTACTAAGATTTTAACTTTATTTTCAACTAATGTGTAATGAATTCAAGCACTAGATGTGATGATTCTCTTAGATAAATTATTCATGATTATATAACTTTATCTCAATGCTCTTTGTTCTCTTATGATCATTCTCTAAGATGTAAGAGTAAAGTTGTATGAAATATATGCATTGAAGTGAAGTGAGATGAACTCAAACTTATTGCATTAAATTATTTAGGTTTGACCCACCACGGGGTGGCCTGGTGGTGGAGACTTGGCTGGCCAAAGGCCAGGTCCCAAGTTCGAATCCCCTCGGTGCCTCGTGAAAGCCCTAAGTGCCGGCCCGTATAGATGGCGTGGTGATTTCAAATTATAGGAATCTGATGCAATCTTTTGATTTATTTGGGAGTAAATTAGTTGAAATTATATAATTATTATATAACCTCATTAAATTTATTTGTACAAAAATGTGATTTTTTTTTTAATTTTATTTGATTCTTTTAGTAGGATGAAGAGAGAGAAAAATGACCTTCTCTTATTTAGAGATTTTCATACATACCACAAAAAGTTTCATATATTTACATATTTAACATTTAAATTTTTATATCTAGTTATGTAATTCTCAAATATCTAAATTATCTCAAAAATGTCATTAATACTAACTCAATCAAAATAGAATAAATTTTTTTTGCATATTTTAAATGTGATTTAAACACTATTATGATATATAAATAAATATAAAAGAAAAAAAATATTTTTAATTAAATATAAAAAATATGATGATATGCAATAAAACCCCCTTTTATTTTTTATTATAACTTTATTTTTTTAAAATTTTATTACAATGTAATTATTAATTCAAATTGTTCAATTAATTTTAGATGATTATAATTTTTTAAAAATAATTTTAATTTATGAAACAATTCGTGCCATTTTTTAGTTACTAAGGAAGATTATATCTTGAAAAAATTTATTTTTACAAAATTAGGAATTAGAGCCATATAGCTCATCATTTTTTTTTGAACGATTAGTCTTAATAAACCAACATAATTATGAGAAATAATAGCCATAATAATTAGTCAGTAGAATGCGCAATTACTGATGACTTGGAGGGTGACGACTTAGCAAAGCATCATGCTTACTGCAGTGGTCCTTGAAGAATATTTAGGTAGGATGTTAGAGAGGAAATTACATAGCGATATATATAGAAGTTTTATTAGTGTGTGATTGTAACAAAGATTTAGGTTTTGTTTGGGATGGTTTTCTTACTGCTTCTTAAAACAGTTTTTTAGTACAAAAAATTAAAATATTTGTACTAGAAAAATGCTTTAAGAAGCAGTAAGAAAACAACCTCAAACGAAGCCTTAGGCGTAGGCTTCATTTGGGATGTCACAAATACTTATGCCTTGTTTGAGGCGACTTTCTTATTGCTTCTTAAAACAATTTTTTAGCATAAAAATTTTGAATTTTTGCACTAAAAATATGCTTCAAGAAGCAGTAAGAAAGCCGTCCGAGGCTTCATTTTGGGATGGTTTTTTTACAGCTTCTTAAAGTAGTTTTTTAATATAAAAGTTTTATAAGACTATAATTAGGTGTGATATTTTGTGAGTCGTAATATTGGACTATAGAAAAGCTATTAATACCTACGTTTTTTTTTGGTTAAAACCCATCGACGGGCTTACGCGTTAATATCATAAAAATGTACAAGATCCTTAAAGGGACCTCCAACTCACTACTGCTCCGAAGAGCTACAAACAAAATAAAAAAGAAAACTAAAAGCCGGAGTTCCCTACTAATCCAAATTACAAAAGATTCTAATAACATTCTATGAACTAAAAAGAAAAGGGAAATATAAAGCACCTTCAGCATAGCCCTTCCAACCGCAAACGTACCCTATACAAAATGAGCGCGAAGCTCCAAAAACCTGCAAAAAAGACTTCCAAGGATACTGAACCAAAAATTATAGAACCAAAAGTAGACTAAAGTTGAATAGAAAAATGTAGGATGATTGGTTAAACTCCCTGGATGAATAAACTTCAGCTTGATTTTATGCAAAGTGATAAGATAGCCTTTGTTAATCCCATAAATACCAACCATGTTGAACAAAAGCCAATGAATACCTAAATACCGGTCACACCAATCCATCCGATACCACAAATCATAGTTAACACAATCACTCACAACACCATTCCAGCCATTTCTAGGCTTACCCTCTTTAAGAATATGCAAATAAAGCAAAAAGGTGTTAATCATCTCCAGATTCAACCCCAAGTACCAGACCGAACTATGCTCACCATTAGCCATAAAATGAGAGACATAAATCCAGCACAGATCATAGAAAAACATAGTTCTATCCAAGCCAACAGCATCAACAACAACATCCCTATTAAGAACAGCCACGGTATTAATTAGAATACAGGGAATGAAACCCAACCACCTGCATCCACATAAAATAGCACGACCGTCCAATGCAAAAATCCCAGCCAAAACATATAAAAAATTTAAGATACTCCATAACTTGTCCCAAATATACCTAGCCACAACGAGTAGGGGATCCGTGAGGCAAAACCCAATGAATAAATTCGTCCTACCAGAATCAATCAACTCAGAAAAAAAGCACTTGCCAAACTGAGTTATACCATTATAAGCTATGTCAACAAAAGTTAACAAAATGAAACTAGTAATATCCAAACCATCAGCCACCACACCAAAAAAAATAGCAAAAATCGCCTAGCTAACAGAATAAGCATCCATAAAAGGGAACAGAGAAATACACATAGCAATAGAGTAAACAACAAAAGCTAAAGAACAATAAAAACCAGCAGTAAATAATAACAACCCCATTAATAAAATCGAATATAAGGAAGACCCAACCGATCCAGTCTAATAAGCCCCTTGATTTCCCTGGGAAGCATATGCTCATAGAAATCGATGAAGCCAGACAAAGAACAACCCATTTTAGCTAAGCCATCAGCCAACGCATTACCCTCACGCATAATATGGGAAATAGAGTAACTGATAAGAGAAAGACAATGCTTAATATCTCTAATCTTATAGAAGTTAGAGGGGTTAGGAGCCGATTTACCTTCAATACAATGAATTAAAAGCATAGCATCAACTTCAACCCAAATTTTGGAAATGCCAAGAGAGAGACATAATTGAACACCATAAAGAAGGCAATTAATTTCAGCTTGGATAGCATTAATACCAGAAGAGGGACCCGCATAAGTCGCAACAACCTTACCACTATAATCCCGAATAATGCCACCACATCCCGCACTGACATTATTATTAGAACCATCTGTATTAAGTTTAAAACAACCAATCACAGGCAACCTTCAATGAATCAGCTTATCTTTACTAATGGTGAGATGAGGGTTGAACTTCAGACCAAACTCACTTGCAACATGAATGCAATACTTGAATGATTCAGCTTTAATAAAATTAGCACCATAAAGTTGAAGAATCTTATTTTTCACTTTAGCAATGACATTTAAAGCATTCATCACCATATTATCATGTTTAGAAGCATTTCGACTATCCCATAAATACCAACAGATAATAACAGGGATAATATTTCTAATGTGACCTTTGGTAGGAATCAACCAATCTTTGAGAAGATAAGTAATCGAATCATAACGAGTAGTAGAAAGGACATTAAACATGTTGTCAAAGTGAATCCACACTTTAGTAGCAATCAGACCATTGATAAACACATGATTCAAATTCTCAATATGATAGCAACATTGACATTTAGAAACAATATACAAACCTTTTTTCACCAAAATAGAATCAACAGGTAAATAATTGTGTAAAATTCTCCAAAGTAAAATGGAGTAAGTAGGAGGAATACTAGCATGCCAAATAGAGCCATAAAGAGAGTTTTTATGCAAATTCTATCTGATAGAATTCCAAACTTGTTTAGTGTCAAAGCTGCCATCATTAGAACGATTAAATAAAATGCAATCCTCATTCTCCATATGAATGGAGATATTAGTGATTAAGTTAATAATAGAGTCCGGAAGAATATTGGCAAGCAAATTAACATTCCAACAGTCATTGATAATAAAATGTCACGACCCGACCCGACGGGGACGGATCCCGCCCGAGCCGGATCGCGACGAGCGCGCTTACTTGCTTATCCAGGATCTGGCTTTGGATTAGGTTACTGAACTGATCTTCCAAATTCTTAACTCAACAGAAACACACAGAACAACAGAGCTACTAAAAACATCAAATGCAGCGGAACAAAACATCTATCTTTTCATTTCCTCAAAATAATCATCTACAGAACAGTGCATGGCTTTCAACAGAAAGAAAGACAGAACAGAAAAGCCATGACTGTACAAAAATCAAAAGTACAAAAGTACCTATACTGATCAGACTCTGAACTCTAGTCCTGAACTTCCTTGCCCTTCCCAGAACCTGAAAACCACCAGAAAGCAAGGGTGAGCTCAACAGCTCAGCAAAGCAATAAACCACCAATCTAAATTCTCAGAAACCAAAACCAAACTTATCAGACAGAAATCAGATCAGAAATCAGAACAGAATCGGAAATCAGAACTTATACGGACAGATATCAAATCAGAATCAGAATCATACAGATCAGATCACAGATCAGAATAAACTCAGCAGAGTCAGAATTATACAGATCATATCGAAACAGAACAAAATCGTATCAGAATCACATATCAGATCAGATATCAGATATTTAATATAGTTAAGTGTGCCCCCGGCACCAGAATAATAGCTGAGTAATTAATAGCTAAACTAAACTAAACAGAATCACTACGGATTCTAACCCTTATGTCTCCCTTGTGCTCACGGCACCAAAAATTCGCTGAATAATTAATAGCTAAGCTAAATGTGCTCACAGCACCTGAATAATAGAATTCACGGATCCGGAATATAACTGATATTTCTCCAACTTGAGCTCATCTAAATTTCCCGTTTCACTAACTGAATCTCATAGGATCCAGGCCCCTTATAGCTCCCTTTTTATAGCTTATACACATAGCATTTCAATTCAGAAGAAATCCGGACAATTCAGAAATTACCCAAAAATCGGGCAGCACAACGGCAGTATACAGAATTTACACAAAATTTCCTGCAAAGAAAATTCACCAAATTCGCACAGAACATAGATAATCACATTCCAGAACATTTATTCTACTGCACAGAGAATTTACGATTTCACAGAAAATTCCGGTCGACTAAAAACACAGTCGAATCAAAAACACCCGGACGAAAATCTTCAAAATATAGTCAAAACGTGCACACCCGGCACGACAACGATATACAGAAACTTACGCGGTAAAAACTGAACCAATCAAAAGATACGGACGAAAAATCGTAACGAAAACGAAATCCGGACAGAAAAATACCGCCAACCGCGACGGAACTGAAAATTGAGAAAGACGGAATGTGCCTTACCTCGAGCACAGCAAATTCCTCAACAGTCACTTCGATCGAAAACGGCTCCGCGTCTTCCCGAAATCAACTTTTCCAAATTCCTCTTTTTCTCTCTCCTCAGAGCTGAAAATCAGATATTTATTTTAATTTTCTCTCTCCTCAAAATGACTCATTTCCCTTAAATCATCTTCATATCGGCCTGGCCGATCGTCTCGATCGTCCTGGACGATCAGACCAATTCCCATCGTCCTGGGACGATTTTTCAGGACGATAATTACTGTTCATAGGCGATAAAAACCCCTATTCTCTGACTTGTGCCATCCACTGATCGTCCCGGGACGATACCTCGATCGGCCTGGACGATCCCTACAGGAAATCACCTGGAGCAATTCTGAGCAAAAACTGGAGCTGAATTCCACTGATCGTCCCAGGACGATCCCAGATCGTCCTGGACGATACTGGAGCAGATCGTGATATTACAATCTCCCCAACTCAGAAAAATGTCGTCCTCGACATTATCCAATCCAAACTCAGTCAAAACAAGTACGGGTACGACCGTCTCATATCAGACTCCTTTTCCCAAGTTGCTTCTCGTGCAGTCCGGTGTTTCCACTGGACTTTAACCATCGGAATCTCTTTATTTCTTAACTTGCGGACGTCGTACGCCAAAATCAACTCTGGCTCTTCCTTGTACGCCAGATTCTCCTGAATTTCAACCTCGTCAGCTGATACCTTCTTCCCAGAGTCGGATACCCACTTCCTCAGAGTGGATACGTGAAACACATTATGCACATCAGGCATAGAATCAGAAAGCAATAGGCGATAAGCAGATTTTCCAATTCTTTCCAAAATCTCAAAAGGTCCAACATACCTTGGACTAAGCTTACTCACCTGACCAAATCTGCTCACACCTTTCATCGGGCTGACTTTGACATACACAAAGTCACCAACCTGAAACTCAACAAATCTGTGCTTCTGATTGTAATATTTCTGCTGACGATCTTGAGCGGCTTTCAATCTTTCTCTTATCAAATGGATCTTCTGAGCAGTTTCATCAGCAAAAGTGGCACCCAAAGTCTGTCTATCTCCGACCTCCGTCAGAGTCAAAGGAGTACGACACTTCCTGCCATACAAAGCCTCGTACGGTGCCATACCGATACTGGACTGAAAACTGTTGTTATAGGCAAACTCAATCAGTGGGATATGATCTTCCCAACTTCCGCTAAAGTCCAGAACACAAAGCCTCAACAGGTCTTCCAATACCTGAATAGTCCTCTCAGACTGTCCGTCGGTCTGAGGATGAAAGGCTGTACTGAAATGCAATTTCGTACCCAAGCCTTGCTGAATGCCTTTCCAAAGTCTGGAAGTAAAGCGTCCATCTCGATCAGATACAATCACGCGAGGCACACCGTGCAATCTGACTATCTCTTTCACATATATCTGTGCCAAGCGTTCAACTGAATCCGTCTGTCTGATCGGAAGAAAATGGGCTGACTTCGTCAATCGATCCACAACTACCCAAATAGCATCATGTCCTTGTCGTGATCGAGGAAAACCCATCGCAAAATCCATCGTTACCTCCTCCCATTTCCACTCAGGGATAGGCAACGACTGCAACAGTCCACCTGGTCGCTGATGCTCTGCCTTCACCAACTGACAGGCTTCGCATCTCGACACAAACTCCGCCACATCCTTCTTCATCCCAGGCCACCAGAACAAAAGCTTCATATCAGCGTACATCTTACCACTGCCTGGATGAACAGTGTAGCCTGAATAATGAGATTCATACAGAATCTCCCGCCTCAAATCTCCAAACACAGGTACCCACAACCTGTTCTTACAGAAAATAGCACCAGAATCAGAAATTCGAAGTTCAGGAGTCTTACCAGATCCAATCTGAGCTATCAACTTCGAATAATCAGAATCTGACTTCTGGGCTTCTTGAATCCTTGCTTCCAAAGAAGACTGAATACTCATCTGAGCCAACTCCAAATCACTGGAGGAAATCACCTCCAACTGCAATCTTTCCAAATCACGAATCAGAAAGTCATCACAAGTAAGCTGCAAACCTGATAATCCAGAAGACTTCCTGCTCAAAGCATCTGCTACCACATTCGCCTTCCCAGGCTGATACTGAATCGTCAGGTCATAGTCCTTGATCAACTCGAGCCACCGCCTCTGTCTCAGATTCAGATCCTTCTGAGTAAAAATGTACTTCAGGCTCTTATGATCAGTAAACATCTCACATGTGACGCCATACAGGTAATGACGCCAAATCTTCAAAGCAAAAACAACTGCAGCTAACTCCAAATCATGTGTCGGGTAATTCTTCTCATGTGGTTTTAACTGTCTCGAAGCATAAGCAATTACCTGACCATGCTGCATCAGAACACATCCCAGTCCTTTCAGTGAAGCATCACTGAACACCTGAAAACCTTCCGTACCTGACGGAAGTGCCAACACTGGAGCTGAAGTCAAACAATCCTTCAATCTCTGAAAACTAGCTTCACACTCCGGTGTCCAAACAAAAGGAACTGACTTCTGAGTCAGTCTCGTCAGAGGAGTCAAAATCTGTGAAAATCCTTTCACAAACTTCCTGTAATATCCGGCCATGCCCAAGAAACTACGTACCTCAAATACCGTAGTCGGCCTTGGCCAATCAGCAACCGCCTGAATCTTCTGGGGATCTACAGAAATACCTTCTCCGCTAATCACATGCCCCAGAAATGAAATGCTCTTCAGCCAGAATTCGCACTTGGAGAACTTGGCATACAGCTGATGCCTCCTCAGAGTCTCCAACACAATCCTCAAATGTCTGGCATAATCATCCTCAGAAGCAGAATATACCAGAATATCGTCAATGAAGACGATCACGAACTGATCCAAATACTCCCTGAATACTCGGTTCATCAGATCCATGAAAATCGCAGGCGCATTGGTTACCCCAAAAGGCATAACCAAAAACTCGTAGTGCCCGTACCGAGTACTAAAAGCAGTCTTCACCACATCAGATTCCTTCACCTTCACCTGATAATATCCGGATCGCAAATCAATCTTCGAAAATACCGAAGATCCGGAAAGCTGATCAAACAAGTCGTCTATCCGAGGCAAAGGATACTTGTTCTTGATCGTGGCCTTATTCAAATCTCTGTAATCAATACACATACGGAGTGTACCGTCCTTCTTCTTCACAAACAGAACAGGTGCTCCCCAAGGAGAAACACTAGGACGCACAAACCCTCTGTCAACCAACTCCTGAAGCTGAACTTTCAACTCAGAAAGTTCTTTCGGTGCCATCCTGTACGGAGCTTTCGATATCGGAGCGGTACCCGGAAAAACATCGATAGAGAACTCCACATCTCTATCCGGAGGTAAACCAACCAACTCCTCAGAAAAAATATCAGCAAACTCCCGTACCACAGGGATCTCAGAAACAGAACCAACCTCCAGGTTCAGATCCCGCACCGACGCCAAAAATACTGGATATCCTTTCTTCCACATTCTGCTCACCTCTAACGCAGAAATCAGACTGGAGAGAACACCTCGTAATCCCTGAAATACAACTCTCTCTCCAGCCACAAGCAAACTCACTTGCTTCTTCAGACAGTCAATCTGAGCCTCATACTGACTCAGCCAATCCATTCCCAGAATCACATCATACGAAGAAATCGGCAATCGAATCAAACTCGATTTCCACTTCTTGCCAGAAATCTCAATCTCACACAAACAAAACTGTCGAGCAATCAATGGATTCCCAGCCGGTAAAATCACAGACAAAGAAACCGGTAAAACCATCGAATCCAAATGTAAAATCTCAAAACAGTGCTCGGACAGAAAAGAATGACTCGCTCCAGAGTCAAACAAAACACGACAGGGCTGATCAGAAATGTAAACCGTACCTGTCACCACATCCGGAGCATCTCGAGCCTCCTGCTGACTCAAGCTGTAAACTCGTGGCTGAACTGGAACAGGAGCTGAAGCAACAGAACTACTCTGCTCCCTCTGAATCGTAGGTGGTCTCCGTGGTGCAGAACTAGAACCACCACCTCTACCAGCAAATCCCTCAGGGCGTGGAGGAACAGTCCTCGGTCTTCCTGCTGCTGAACCAACAGGTCTGACGAAGCCCTCAGATCGCTGCTCAAATCCCATCTGTGGACATTCTGCAATCCTATGTCCCGGCTGACCACATCTGAAACAAAGACCAGCTATCCTGTAGCACTGGCCATGGTGTCGCCGTCCACAACTCTGGCACACAGGTGCCGAACTGACAGATCCAGAACTAGTCGTACTGGTAGCAGTACCAGACGATCCTCCGCTCCTTCTGGAATCTCCAGATCCAGAACCAGGAACAAATCTCCTCTTCCCAGAGGAACCACTGCCAGAAGTCTCTCCTCCAAACCTCTTCCTACTCACAGTCCACCGCTACTGAGTAGCCGTCATGTCGTTCTCAATCAGACGAGCTCGCTCCACAAGCTCAGAGAAATCAGTAATCCGGAACGGTATCAAAGGCTGCCTCAAAGTGTCTCGTAAGCCTCTCAGAAACCTGTAGCACCTCTCAGCAGACGTGCTAACCAGCTGCGGAGCATACCTGGCTAATGCAGTAAACTCAACCTTGTACTGCATCACCGTCTTGCTCCCCTGAACCAGCCTCAGAAAACTCTCCTGCATCTGCTGTCGTGTAGAAGGGGGAACAAACCAGTCTCTGAATACTTCAGTGAACTCTTCCCAAGTGATCAAAGAGTTCAATCTGCCCTGAAATCTGGCTGCCTGCTGGCCATCCCACCAGTGCTCAGCCTCTCCGTCTAACAGAAAAACAGCCAACGGAACCTTCCTGTCTGCAGGACACTGCATCCCGTCAAAAGTCTTCTCTAATCTCCTCAGCCACTCCTCAGCAGCTCTGGGCTCAACAGCGCCCTCAAACCTCGGAGGCTTCAACCTCAAAAATAACTGCAGGTGTCGATCAATGTCCTCAGATCTAATAGTCGACGCTCTGCTCTGAGTCTCGCTCATCATCTGAGCAACAAGTGACGCAAACTGTGAAAGCGTATCAGCACCGACCACTGGGGCTGTACTCCCCACTGGTGCTGCCTGATCATCACTCTGACCGTCTGTCATGTCTGGGTCTGGCTGATCCATACAGAAAAATCCAGAAAATCCGGAAAACTATCACAAAAACAACACAATAAAAAGCCAAATGACCCAAAACTACCTCCCAGACAGACTCACTGATCACTTCCTAGAGCTCTGTTTTATAATCCAACCTGTTTCCAAAACCAGTGCTCTGATACCACAAAAGCTTGTCACGACCCGACCCGACGGGGACGGATCCCGCCCGAGCCGGATCGCGACGAGCGCGCTTACTTGCTTATCCAGGATCTGGCTTTGGATTAGGTTACTGAACTGATCTTCCAAATTCTTAACTCAACAGAAACACACAGAACAACAGAGCTACTAAAAACATCAAATGCAGCGGAACAAAACATCTATCTTTTCATTTCCTCAAAATAATCATCTACAGAACAGTGCATGGCTTTCAACAGAAAGAAAGACAGAACAGAAAAGCCATGACTGTACAAAAATCAAAAGTACAAAAGTACCTATACTGATCAGACTCTGAACTCTAGTCCTGAACTTCCTTGCCCTTCCCAGAACCTGAAAACCACCAGAAAGCAAGGGTGAGCTCAACAGCTCAGCAAAGCAACAAACCACCAATCTAAATTCTCAGAAACCAAAACCAAACTTATCAGACAGAAATCAGATCAGAAATCAGAACAGAATCGGAAATCAGAACTTATACGGACAGATATCAAATCAGAATCAGAATCGTACAGATCAGATCACAGATCAGAATAAACTCAGCAGAGTCAGAATTATACAGATCATATCGAAACAGAACAAAATCGTATCAGAATCACATATCAGATCAGATATCAGATATTTAATATAGTTAAGTGTGCCCCCGGCACCAGAATAATAGCTGAGTAATTAATAGCTAAACTAAACTAAACAGAATCACTACGGATTCTAACCCTTATGTCTCCCTTGTGCTCACGGCACCAAAAATTCGCTGAATAATTAATAGCTAAGCTAAATGTGCTCACAGCACCTGAATAATAGAATTCACGGATCCGGAATATAACTGATATTTCTCCAACTTGAGCTCATCTAAATTTCCCGTTTCACTAACTGAATCTCATAGGATCAAGGCCCCTTATAGCTCCCTTTTTATAGCTTATACACATAGCATTTCAATTCAGAAGAAATCCGGACAATTCAGAAATTACCCAAAAATCGGGCAGCACAACGGCAGTATACAGAATTTACACAAAATTTCCTGCAAAGAAAATTCACCAAATTCGCACAGAACATAGATAATCACATTCCAGAACATTTATTCTACTGCACAGAGAATTTACGATTTCACAGAAAATTCCGGTCGACTAAAAACACAGTCGAATCAAAAACACCCGGACGAAAATCTTCAAAATATAGTCAAAACGTGCACACCCGGCACGACAACGATATACAGAAACTTACGCGGTAAAAACTGAACCAATCAAAAGATACGGACGAAAAATCGTAACGAAAACGAAATCCGGACAGAAAAATACCGCCAACCGCGACGGAACTGAAAATTGAGAAAGACGGAATGTGCCTTACCTCGAGCACAGCAAATTCCTCAACAGTCACTTCGATCGAAAACGGCTCCGCGTCTTCCCGAAATCAACTTTTCCAAATTCCTCTTTTTCTCTCTCCTCAGAGCTGAAAATCAGATATTTATTTTAATTTTCTCTCTCCTCAAAATGACTCATTTCCCTTAAATCATCTTCATATCGGCCTGGCCGATCGTCTCGATCGTCCTGGACGATCAGACCAATTCCCATCGTCCTGGGACGATTTTTCAGGACGATAATTACTGTTCATAGGCGATAAAAACCCCTATTCTCTGACTTGTGCCATCCACTGATCGTCCCGGGACGATACCTCGATCGGCCTGGACGATCCCTACAGGAAATCACCTGGAGCAATTCTGAGCAAAAACTGGAGCTGAATTCCACTGATCGTCCCAGGACGATCCCAGATCGTCCTGGACGATACTGGAGCAGATCGTGATATTACATAAAATCCTTAACTTTCCAAGCAAAGGTAGAATGAGTATATAAGAGATTATCAATAGAAAAATTACCCAACAACTTATCTTGCCAAAAGAAAATGTTTCCCACACCCGTCCCCCATTGAATGAACTCTTCGGCTTCCCACTTGATACTACAAAGCCTCTTCCAATTAAAAGAGTACCCTTGTTTAAAGAAACAATTTAAAGGGTGTTTCCCAACACAGTATTTAGCAGCCATAAATTTAGCCCATAAACTTTTATTTGCTCTAAAAGCAAATCAAAGTTTATGATTAAAAGTCTTAATCATATCAGTAAATGTACGAAACCCAATTCTGCCCTCATCCATAGTCCCAACACAATTACTCCAAGTTCCCCAAATGATAGAACGATTACCATCTTTGGAACCCCAATGGAATTTATTAAAAATAATCTCCATTTTACTATAGATATTAATAGTAGGGCATAAAGTATGCATCAAGTATATAGGAATCGAGCACAAAACATGTTTTATGAGAACAAGCCTACCACCATAAGAAAGAAAAATGAAAACCAAAGAAGAAAGTTTCTTATGGATAGTCTTGAAAATCCCATAAAAAATATGAGCATGTTTCTTACCCTTATAAAGTGGAACACCCAACTTCATCGGAAGAAACGTCTCTTTTAAACCAAACTTCCTTTCAATACTAGTAATGCAGCTAGTGGAAATAGACTTAGCAGGAATGAAGCAACTCTTAGTAGAATTAAAAATTAAACCACTAGCATGCTGAAATGTATTAAGAAATTTGAAAAGGATATTCAGCATTTTAATGGAACAATTAGAGAAAATAATAAAATCATCAGCAAAGCTCAAATGAGTAATGGGAAAACCACCATTCGTTTTATAATAAATACTAGAGTGGGACCTGAAAAGATTATTAATACCACGAGATAAAAATTTCGCAGCAATGATAAAGAGAGCAGGAGATAAGGGGTCTCCCTGTCTGATACCATTAGAGGACTTGAAAAAACCATGAGACTTACCATTGATAATAACGAAGAAGTAACAAAACTCAATATAGTTTTTAATAAGATTGATGAATTGCAAATTGAAACCAACAAGTTTTAAAATTTTGTAAAGAAATTCTCAATTAAGATTATCATAGGCTTTAGTAATATCCATTTTGAAAATAACATTACCACCGGCAACCCTAGCATTTAACTTATGAACTAACTCTTGGGCAAGTAACACATTATCAAAAATATATCTACCTTTAACAAAACCTACGTAGAGTGCAACTGAAATAAGCATGTTAAGATGGATGAGAGTGTAAGACTATGAAATTATTAGTAATTAGTTAAGAAGAAATGTTGGAGTGCCATATATTAAATATAAGATGACTTCAAAGGAGGCATAGATGATTTGAATATTTACAAAAGGGAAAAAATATGCCTGCTAGATAAGTTTATTAAAGTAGTATTAGATAATTAAAAAAATTATGTTAGAATATCCTAATCAAAATTTTCACTCATCTCAAAACATATTCAAAGGCCTTAAAATTAATTGTAACTATTTTTGTTAGGATATCCTAAGTCCATTTTTTTTTCTAAAGAATTAAGAACATAAAAACATAGCCCTATTATTATATGGATAGAAGTCATTCAAAGATTTCTAAAGATTGAGGTTTCGTTTGTGACAATTTTTTTACTGTTTTACTTTTCAAATCAAAAATATAATTTCTATTTAGTCACTAATTTTTTGCTGCTTTTTTTTTAAATTATGCTATGAAGCTGCTTTTTATAGCAGCTTTTAAAAAAAATTATTTTCTTCACAACAGATTTACAATCACCTTTATAAAAATATGCATCAATCCCAAATAGAAAATGAGTTTAATACATAACTATCTAAGAGAACACTCAACAAGAACAAATTAGAATAATGACAATGTCATCTCCAAAATCATTGAGATAAGATTAATGATGATGATCAATGATTATTAATCATTACGAGACAAAATTATTATGTGGAATCTTTTTTTTTTATATATTTAGGTCAATTAACTCAAACTCACACACATAACACATACACGAGACTTGAACCCAATATCTTCTGGTTGAAAGCTAAAACTCCCAATCAATAGACCAAGATGAGGCGCTTACGTGAAATTTATTTAGAAACCAACAATCACAATTGCTGAGTCGACAGCCATCTCTTAATAATTGTTAAAGAGATAAATAAATGAGAAATAATTTTCAAAATCATTTAGATATTTAAAACTTAAAATGCCTACATCTAATCTTCCTGGAATCTCCTATGAGCATTGGTCTAACCTCAGATCATGACAGGAATGGAGATAAGACAATTGCTGATCATTCCTACTCGTTTCTTGTAAATTAGTTAGAGAGATTTCTACAGTTGAAGAATCGTGACCTTTTTTTACCTGAACTTGCCTTTTTTTTTTACATACATAACAGCTAAAATTATTATAATTACGTATCTAACACCCAAAATATAATATTTACTTTTCTACCACCTAAATACTATTCATCTCCCCTAAAATATCACTCCGTCAACTCCCGTCAAACCCCACCATGACCTTCATTCTCTCCTCTCAATCTGGCATCTCCGACTGTAATCCATCATCAATTTTGTCCGCTAATGTTCTACCCTGCATCGTTGATGGCTTCTCCTTGCTGATTTCAACAGTTTGATCGAATGGAAAAAGGGAGTTACACGGAGGAGCTAAGTGTCGGCGCCGGCGCCAGAAACGACGGTGGTGGAAAGAACTGTGCAAGAGGATGCTAGATTTGGGCATATCTGGGGTTTCACATACGAGTTGTCGGAGTGTTATGATGGGCTTGAGTACTCTGACTTTTGACCGGAAAGGACTGTGCGGAAGGAGATAGCTTATCATATGATGATGCTTCTCTGACGGTTGTGGAGATGTGAATTAGGATTGCATTCAATTGCAAGCTCTTTCCTTCCATGGAACCAACACATTGTCCGCTTCCCTTTTCTTCATATAAAAAAACTTTTAAAAAAAAATTAAAAAAATAAAAAATAAAACAAAGACATAGTATAACAATGACAAAGCCAACAATAGCCATCGGTATACTAGCCATCACACTCACCCTCTCCCTCCTCCTCCCTAGAAACACCTTCCCTGTCTCCGGCGATGTTTCGTGAAATGAAAGTTGGGGTGGGGTTCGCGAAACGAAGGTCGGGGTGAGATTTTGACGAGAGTTGACAGAGTGGTATTTTAGGCGAGATGAATAGTATTTAGGTGGTAGAAAAGTAAACAGTCTACTTTAGGTATCATATATGTAATTTTAATAGTTTTAGATGGTATGTACATAAAACCCCTTTTTTTGGAATTTGAACATGAGCAACGTACAGAGGAAGTGCTTCGCTCAACTAGCTAGCCACACGCCCTATTCTTATAGAAAAAATAAGACTACATCTGAAAAAGCTATTTGGGGAGATCGTTGCAAATGCTTCATTTGAGACGGCTTTTTTACTCCTCCTAAAGCATTTTTTTGTATAAAAATTTTAATTTTTATACTAAAAAGCTGCTTTAAGAAGCAATAAGAAAGCCGTGCCAAATAAAACCTTAATATCAAAGAAGTGCTTTCGATATTTTACAATTTGGTCCTCTAGTATTCTAATGATAGCTTTGTGTGAGACTCAACCTCGAATAGAATTGTAATTTATTGCAAAATGTTCCATTCAAGAGTGAAAAAAAATAGGATTGGAGTATGAATAGGTTGCTGCATTAACACAATAGGCTAATGGGAGATGTTGGAATATGAACACTCTGTTATTTGGGGAAAGAATATATGCAATATGGTTCAAGGAGAGCGGCTATGACAAATCAATACTTAGCCTTTATAGAGGAGTGAGCAATTGTAAATTATTTCATAAACGATAATGATATATATATTTGGGATCAAACTACACAATGTAAGCAATAGTGGAGTGTTAATTAAATTGCTAATTAATTATTAAATCAAATATTGGTTGTTAATTTGTTTTATTAATCTATACTAAATTGTTTTAAATACCTATTTTTTCTACTAACATTGCTTCTCACTTGTGTAGTCGTATACGTAGTCTTTGGAGTAGCTTCTTTCTAATTTTTGTTTTGCTAATTATATTAGCAGCTAGGTCCTTCGACTGGAAATTTAAAGTGAGCAAACAAACTATCGCTAGTAAAGCAAAGAAGCTGATCGCGCGACTTCGAGCAAAAAGGGAGGAGAAAAAGACTACTTTTTTGTTCCTCGCGATTTCCGGCAGAGCTTGTTGAAGGTGTGTGCATCCAAGCTAGGATATGAGAGGTAATCATCATGGTTCTCATTATTCCATTTGGAGCGTTCTGCAAGTAATCAACAAGCTAGGGCATCGTCGTTCAACCGATTCTTGAAGTAGGAGTTGAGGTAGAAGGAAGGTGAAGCAAATAGGCAATCTATTCTTGGTTTTTGTAAGGGCTTGGTCAGTTGATACATATCTATCCATTCTTAATAACAAAATATTCAGATCATAAAATTAAAAAAAAAAATCTCTCCGTTCTTACTTATTTATGAAATTTGTATTTTTTAAAAAAGATAAAACTAAATCTAAAGAATGTTAGAGATTTGTAATCTTTGTGCAAGTTAAAAAAAGGTATATGCCCTCTTTCTCTTTGTGGATGCAAGAACAAATGTGTCAAATCACATATATGCTTGTGTTCATTATCTTTGGTGGCTGATTTTGTGTCACTTGCATAAATTTTGTAATAATTGTATAGTTTTGGTTTATCTTGTAATTTCATTCAATTAGTATATTTTGCAAGTGAATATTGTGATATTGTTTACTAATATTTGATAATAAATATTTAGTTAGAAGCAAGAACATATTAATCATATTATTGGAGACTTGTTTTAATCAAAAGTGTGCTTTCTGCTTTGCCTATTTATTTATTTCATACTTTAAATCCTACTATTTCTGTGTGCAATAAGGTTGAGAAGATATTGAACAAATTTTTTTGGGGTTCTAGAAATGGGAAAGGTGTTATTCATTGGGTTTCTTAAAGTGCTGTGGTGATATGAAGGGAGGGGGTTTGGGTTGCAAGAACTTATCAGATATGAGTAAAGCTTTTTTTTTAAACTTTGGTTCAATTTCAGAGCTAACAATAGTTTATGGGCTAAGTTTTTGCATAGTAAGTATTGTGGGCTTAAGCATCCTATGGTTTGTAGCTTCAAAAAGGGTGACTCCTCCATTTGGAGGAGACTTTGCAACATCAAAGGAGAGATGGAGGAGTTTATTCAATGGGGTCTTGGCAAGGGGGATGTTTTTTTTGGCAGGATCAATGGCTTGGCAATTTTTCTATTGACAATCTTCTCAACACTAGATCTATTTCCCCTTTATTAGTTAAAAATGTTTTAAGTAATGGGAATTGGAATTGAAGGATATTATTTATGATTGCATCATTAATATCATTTTGAATACTCCTTTGCAAAGTGAGAAAGAGGATTGTATTCTTTTTACTAAGTCTCATAATGGCAAATTTAATTTGAAGGAAGCTTGGTACACTATTAAAGAGAATAGGCCTATTAACCCCTTCTTTTCTGTTATTTGGCATAATTTCATACCTTGTTCTTTTGCTATTCTTACTTGGAGAGTGCTTCATAATTACTTGCCTGTGGATAGTAATCTCAAGAAAAAAGGTTTTCAAATTGTCTCCAAATGTTATTGCTGTCAGCACAATGAATCCCTCAATCATGTTTTGGCCAATGGGCCAATTGCGGTTCGGGTTTGGATTCATTTTGAATTTCAGAGCTTTTTAATTTTACTTTTAATCATGTTTTTAAAAGTATTATTGGCATTTTAAGTGTTGGCTTGTTAATTCGAAAGGTCATATTCGTAACTGTATTACTACTACCATTATCTGGTTTCTTTGGAAAGCTAGAAATGAAGCCAAGCATGAGGGAACCAAAATGAATGCCACTCGTATCATCCTCTCTATTTTTGAGAAAATCAGAATGCTTTATACGACTAATATCATTAAAGTGGATAATTTCAAAGGTTATTACTACATGGCACACCATTTTGGCATTTATAACATTTCTACTTATAAAGATAGGAAGGAGAGGATTATTTATTGGCTTAAATCGGATCCTGATTGGATCAAGCTGAACACGGATGGGTCTTACAATGGTAGGGTGGCTGGTTGTGGGGGTATCTTGAGGAATCAATATGGTAAGATTATTAAATGCTTTGCTGGTCCTGTTTCTGGTAATTCTACTTTTTTTGATGAGTTGCATGGGAACAGGTCTGGCATTAATATTTGTATTAAATTAGGTTTTAATAAGGTCTAGATTGAGATTGATGCTATGCTTATTTTACATTATCTTAACAGTCCGCATTTGTTTAATGCTGAGAATTTTTATCTAATTAGGCATTTGAAACAAGATCTTTGCAAATTAAATTATAAGATCTCTCACATCTTACGGGAGGGGAATGGATGTGCTGATGCTTTGACCAAATTGGGCTGCACTTTTACTACTTTTAGTGAGTTTAATGATATTGATACTCTCGTGGTTGTTAAAGGTTTGGTTAACCTGGATCGTGCTGGTTTACCCAACATTAGAAATCATTAACTGGTGTTTTTTCTACTGTATCTCTGATTCTGGGGCATAATTGCTGTTGGTTTGGGGATTTTATGCTTGGGAGGTTGATGGAGCAGTTTGTGATTTCCGTGTGAGCTGCTAGGAACATTTATGGGAATTATTGTTATAATTGTTTGGGGTTTAGTTTACAGTGTTCATTACTGACTATTTTAACAATAATTATTGATTTATGGACTGCCCAGCTCATCTGTCTTGTTAAGGGGGTTTGTAAGAATGACATTGGTATTGCTATCAGGTTATTAACGCACACTTATTATCGTAATTTTGTTTGGTAGGATTGTTTTTACAACATTTTGTTTTTGTGGAGGTGTTCTTTTTTGCAGGTTTCGAGTTTTACTTCTGGTTTGTTTCTGACTGGTAGGGCTCTTTTGGCGGTGGAAGAATAGAGTTCTTGGAGATTGTTCATCATTAGTCAAGCTTGGGATTTTTTGCATATTTGTTGCTCTGGACATATGTTTTTGAAGTTTATTTCTGTTATTACTGCAGATTTTTTGATTTCTTTGTGTTATTTTGCAGAATTTTTGCGGCTTTCAAGCTGGGTTTTTGTAGAAAGATTGGGCTGAATGTGTATCATTTGGTATTTTCTTTTTGGACGCTTTTTCAACGTCGCCTTAGATTGTTTCTAGGCTTTTTTGTAATTTATATAGATGGGGATAATTGGCTCTTAGGTTTTTATTTTTCTTTAAATTTTGTAGCTCTTTCGAGCGTTAGTGAGCTGATTGTCCCCTTAAGAACTTGTAATTTTGAATTATATCAACGCATAGGCCCCACCGTGGGTTTCCCCTAAAAAAAATGTTAATCATATTATTGTGCAAAGTTCAATGGAGACACATTTCTAATTAATTGATAACTTACTGATTTTAATATTTGTAATTAAATAAGTAATATAATTCTTTAATTACCTAAGCTTGATTTCACTAGCTTGTGTATTTGTTCTTTGAAATCTCTAAATCCTTCATTTAGGTGGTTTGTGAGTTCGTTTTAATAATTAAACTTGAAATATCAATTTCTTATATGCAAATTAAAACCATCGAATAAAAGTTTTGAAAATTAAGTTCCTGAGTAAATTGGGTGTTCAACAGTCTATAAGTTTTATCAAATTAGTATAAGAGCCACCAGTTGAGATTTAAACATAATGTGAGTTTCAAAGGTTAAGATTGAGAGGTTTGATGGCAAAACCAAATTCTCAATTCGGAGAAAAAAAAATGAAAGCCTTTCTGGTCCAAATGACGATTGCTAAGGCGTTGGAAGAAGGGAGAAATTTGTCGAGTTCTTTCGATCCATATGAGAAGGTAGACATCATAGAGTTAGCATATAGTATGCTTGTGTTACACTTGATCTACAAGGTACTTCGTGAGGTTGATAAGAAAAGACTACTACTGCGATTTGGCTGAAATTGAAACAAATGCATATGACTTTGTAGTACATTCTATTATGCAATTTCCCAGTTATATATATATTTGTTTCAACTTCAACTAGATCTCAACTGCAGTCATTTTCTTATCGACCTCATGAAGTACTTAGTCACTCAAGTGGACACTAGCGTACTATACGCTAACTCCATGATTTTTGTCTTCTCATCTAGAACTAAAGAATTGGGTAAATTTCTTACTCATTCCAAAGCCTTAGCTACCTTCATTTGGACCAGAGTAGCTTTCATTTTTTTTAGGAAAACGAGAAATTAGTTTTTCCATCAAATCTCTCAATCTTGACTTTTGAAACTCTCATTTTATTTAAAAACTAACCACTATTTCTAATACCAATTTGTTAAGGCTTACAAACTGTTGAAACCCAACTGACTCAAAATATTTCCAAATCAAAGTTACTAAGAATTTGGATCACGCAAAAGATCATGTTATTTCAAGGTTGTAAATACACACTCGCAAACAACTTATATGAATGATTTATAGACTTAAAACATGTATCATTACGGGTTTACGAGTTAACTCGAACATAACCCAATTTTAGAAACGGGCCAGAAAACAAAACTCAAATATGACCCTATGACAAACGGGTTGACCCCAACTCGGAATTTTTCGGGTCGGATCCGGATCAGGTCAAGTTAAAAAAAAAAACACACACTGGAATATAACTCATTCAAATTAATAGTTTTTAAAACCAAAACAAAATTGCTGGAGAATAGCCCGTTTGGAAACAACCCATATTTCTATTGGGTTGGGCCAGTTCGTGCGTCCATAGAAAGTTCATGGGCCAGCCTCTTCTATCAGTGTGAGAAAGAGAAAGAACTCTGTTTTTTTATAAAGCTGCCTTTGAAAAATATAGTATTTTATATTTTACAGTTTATTATTTCTGATAATAGATTTTTTAGGTTGTTTTCATAGTTGATTACTTTTGCCGTATGCAATTTCACTTATGAATTGATTGCAAAGATTTATGCTTTGTTAGATGCAACTTTTTATTACTTTTTAAAACAACTTTCTAAAAAACTGCTTTCCAAAGCATTAAAAGGCTGTCACAAACGAAGTCTTTTGCTTCGTTTAGGACGGCTTTTTTATTGCTTCTTAAAGTAGCTTTTTAGTACAAAAATTTTAATTTTTGTACTAAAAAGCTGTTTTAAGAAGCAGAAAAAAGCCGTTCCAAACGAAGCCTTAGTTGATGTGAATTTGGGAAAGTTAGGGTTTATTTTCGGCATTTTTTTTTTTGAGATTTTGATTTTAAGAAATCATTATAGTTCCGTTTAGTTATTTGTTCTCCAAAAATAGACATGAAAAAAAAAATCGATAAACTATTGTAATTATATAAAAATTGACATCTACCTCTCTTAGTAAAAAAAAAATAGTGATAAATAATAGCTTTTAAAATATTAAATTTTCACCTAACAGTTTTGTAATATTTTTACAAATAATTAGAGTTACCCCAAATAAATCTTAAGAAATTTGAGTGAACAATTATTATTTGCATACGTGGTCAACTTTTAAGTTTCAGTAGAGAAAACTCTAAGGGATGATGGATAATATTCAGCTGAGATTAATGGTTGTCATTGTTAAAACATGTGATACTATTCCGTTTATTCTACATCAAATAATTGAAATAATATTATATATAAAAGTGAAGGGATTTACATATATAGCATTTAATATTTTTTCATTTACATATATATACACCTAAAATTTCCTATTTACATACTTGCACTCAAGATATGAAAAGAAAAATAACAAATAATATCTCTCGTTTCCATGTGTCATCATGTTAGTTCGTCACACTTTACATGTCACAACTCATCATCATTTTCATATTCGTTCATAAGTCGCTGGTCATGGCAGAAGCAGGGAGAAATGGCTCAAGGATTATAGGCTAATATTTTCTCTCGAGATAGGCTAGGGCATGTTAGAATGGACTGAGGCTCGATGACTAATAGAACACAGGTGACTACATGAGCCGGACTAGCATGACATTTCACCTCTTCTCGTCTTCTGTTCTCATGTCTAGTGAATATCCAAGGAGATCTATTAGGCTTAAGCTTTTGAACACTACAGGAAAATTATTGATTTCCGGTGGAATTTTTCGGCGGCCACATTTACGGCGGCTTTCCGGCACTTTTCCGACGGTTTTTTCCCGAGGAATTTTCCGGTGGAATTTCCAACGGCTTTTTCACTTTTCCGGCAGCTTTTAAAAAATTAATGAAAATGAATAAAATTTTTACTATTTAAATGTATTAACAAAAAATTATTAAAACTTAGATTAACAATTTAATTAATTTTCATTTTAAAATTAAATAGTTAGTTAATTTTTATTTTATATTAAATATTATTATTTATTTTAAATTAAATAGTTTCATTTTTAAATAATTAAAAAACTAATTGATTTTTGGTCTGAAAATACTTTAAATAAAAAATATTGACAAAAATTTCGTATTTACCTAATCGGCAATTCGGTCGGACGCTTGAAATTTCTCACGGAGGAATGCGGTTCGAATCTCATGGAGGAACGCGGAGTGTGGGAGTGGCGCTGGCAGGAACTGGGCCGGCAGCCGTGGGAGCGGCGGGAACTTGGGCCAGCGGCCTGTGCCAGCAGACGCGGGAGCGCGGCATGCTGGCGCGCGCCGACAACGCGTGCGCGGGGTGCGACGCCGGCAGCTGGGTGGCGGTCGCGATGAGGGTTTTTTTTTTTTTTTTTGGATTTGACCGGCGGTTCATTACCACCGGTAAAAACCGCCATAAATTATTTTCCTACGCCATTTTTACCGGCGGAAACTTAACCGCCGGAAAACTACAAAACCGTTGAAAAAGGCTCAATTTCCGTCGGAAAAGGCCGCCGGAAATATGTGATTTTTCTGTAGTTGAATGAGACATACATTAAGTAACGATATTTCACGTTTAATTTCATGCAACTCTGATTCATTCTCTATAATAAGTTGTATCAAAACCTATAATTTATTTCAATTGCTACAAAATATGTATTTTTTATATTTATCTAATCGCAGAGGCAATATTAATGGACCAAGCCGCGACTTTTCCCTTTCGCTCTCTGGGGTGTGCTAGGGCATCGCCCTAGCCGCCCCTTCTGGCATCTCCTCCCTTGTGGTGCTGTCTGCTTTTCCTCGCCTGTTCAGAGAAGTTTGCTTTTCCTTTTTCTCTTTCTTCGCTCTGCATTTTATGACGCCTCCACGTTTTCGTGACCCTAGTTTTTTTTTGATGCTTCATCTTCTCTTTATTTTAAAGATGCACTCTCTGGTTCTTCCCCTCTTTCTAGTGGTTTTCCCGAGCTCAAGGTTTCTTCTCATCGGGGCTTGCCGGCGCTGTGAATTTCTTAAAGCTTAAGCTTAATGGAGAGGTTTCCGTCACTGTTTTAAACCAGCGAAATGTCTTGATCAAACTTTTTAACGACTTAGATTACTGTCTGGTTTTGCTCATAGATCTTATTTTGTAAGTAATTACTTTATGAAAGTGATTAAATGGTCACCTACTTTGGATGTTGAGGTTGAATCACCTATTATCCCCATGTGGATTTCCCTCCCTAACTTATGGCCTCATTTATTCGCTCAGCGTATTCTGCACGGATTAGGTCAAATTTTTGGCAAACCCTTGAAGACGGACAATGCGACCTCCTCTGGGTCTCATCCATCTATTGCTCGTGTTTTAGTTGAACTGGATGTGTCCAAACAGTATCCAAACAAAATTTGGATTGGCCCGGATAATCTTGGGTATGTTCAATATGTTATTTTCGAAGACTTTCCTGAGTATTGTGCGCACTGTTTAGCTTTGGGCCATTCAAAAACGAGTTGTAAAATTCTTAATCCTAACCTTGATTCCTCTGCATTGCCTCCCCCTTCTCAGATGTTGGGGGTTGTTTGCCGGGTTGGTAAGGATTTGGTTGTGAATGGCTCTGCCGAACCTTCTTCTGACCCAGTTATTATCTCTTTTGCTAAGGAGGGGGTTTTAGGTGTTGTCTCTATTGTCACGGATTGAGACTCTCCTAACTCTCTCTCGATCCCAGATTGGCTGAAGTTGGGCATGCTGATGCTTTTGTTGGTGAGCCTTTGGCTCCGGTTGTGGCTCAGGTTGGGATTCCCCTTGATAATGTTGTTGTAAATCATGGTGTTGCTCCTAATGTGGATGGTGCACCTGTTGTTAACCTTATGAGTATGGTGTCTGTGGTGTCTGTGGGTGCCCTGGCTGTTGCTGAGCAGGGCGTTCGAGGATGTTCTAGTGATGGGGTTTGCTAGGTTATGAAGTTAATTCTTTGACGGTTTTAAGTGACCCATGCATTTTGACTAAAAATGTTGATCCTTTAATGGCTGTTGAGCGATCTGATTACTTTAAATTGTCCCCTGGTTCTCAGGTTGGTTGCTCATTGGTTAATTTGGAAGTGGACACTTTAGTTAATCTTGTTGTTGTTCAAAATGCTTGTGTTGATGTGCCGGTGAACTTTATTGTACCTCAAGCCTTGGTTTCTCATGTGGGGAACAATTTTGATATGGATGTGACAAACCATATCGATTGGCTTCATGGTTCGTCTGATTCCGAGTCCGTTTCATTTTCTGAGTCTAGTGGGGCTGACGATCCCGGTAATTCTTTTGCTTTGTTGCATGATACACCAGTTGTTTCTGTTGCTTCTCGTGGTAAGGCACGGGGCAGGGGCAGACGTGGTTGGTAATGGCCGTGGCTTTTGTGGTGTTTGCCTTTTGGTTGCTATTTTATGGGTTGCATTTTTCTGGGTTTGTGTTTTGGCTGGTCTGGTTGGTTCTTTGGTGAGGGTGGTTGCCTTTATTTGTTGATGCTTGATGCCATTGCATATGTTGGAGCTCTTTGATTGTTTTTCATTTGGCAGGGTAATGATGTGGTTGGGGCTCGCTTGTCCTTCGACTGGCTCATGACAACCTTCGATGATGGCTTGAGTTGGCTGGTTCGTTTCTTCATTAAATTGGATGGTCAGAGCTTGGCTTAAGGGAAGCTGGAAGTCTCGGCCTTTAACTGAGCCCTCTTACCTTGTATTTTTACTCGCTCTCTTGTAGTGTTGTTTCTTTGAATGATGTATCATGTACTGTTTTTTGTTTGGAATAAAAATTTTAATTAAAAAAAAGGAAAAAAAATGTATTTTTTATTCCTTCAACTATAGTTATAAAGAAAAGATCTAGAGTGGTTTATCCCATGAAAGCTCCACATAATGTAGTAGACTTAGGCTTCGTTTTGAACAACTTTCTTATTGCTTCTTAAAGCATTTTATTGTATAAAAATTAAAATTTTGTATTAAAAAATTATTTTAAGAAATAACAAGAAAGTCATCCAAAACAAAGCCTTAGTCTGTAATACTTAATGATGCTAAAAACTCCTTCAATTGAAAGAGCATAGAGCTCTCACATGAGGGATATATATATTAATATAATAAATAATTCAGATATTAATTAAATGGTCTCATATTGAATAGTTAAACAATGGATTTATATAAAAATATTAAAAAATGATTGACCCTCTTCAACTCTTTACTTAGAATAAAATAATATATAGTCTCAATTTTAATCATCCTTTGATCAGATTTTTTAACTTGTCTTTTTTCTGAAAACTGCAAAGACATGAAAGCAACGTGCAGGCCAAGAAGGCTTATTGGCAATGCCATGAGGCAATTGAGGGTGGATTGAAAAGTCCAAATATTGGTGATTTCATGAGCTCCATAAACTGCCAAATGGGCTCTTAAGAGTTAAGACTCTGATAAATTTCTTATATAGTACGTTACTTACTAATATTAGTGATGATAAAAGAAAGAAAAAGAAGGTGTTGCTCATTGATCAGTAATAAAAGAAAAATGGAGAGTAGGAGTACTGCTATTGAGTAATAAGACCACTTCAATCGGGAGACTTTCAACTTGAAATTGAAGATTTCAAATTTAACTCTGATTAATTTTGAGTGAAGTTGAATGTAATGGGTTTTAAGTTGATTTTTAAGGTTATTTAAGGTTATTTTATTGTGCATTCATCTTATAGCTAACGAAAAGATTTTTAAGAGTATAAAAAATCATAGATCCAATGTGAAGCAATTAAAGAAACTTCAATACAAATGATAATATTGAAGCTCGGGTCTATAGGATGTGTCATTGCACTATATATTAGCAAGAACTATGTTGAGTTACAACTAAAGCACAAGTCATAGTTGATTTTGTTGTTGAATTATCTTCACTATCAATAGTGCCTGTTGAAAATATTTTCTTATGTCAAAAAGATTATGCAAATCATTTCGAATTCTATCCATGTGCACTCTAGGTCGATTTGCTCATTATGAATTCTATGTATGTGTAGGATAAAATGCGACCCTCTAATAACTTCATATTATGCATTTATAGGATAAATTCTTTATATTATGAATATAAAAAATTAGAGAAATTGGATTTATAACTATTTAATGCAAGGATGAAAGACGTTAACATATGAGTTCGTTAATTGGGTGAATTTTTTCAACCACACAGCTTGTCAATTGTCTAGCTTTCTCTCGGATGGAAGGTTTCGTTGTTCTTATTCTAAACATAAAAATTAAGTCCACCTCAAATAAAATGAGGTAATTATTGATTTATATCATAGAGGATCATGCCTGAATATTGATATTAGACTTCTCATGGTGAGTCAAGCCATATTTTGATTCTCAATGCGGCCCATTCATAAGTTTTAATATAGCTGAAGAAGAAAATATTTGGACACTAGATGAACTTAATTTATGATGTAATTGAGACACAATTTGAATAATATACAAAAAGTTACTAAATAAGGAGGCACAGAACTTCCATGATTTGTTTCATGTTGCTCAACAACCAATTTGGAAGGGTTGCATTGCTCATTCAGAGTTATTAATTACTGTGAAGATGTTAAACATCAAGAAATAATTCAATGTGTCCCATGAATGTTTTAATAAGTTCGTTGGACTACTCAATGAGACCAATTAAGTAAATAACATAATTCATATAGATTTATATCAAACTAAAAAGTTGATTTTCAAACTTGGTTTGATATATACAAAAATAGATTATTATGTTAATGGATGTATGTCATAATATAAAGATAATATATCAGAGATTGCATGCCTCCATTGTAATACACCATGATTTAAATTAGAGTTTGGAATGAAAAGAAAGTAGAAGGATGTAACCGCGTTAGTAGGATATTTTACTTACCCATAATTCCTAGATTAGAACGCTTACATGCATCTATGAGCTCTGTTGCACATATTAGATAATATAACAAATACATACATCAAAAGCAGAGGCTAGAAAACACTTTAATAGTATGTATCCTACCTTCACCATATAATCAAGAAATGTCAGATTAGTTTTATACGCAGATAGTTTTACTCCATTTAGCCAATTAACTTAACCTTACTCATATTGGCCTGTAATACACACCCCTTATAATCTTCCTCCAAAGTTGTGTATGATTACACCGTATATGTTTTTAACACTAATCATTCCAAGGCCACATAATCTAGAAGCAAATATAGATAAATTCTTGAAACCTTTAATCAATGATTTAAGTTTATTGTGTGAAGGAGTAAGTGTATATGATATATCCACTAAACAAAACTTCAAAATGAGAGTAGCATTACTTTGGACAATTGATGATCACTTATCTACATATGATGTGTTTTCAAGTTGAAACTATTTTGGGAATTAGTTAGCTTATCCATATTACATGGAATTTACTTAGTAATTCACTTTGAAGCATGGAGGCAAGAACAATATGTTCGATTGTCACCGCATGTTTTACCAATAAGTCATCCTTCAGATGAAATAAGAATGCATATATATATATATATATATATATATATATATATATATATATATATATATATATATATATATATATATATATTCTTTAATAGTTGTCATACTCTATTTCAAACAAATTAGGGTGGTCAACGACTGTCCACCAGTGCTAACTCCAAATATTCAATTTTGACAATCTATGTAGTTTAAATGTCCATTTGATTATTCTTAGTCTCTTTAAAAAAGACACGGGATGTCTCTATATTTATTCGCTTGGTTAGTTTTTTTTTATCATAACAATAATTAAAAAAAAAAGAGAAATATGTAGGCTAACTAATTAGTAAACAAGTCTTTCATGAGCTACTTTTCCTGTCAATCAACCATTTGACATGTCGCAACGATGGGAGCAATTCATCTTACTAGAGATGACGACAAATCCCAATATTAGATGTCGATGCGAACATGATGAAAGTAATTAACGGTAGAGAGCAATCTATTGCAAAATATCATCTTTCTTAACAAGTGCTAAAATTTATATTCCCAATAAAAAAAACTAATTAGGAACTCATAAAACCACTTTAATCAATAATTACACAATAAGATAAAATATCAACCATCATACATAAAATAAGTATTCCTCAAATTTAAATTCGCGTCCTCTCACAAAACATGCTCCCATCATCATTCCTACATCACTTCAATTTACAAGCTCAAATCAAAACACCCCAACTTATCCTCTCTTTGATGCCAAATTGTCCCTACAAAATGCCGATGCAGATAGATAGTCTGTATAAGCCCAATCAATCATTCAATCAGTCAAGTAGTGCACAAATTCTCTCATCAAATCACATCAGATAATGATTTGACTCAGCGTTGGATTTGCCATTTTTGCTTGGTACTGTATATGCCTGCGACGATATCGGCCTGAAGCGAAGAACTTATGCAACCACTATTGAAACCTGTAATAAATCCAAAAACGAAGTGCACGAAGCGTGTCTGAAAGTGGAGTAATTATTCCGTCAGCTTACCGAATGCATCCGGAAACCAACAATAAAACATCACGTCGTTAAAGTGCTCGGTACGTGCTCGATGCAGCGTGCTTGATACACTCGGTATGCTCGATATTGCTCGATATTTTCACCGGATGTAATATTTTTTTCTGAAAGTGACGTTCAAATTTAGCCTGATAAGAGTACTATTAATTTTTAATTGATCTTATCTTCTATTTTTGTCTAATCAAGAGATATATACATTAATTTATTACTTTTGAACTTGTACTCAGTAACTGTATTGTTTTAGATGGAGAGAACTGTCAATAAATGTGATTCGATGAGAGTGAGAGAGTGACTGACATTCGTGTGGTACTAATATTCCTCTCATTCCGGGGGTGATGGTACTGGCGATAATGCTTGACAGCAAAATAAATAAATATTGAGAACAGTTTGATGAGTCAACGGGAGGCAGTGCCTGTGCTCAACCACTGATATACTATAATTTGATTGATGTTTCAAAGCATATTACAATATCATACGACATTAAGAGCATATCAGATTTAGCTTGAGCATAGTTGGTATCGTAGATTTTGTTTAAGTCTTAAGATGGAGAAGTGGTTGCATTAATTTATTTATTTATATTCATTAAATTTATTTGGAATTAGGGCTACTTATGATAGAAAGAAATGATTAATTAATCATATCTATAGTATAAGTTTCACATAAAAAAATTTGGGCAAATTTTTAAAAGGAGCAAAGTTGGTAAATGTTTTAGGTGTAGAAGCATGAAAGTAATTAAATTTAAAAAGGAGCAGAAATGCGAACATGTTTAGCGTTTTCTTTCTGAAGAAAACGCAAAGCAGGATCGCATTTTCTGAAGAAAATGCGATTCTGCTTTGCGTTTTCCTCTGAAAACGCAAACCAGGTGTGCGTTTTGCAAGAAATTGCAATCATATATTGCGTTTTCTTCAGGGCATCTACAATATAAAAAAATTAATTTAGTTGACGGAAATATGGCTGTTACAAATGACTTAAAATATAAAAAATGTATTTGATTTAATGTATACAAATATAATTAGTAAAAGTTTGCGTTATAAGTAAAAGTTAATGTTTACAAATTGTATATATTTATAAAAATTAAATTGCACTGAATTAAGAAATATATATGCATTGAATTAAGAAATTAATTTTTTATATTTTAATTTCCTTAGGTTCAACATAAAAAAAAAAAAATTTAAAGTAATATACTAGGCAGGAGCATAAAAATTTTAAAATTTAAAAGGGAGCATAAAATTTTAAATTGGTCATAAATAACAGGAATTAGATGTAAGATGACTTAGGTATTTTAAAAAATTATATTTGATGAGAAATTGAAATAATATTAATAAGAATAAATTTAATATGTGAATGTTATTTATAATTTTAAAAAAAGAATTTTTAATGTAAAATTTAAAATTAATTGAAATAAAATTATTATTCATAATTATAATATTATTAATCATAATTATAACAATTAAATTTAATATAGTTTAAATAATATTAAAATTCATTACTAAATTATTTAAGTTAAATTATTAAGTATGTTACTTTATAAATTTTTATTTTATGTATGAGTAATATATTAAATTATATTATATATATGAATTGTTAAAACTAATAAATTTATTAGTTGTAGTCGTTAAAGTTATTTAATATTTTTAAATACAAAATAATTTAAATATTTAAATAAAATAGTTTTATTGTTATTTTAAAAATAAGTTTAAAGTAAGTATGATATATTTAGATAATGCAAAATAAGTTGTAAAAAAAAAATTAATATTAAATAGAATTGACTAATTAAAGAAGGAATGGAGGACAAAAAGTCTCATTAATACAAGAAATTAGAAGTTGAGTTATAATACACTAAGAAAGTATTGACAAAATTATATAGCTAAAAATACATAATTCTTTGCATTACATATTTTTCATAATGAATCGTACACGACTTTGCAGCTGAGTTTGGGTAGGACAACATCTGAAATCGATAATAAATTCTGATTGTATACGCTGCCAGTCTTTTCCATCTAAAAATTCTTTATGTTTACCATCTTCACAAGGTTGCAACAACATTTTATAATACTTTAATAACAATTCATCATGATAATCACGCCAGCAACAATATAGAATGCAATGGTCTAAATCAAGCATCAACCTTCCAATCCCCGGTTCAACATTACCTTCTTTATCAACACCAAGTTCAAGAATTCGAGCCTTCAGAAAATCTAATGGTACAATATGGTCCATACTTTGTTGTAGATTTTTCCAACCCACGTCTCGAAGTTCATAGCCGTCCCGATATGCCTTATTTTTTTTCACCTCCTGATACTCGTGCCATAATATACAATCCTGATCTTCATCTCAATCATGCAAAACACATCTAAATAGTTCATTCGATGATACCTTGGCTTCGAGGATCTCATCTACCGGAAAAGCTAAACTCTCACGCAAGCTGCTGATTCCATTTACAATCCGTCGTCTGGTGTAACCATCTTCGAAGTGATCCATAGTAATTTTGTGCTTTGTTGAGTATGTAGCTGAGGTGGTAGATTTGCAAAAAATTATTTTATGAAAATGAAATATTTTTCCATGTTATCTAAAAACATAAATTTTTTTTTGCAGCATAAAAAAAAAACACCAAAATATATATCGAATTTCTGAACCCATTACAAAGAATATATTACATAATCTGAAATAGTTACACATGAAAGTTTAAAGACAATACATCATTGAGTATTCCTAAATTTATACTACCGCTTCTTTCTAGGTTTGAGAGCATCTATACCGGGGGTGTATCTTGAGGGTACCCGCCTACTCCTCCTCTGGAGTTGTGGTTCTTCTTCTTCATCTTGATGCCCTTCTTCTTCTGCATTGTGGATGTCAGGTTGGACTTCTTCCATAACTATGCCATGCTGGGATGGAGTTCCTGGCCATCCAAATAGTGTCGTCCACACGGAATTATTCAAGTCATATGGAGCTTTTGGCCCATACGAAGATGTCGTACCAGCCCATTATGATTCTGGAATAGTCCAATGCCTTCCTCCTCTTGCTTGAGATGAACTCCCTTCACCACGCATTATAGAAGAGCTTGCTCCCGTCATCCCAAAAAATTGGCCATAATCAGCTGATCCTACGTACATAGAGTGTCTTGGTGGATCTATAGGATTTGATTGATTTTAACCCTGAAGTATGAGATATAAATCTCCTACCAGGCTGCTCCATCACTGAAGTTCGTTCTCCTCGTCGAGGTTGTCGGCTAGTGGTGTCTATATATACAGATTGCTCCACTTGTCTTGCAAGTTCAACAATATCAGCATATCCTTGATTTATAGACCCTCCACTCTCTATCTGACCCGTAGCATATGATTCAACAATTTCTTTACTACGCAAGAAGTAATTGACCTATAAATGCAAATTTATTAATAAGTATAATATAAAATACTTGTATATTACGTGACATTTAAATATGTACATAATCACGTACCACTATCCTCTCCCCTGGTGACCTAGGATAAATTGTTTCTGGTGGATTTGTTGGTGCTTTCAGTAGGTAGATGGACGCCCAAGATTTATACCATTGTAAATAATCTGATAACTCATTCTGACCATCTCCCAATGGATGTGTGATGGTTGTAATTAGTGCTTGTCTATTATTCCATAACTCAATATATCCTCTATGATAATGTATCCAATCTACCTCAGCTCGGCCTCTACCGTCAACCCGTCGAAATTCTCGCTCCATGGGCTCAATCGTACGAGATTGAATGCCTCCAAATTGTCGCATCACCCTGTCAAGCAAATGCCACTCTACCCATTTCCAACTAATCAATGGGACACGAGCTGTCCATAGGTTGTTCGCTTCATGGCATATTGGAGGCATCATGCCCATTATAGCAGCCGAGTAAGGCATAAATATTGCCTGTATTGAGAGAAAAAATACCTAATTAATATTTACTAGCATGTTATACTAAATTTAAATTATAGATACATGGCTTAGCTGAAGTCCATCCAACTCATCTCTATAGGTCATCATGTTTCCAAGTGGAACTTCACGCACTCTATCTTCAGCCCACCTATAATAAGTTTATGTTCGTCAAATTATTCATTTTAATAAGAATACATCATAAGATGTTTAGTGAATGTCAAATTACCTTAAAGCAAGGGGCTTTCCGATGATATCCCGTTGGTATGGAACTCGAAGTGTTGGCCTACCAACATGTATCCTCTCCCAAGCCCATACTTGCAACAGGGGTAGGCATCCAGCTATGTACATTCTGGAAGGTCGTGTTGCTAGATTTAACTCTCGATACAGATGTGCCAATACCGTCGACCCTAGAGAGTAATGGGCAAAATTCTTGATGTGCTCAAGTAATGGTAGATACTGCATATGGATGTGGGATCCTGAGGTATCAGGCAATAAATAACAGCCAAGCATATACATAATGTATGCCCTAACATGTAGAAAGAATAAATGTTGGGGATGTTAGGATAAATCTTCATATGATTCTCGATAAAAGGTCCATCTAAGCCATCGAAGCGGTATAATTGAGTATGATTGTGAATGCTTCATTCTGAAGATAACCTCTACATCATGATCGTCAGGATCATGGTACGTAACATTTGGGTCTGCATGGGATCCCAAAAGCTCATTGCAGCACTCAATCCATGTGTCCCGACGTAACCCGTCTCCGACCATTGAACTACCAATAATTGGAGCACCATCTATCCTGATGCCCAAGAGCAACTGAACATCCTGTAATGTAATCGTCATCTCCCCCACCGGTAAGTGGAAGGTATTTTTTAGTGGACACCACCTTTCAACCAACGCACCAATTAAAGCGTGGTCCAATTGTATGAATTGTTGGTGCCGAATTGAATCTAACCCTGTGATCTGAAGTGCATGGAGCATTCGTCTGCAACGAACTGGCCACTCACGTGCCATATGAAGGTGGGTTGAACCGACTAGATGAACAGCCTGTGAAATTATAAAGTTATGAGTTGACGAAGAATTTCATTATAATTGATGTTGTTGGATAAAAAATACCTCATTAATGCATGAAGCTCTATGAGCATCCCCCAATAATCTTATGCTTAGATGCTCTTCTACCTCTGGCACATCTACTTGTGCACGAGTACCTCGTCTTGAACGTCGTGGCCGAACTCTTTTCTCTCTACCTTCCATACCCTCTAAGTAGAAATATAAAGAATCTTAATGATACAAGTAGAAGCATAATTAAAGTCATTACAGTAAATACTAAATTGGAAAAGAAATTTTGAAGCCGAGTTAACATCATTACATTAATTAAATATTCAAGTACAAGCAAAATGACATTTGAAATAACATATACATTACACTTTTCTAATAACCCTAATCTCTCCTCCTAGTTGTCCTTGGATTAGTAGGGCAAGTAGAAATATTGTGACCCTTGTTATGACAGAAGGAGCATGTTCTACTTGAGGATGCACGAGTTTCATCCATACTGTTACGATACCGGTTAATTCTAGGTCTACCTGAACGATGCCGGATTGTTGGTGCTAACAAGGGTAAAATGCCAAGATCTTCATTATATGGTGGCCATAGTGATCTCTCCGAGATTACATGGAAAATTCATGAATAACTTTCTATGTAACAGACTAAGTTGTAGTAGGTCGATACAAAAACATTGTGATCCCAACGTCGTGAACTTAAGGCAGTCACTGCATGTTTGCATGGCATGTGATAAATCTTTGGGTGACCACACGAACAAGTGCATGTTTGTGGATATGTAATAACAAAGCGAAATGAACTACATGACATGTCAAAAGCCTCAAACTCATGGTTATTAATCTGGGTTGGTTGTGGACTTCTACGAGCCTGTCGTTCAGCCAATTCCAGAACAGCCTTTGTGCGTGGGACAAATGCTGAGCCATCGGAAGCAGTCCACTGTTCAACCTTTGATGTTCGCTTTATGAATAAGGAGACTAGATTGTAATATATACTCATGATTAGGCCTTGTATAGGTAATCCGCGAGCTCTTCGTAGGACGCCATTAAAGCATTCAGAGGCATTTGTTTTCATTACTCCATACCAAAATCCACCATCATAAGTTAGGGCCCACTTTGTACGATCCCTCTCCATCAACCAATCGTAAGCCTCTTTCTTTATATTTTGTATGTCTCTCATGTGCCTTTCGTGGATTTTAATATCATCTATATTTCTGCCCAATACATTTTATCACAAACAGCATCACAATCAGGGACAGCGAGCTGTCGCAAAACTTTCTTAAAATTTTCTCGCAGATGACGGAGACAGTGTCGATGTGCAGCCCAAAGAAAAATATCACAACAACCGCGTACAAACCGGCATGTTTGTAAGATATAATACATAAATCAGAACGTGAATGTGTACTTACAATGAGATCATGCAGCATCTGTAGGAACCATATCCATGATTCAATTGATTCGGATTCAACCACTGTAAATGCAAGTGGGTATAACCCACCATTTCCATCGACACCAACAGCAGCAAGCAATGTTCCTCTATATTTTCCTAATAGGAAAGTAACATCAACACAAAGAATTGGACAACAATATTGCCATCCCACAATGCTAGGGCCAAAGGACTAGAAAATACTCTTGAATCGCATCCCCTGTGTTACTTGAATATTATAAACAGAACCAGGTACTGCTAAACGTATTGCTTCCATCATCCGGTATAACGAACTGTATGATTCTTCATAACTACCAAATACTGATCTTATTGCTTTTCTTCGTGCATCCCAAGCTTTCATATATGATACTTGAACATCAAATTTTGAGCTGATTCGAGTAATGATTTCTTTTGGTTTTAAATCTAGTTGTTGTCTTAAGGTTCCTGTTATAAATTGGCAGATGAACTTCGAAGTACAATTTCGGTGACTTGCAGACAATATCGGGTTGGTGCATATATGTCTCCCGGTTATAGTTGAAATCTTCCATACCCCTTCGAGGCGTTTACTCTTTGCTGAATGGAGACACCAAAGAAAAGGACGAGTTTGGTTATCGTGTTGGACACATACTACTGTTAGACGTGTCTTATTGGAGGTTGATTTTTTGAACTCTACATTTTTAATTATTGACCACCCAGATAGAGCACATTGAAGTGTTTCCTTGCTACCAAATGTCATACCCTCATATAAATGATCTGGAATGTTGGCATCAAAGTTTTCTTGATGATTATTCACTAGAACATCAATACCATCACATGCGTTCCACTCTTGTGCAGTGTGTAATTTTGCTTTGAAATCATTATTCACCATCATATCATCTAGATTTTGTGCATTTTGTGCAGTATGTTGTTGAATAGTTTGATCTGCACGCATTGTTACCCCAACATCCTCCATGGGCGGTGCTTCTGGCTCCCCGCTCGAGTTTTCGCTTGAACCGCTATACATCGTCTCATAATCGGGTAGTACTGCTTCGCTGTTAGGATGTGTTGAATGTCCTTCAACTGGTGCACTGCACTCCCCCATATTATGCCCCATCGAAGGTGAGCCTAATATATATGTTGGTATGTTGAGGTCGAATGTCGGTCGTGAGCTCATGCTCATCCGACGTGGAGATGGAGGCTCAATATCCATGGGTGTGGGCCTACAAGGTAATGTTAACCATGGATTTATAATTAGATTATAACTATGTGATGCGTTTGCACAACATCACTAAAGTATCAACAATGAATTTTACCTGGATATGTAGGTGGAGTGGCGAGGGTTATCAAATACTATGTTTGGTGGTGAATCATGTCGGATGATTGGCGCGGGTAATTCTTCAAACTCAACGTACACGATCACGGTCCTTCGTCGTCCTTCTGTCAGTACGAAGGTACATACCTCATCATCTGTAATTTGAACTGCAGTGTGACCGCCATTATTCCGCAGTCGACATGCGAGATTCACCGTGTGCGTAGTGTAATCACGATGTAATGCTCTAAGGATCCTAATTTTAAGGTCCTCTAGGGTTATAATGTCGTTAATCTGTAGAGGTCTATTTCTTCCACCAATATATGTTGATGTGAAATCTTCTGCGAGCTGTAGGTCCCCGTCAAAAAACAGTATGAGTCGTGACATAGTTTCTGATGATCAACGAGAAGATATGTAAATCACATAAAAATACTTCTTTTTATCAATGAAAAGATACTTATTTAATAAAAATATTAAAATTAAAATAAAATATTATATGTTATGTATGTAAATAACCCTTAAATTTAAAAAATTTTAATTAATAAATATTTAATATCAAATAATATTACAATGCATTACTAAAGTATTTATGTTAATAAAAGTAAATTTAATATTGAATATAGATATATTTAAATAAAAGTATATTTTTCAAAGTAAATTTTTAGTCAACTGTTAAAGTTTTTTAATATTTTTAAATTAAAATTATTTATATATTTAAATAAAATTATTTTTTTGTTGTTTTAAGAATAAGTTTAATGTAAGTTAAAAAGATATTTAATTAAAATTAAAAATAACTTAAATTTATGAGAAATATTTGAAATATTAGTATAAAATAAATTTATTTTAAAAATAAAATTAACAAAACTCTTACCTCTAATGCCTCTCTCCCACACTCTTTTTATGTATTTATAGAAGTCCATTAATAATTAGAAATTAGAAATTCAGTAAAACGATGTAGAAGATCAATAATAATTAGAAAATGTTGGTGCACAACATGAAATATTACAAAATGACATATTCATCACTTGCACAATCCTACATAATAATATGTAGCCAAAAAAATATTACTATTATTGTTACATATTCTGCAGTAAGAATCGCACACGACTTTGGAGCTGAGTTTATGTGGGACAACATCTGAATTTTATAATATATTCTTGTTGTATTCGTTGCCAGTCGCTTCCATTTAGAAATTCCTTAGGTTTACCTTGTTCAGAAGATTGCATCAATTTTTTATAACACTTTAATAGCAAATTATCATTATCAGGATACCAGTGACAGTATAAAATACAATGCTCTATATCAAGCATCGATCTTTCCATTCCCGGTTCAACTGTACCACCTATATCACGACCAAGTTCAAGAATTCGACCCTTAAGAAAATCTAATGATACAATGTGATTGGAATGATTGCGAAATCTTTGTTGTACAATTGTCCAACCCACATCTCGTAGTTCAAAGCCAGCCCGATATGGCTTAATTTTTATCACTTCATCATGCGTGTGCCACAATATGCAATCCTCGTCTCCCCCCCAACAATGCATAACACATCGATATAGTTCATTTGATGTCACCTTGGCTTCGAGGAACTCATCAGTCGGAGAAGATAAACTTTCACGCAAGCGGCTTACTCCCCTTGTAATCATTTCAATTGCTCGATCACTTTCAATTGTTCGATCATTTTCCATAATGAGTTTGTGCTTTGTTGAGTAGTGTAACTGAGGTGATACATTTACAATATGTCATTTTATGAATTTAAAAAGTTTAACATGTTCTATTTCCTTCATACAACATTTTATGAGGGATTGTTATCTACATGGAAGATTGTTTCACATAGTTCTAAGGCTCTTTCTCTTGTTCTCAAGTGGAAGATCCAAGATGGGAAGTCTATTAATATTTTTAATGATGTGTGGAAACAAAATAAATGTCTTAATAGATGGCCAACATTTGTTTCAACCCAGGGAAGTGATGTCTTGAATGTGGATAAACTCATTTTCAAATAGCTCAATTCTATTTATTTAAAAAAAAACAGATTAATTAAATTAGATAAATTATAAAAACTACAATAACATTTTACTACTAATTTATTTTAAAAATATTCATTTCTTTAAATGTACATTTATTCAATATTAAATTTAATCAATCTTTTCATTTTTTTAAAAAATAAGATAACCCATTTTAAAAAAATTAAAAACATTTATTTAAATAAATTTAACGATTTTATTTTTAACTTTTTTAAAAAACAAATGAATAAAGTTTCTATAAATAAAGTTTTAATTTATTTTGTATTAAATTTTAATGTTTATAATATCTAAGTATATATTTTTAAAACAAATGTATAAAGTTTCTATTATTCAGATTATTGAGATATTAAAATTATTAATTACATGACATTTATCGATTTAGTAGAATTAGTATAAAATTTAACTAATGTTAAAATTTACTCATACCAAACCTGATAGGTTAATTATTAGGTTAAATTTTTTTAAAATTTTTAGTTTTAATATTTAATATAAATATATTTAAATAAAAGTTTTATTTCCAAAGTAAATTACTAGTCAACTGTGATCATCTTGCCTTCCCTTGAGGCTCTGTCATATGCATTATTTTGTTCCTTTATCTGAAGGGCTTTATTTTATGACAACTTGTAAGGTCGTTGAATAAGATGCAATTATAATTTCTTTTGGAAACCTACTAGTGGGAGAATCACTAAGTTTTGAAATGCATTTCCATGCAGGCTCTTCAAATAAAAAGTAATTTTCCTTTTAACATTTATTTTACTTGCATGTTCTCTCTTATTTTACTTGCATGTTCTCTCTTACTTAGTGTAAGGTTAGACATATTTTTGATATTTTACAGCCTCTATATATTCCTTACCCCTTAGATACTTGCATTTCATCCATCATTATTATGAACAAATGCTTATTTCCACCTTCTTTTACTGAACTACTCTGCCATAAAATTTCTTCTATCAACATTTTTGTTGATTTGGTTCAGCCGATCTCTTGAAAAGGTCTTATGATGCCTAAATATCATGATTTTATTAAGATTTGTATAGTGATATAGATAGATATGGTTTGCTCGCATCAGTATGAATTACATAAAAAAAAGCTCTTTTTGCTTTTCCTCTTATGCTTGGTTGCTCTATACTAATGGTTTTAAAACTACTAATCAACTAATTAGAAGAAGTATTCCTGCAAAGCCTCTTTGTAGCCTATGTTTTGCTAATTCTGAAACTTTATCTCACATCTTTTTTAATGTTCTATGACTATACCTCATTATTACATTTAAATTTTTATAAAAAAGTTTTCGTCCTCTCGGTCGCCCTAGCCGCCTCCCTTTGGCGATTCTAGGGTTCTCTCTGGCCTTCTTCCTACCGCGTGCTATCTTTCCTTTTAGCTTTGATTCCTTACGATCCTTCGAGCTCTGGTGGTCTTCTGGCTCTCTAGCCCTTTGTGGGGCTTTTTTTCCTGGCGGGGATGTCTACATCTACTGCTTGGGGAAAAACTTCCAACCCGTTATATGGGAAAAACAGGGGTTTTTTCGAACTTGAAGGAGAGGATGCATCCAATACTCCGACGCGTTCTTTCAAAGATGTTATTGCGGGTAACTCGATGCAAGGTGATAACGCTCCTAAATTTACTCAATCGACTTTGAATGGTGTTCCTGCTGTTCTTATTTCTGATGAAGATGTTCTTAAGCTGGCTTCGCCTTTTCAGTTTACCCTCGTTGGGAAATTTGCTTTACGTCGTCCGAACCTTGATTCTATTCGCAGTTTTTTTGCAAATCTTAAACTCTCTGGTTTTTATTCCGTTGGACTTTTGGATTCTAGGCATGTCGCGATTCAACTTTCGAACGATCTTGATTATAGCAGAGTTTTTGCTAGGCGATCTTATTTTATTAGCAACTGTCAAATGAGGGTTTTGAAATGGACATCGTTTTTTGATGTGCATGAAGAATCCCCCATCGTTCCGATCTGGATCTCATTTCCGAATTTAAGATTGCATTTTTTTAATCCGCAAGTCTTGCATGCGCTTGGCTCTGTTTTTGGAAGACCCTTGCAAACGGACCAGGCCACTGCCTCTAGGACCCGGCCCTCTGTGGCTAGGATTCTAGTGGAAGTGGATATTTCGAAAAAACATCCTAAAGAAGTTTGGGTTGGTTCTAAGGCTTTTGGCTATTTACAAAAAGTTGAATTTGAGAAGGTTTCTGATTTTTGTTCCCATTGCAGAATTCATGGTCATGCTAATGCGGCTTGTTTTAGATTGCATCCTGAACTTAAAAAAAATTCTATTCCTTTAGTTGTGAATGTTGATTCTCCTGTTAATTCTTCTTCTGAGACTGTTTTGGTTATTCCGGAACCTATTGTTCTGTTGGAAAATCAAGTGGTTGACGACACGAATCTGGTTATTCCTGAAAACAGAGAGGATTTAGATGTGGTTGGAGCTGGGGATGCTCTGGATCACCAGGAGAATTCTCCGGACATGTTTATTTCCGTTGATGCTATGTTACATAATGATGTTGATGTTTCCACAGCTGACCCTAAAAACAGTTTAGTTACTATTTTAAATTCTGATTCTATTGATCATTGTGAAGAAGGGGAATTTATTCCCACTGAAAAAAAGAAGGGGAAAATGGTTCAAAAATTAGCAAGGGATTCTTCCTTGCCTATGGAGTCTGATTGTTCCAAAATTCTAAAGAATCTTGTGGATGATTCCGTTAGTAAAAAGCGTGAAGAGGAGTTTTTCTCTAAAGTCTCTAAGAAAAAAGGAAAAAAATCCAAGGATCCTATTTCCTCTACTCCTATCTTTACTAAAGCCCTAAATTCCTCTAAAGATTCTCATGGTTAAGTCGCTTGTTTGGAATATTAGGGGTATTGGTGGGAAGGAGTCTATTATTAGAGTTAAAAATATTTGCAGGATTCATAATATTCATCTTTTAGTTTTAATTGAACCTTTGATTAATATGAGTAAATTAGATATGACAGCTTCTAAATTAGGTTTTTTGAATAAATTTGCTAACTGTTCCAATAAGATTTGGATTTTTTGGAACAATGTCATTACTGTTAACATTCTGAATGATTACATTCAAGTTGTGAATGTATCTGTTTCTATGTTTGACTTTCAATGTAATGCTTCTTTTGTTTACGCAGCTTGTTCTAGAACTGACCGTTTTGCTTTATGGGATCAGCTTAAATTTTTTGCTTCTAATAATTTTGGGCCTTGATACGTGGGAGGGGATTTCAATATTATTTCTAATACTGGTGAAAGATTGGGAGGTAATAGCCCCAATATTAATGCTATGGAGGATTTTAACTCCATGATATCTACTTGTGATCTTCTGGATATTGGTTTCTTTGGTAATGCTTATACTTGGAATAGAGGCAACTTGTGGCAAAGACTTGATAGATTTCTTTTCAATAATGATTGGTTATCTAAATATCATATGACTCATGTGGAGCATCTTAGTATAACTGCTTCTGATCATGCCCCTTTAATGCTTTCTATTAAGGCCAATAACAATTACATTCCTACTACTTTTAAATTTCAAAACATGTGGTTATCTCATCATGATTTTCTTAATGTTGTTGAAAGAAATTGGCAAGCTCATGTTTTCCCTGATAATAATATTTCGGGTATGGCTAGGCTTTGGAATAAACTTAGTAGGCTGAAACAAGTTTTGAGATGGTGGAATAAACATACTTTTAAAAATTTATTCTCTAATATTAAAGCTGCTGAAGAGGAAATGTTGAGGCTTGAAAATGATTATATGCTAAATCCTAATAGCTATTTCCTTTCTGAGCTTAATAATGCTAAGATCCATTTGCTTAAGTTACAAGATCAAGAGGAGACATATTGGCAGCAAAAGGCCACTACAAAATTTATTGTTGAAGGTGATAGAAACACCAAGTTTTTTCATGCTTTAGCTAACAAGAAAAGAATTAGGAATCACATTTTTAAAATTGCTAGTGATGATGGGAGAATTTTGGAGGAGGAAGATGCTATTATAAATTCTGGTATTGAGCACTTTAAGAATATTTTTAACAGTGGTTTTTCTCCTTCCCCTGTTATGAACCCTTATATTGTCCCTGGTTGTATTTCGGATACTGATAATCTTAATCTCACTCTTATCCCTTCTGAGGAAGAAGTTTGGAAAGTTTTGCAGGCTATGAATGTGGATTCGGTGGCTGGTCCGGATGGTTTCTCTACTAAGTTTTTTATTCAGACTTGGAATGTTATTAAAAGTGATATTTTGGATGCTGTGGCTGATTTCTTCTCGGGTAAGCCTTATATTAAGTTTTTTTCTTCTACCAATATTGTTTTAATTCCTAAGAAGGAGGCTACTAACAACTGGAACGATTTCAGACCAATAAGTCTTTGTTCTTTTTTTAATAAACTTAACTCTAAGATTATTGCCTCCAGACTTATTAATATCCTTCCTAGAATTATTTCTCAGAATCAAACTGGTTTTGTTAAAGGTAGGAGCATTTTTGATAATATTTTGCTGGCTCAGGAAGTGACGCATGATATCAATGCTAAAATTAAAGGTGGTAACATCATTTTCAAATTAGATATTACTAAGGCTTATGATAACTTGTGTTGGAATTACCTTTATAAAGTGCTTTCCTTATTTGGTTTTAGTCAGGGTTTTATTTCTTTGATTAAAAATAGTATTGAACATAGTTATTTTTCTATTATTATCAATGGTAAGAGTAATGGTTTTTTTAAATCCTCTCAAGGTTTACGTCAAGGAGACCCTCTATCCCCTGCCTTATTTATTATTGCTGTTGATTATCTTTCCAGGGGTTTGGAGTGTCTTTATAAAAGATATCCTAAATTGCTTTATCATACGATGGGTGGTATCCCGATTACCCATTTGAGTTTTGCGGATGATTTTATCATTTTTGCTAATAGTTCCTTAACTAATATTAAATGTCTTACCAAGCATTTAAACGACTTTCAAAACATGAGTGGTCTGTCTATCAATCCGAATAAAAGTACGTTTATTGTCTCTAAGTCTGCTAGTATTAGTAAAATTAACAACATTAAGAGGATTTGTGGTTTTAATTTATCTTATTTGCCTATTAAATATTTAGGTATTCCTATCTTTAAAGGTAGGAAAAAAAGTTTGCTTTTTGAGGATATGATCAATGTGTTTCATAATAAAATTTCTAGTTGGTCTACGAATTTTCTCTCTTTTGGTGGTAGACTGCTTTTAATTAAACATGTTTTAAATTCTATCCCTATTTATATTTTTCATACGCTCAATCCTTCACCTGCTATTTGCCTTAGATTAGAAAGACTCATTAATAAGTTTTTTTGGGGAGCCAAGGATAGTAAATCTTGTATTTTGTGGGCTTCTTGGTTTAAAATTTTTGGTCCTTTGGATGAAGGAGGTCTGGGGTGTAAGGGTATTTTGGATATGGTCACTGCTTTTTCTTACAAACTCTGGTTTTCTTTTCGTTCTAATAAATGTTTATGGGCAAATTTTTTACATGCTAAGTACTGTAAAGGGAAGCATCCTATTGGCTGTACGAGTAAGAAAAATGATTCTTCTGTTTGGAAACGTTTATGTAATATTAGCTGGGTTGCCGAGCCTTTTATCCAATGGGGTTTGGGTAAAGGGGAGATTTTCTTTTGGCAAGACAATTGGTTGGGTGTGGGTTCGATTGACAGTTTACTTTTTTCTCACACTCTGCTTTCTACTAAAGTTAGTTATTTCATTGATAATGGTATTTGAAATGTTAATAAACTCTCTAATTTTTTACCTGATGTCATTTTAAGCCAAGTCTTGAATATTCCTTTGAATATCTGTGAGGATGACCGTATTCTTTTTAACGGCTCTACTGATGGTCTTTTCAATATTAAAAGGGTTTGGGATCAGTTTAGAATTAAGAATGAGGTTTCTTCTATTTATGGTAATATCTGGCACAATAATATTCCTTTAGCTTACTCAATTTTGGCTTGGAGGTGTTTTAAAGGTTTTCTTCCTGTAGATGTTAGACTTTGGAATAAAGGTTTTTATTTGCCGTCCAAATGCCAGTGTTGTGCTGAGATTGAAAGCATTGATCATATTTTTCTTTTTGGTGATATTGCTCAAAAAGTTTGGAGATTTTATGCCATGATTGTTAACAAGCCTTTTCCTGTTTATCTTTCTACTGTTAACTTATCTGTGAAGTCTTTCCTATCTGAGTGGATTTCCTCGGATAAGGGTCATGTGCTTAACTGTTTGTCTATTCTTATTTTGTGGTTTATGTGGAAAGCCCGTAATGAAGCTAAGCATAGTGGGATTAAGATGGAGGACAAGGTGATTATCTCCAACATTAATCATAAGTTGCTCCAATTAGTTGCTGCTAAGCTCATTGCTAGAAAAAATTTTGGTAATTATTTTTGTTTGTGTTATGAGCTGGGTATTCCTATTAATAATGAGGGTTTTGCTAGCAGTTGTAAAGTGGTTAGATGGTTAAAACCGGTTTCTCCTTTCTTGAAACTCAATTCTGATGGTTCTGTTGATAACAACTATGCTGGTTTTGGGGGTATTGTCAGGGATTTTACAGGCAAGGTTTTAGTGGCTTATGCGAGCCCTTTATCTCCGTGTAAGATTATTCTAGCTGAGCTGATGGGCTTATACAAAGGTCTTTTTATTTGTATTAATAGAGGTTTTGTTAATATTGAGATTGAGGTGGATGCCTTAAGTATTATTCATCTTGTTAATAATGATGAGGTTTTTCATCCTCAGTTATTTTACATTCTTAGGAAAATTCGTTTGGCTCTTGCAACTATGAATTTTTCTATGAAGCATTTGTTTAGAGAAGGTAATGCTTGTGCTGATTTTTTGGCTAAACTTGGGAGCAGATTGGATGAAGATAGAGAATTTGAGGTTGATTCTTTGCCTCACCTTTTAAAAGGTTTAGTGACTATGGATAAAATTGGTTTTCCTTATGTGCGTTCTGGATGAGGTTGTGTGTGTGTTTCTTACCTGTTCTTTTGTTTTACTGAGTATGCTGGTTTCTACTGACCCTGTCTTTGGTTTTATCTGCTCTACGATGCCTGGTAGTGGCTGTTGTGGTCCTCTTGTTTCGGGGTTGCTTAATCCTGGGAGCTGGATGCTGTCATTTTATTTTAGGATATGGTTTTATTTTCCTTTAGTTTCTGGTATTGTTTTTCGGAGACTCCAAATTTGCTGGTGGTTACAGATTTTGGTTGTCTTGTTTTTTGGGTGGTGGATTGTTTATTATGAGCTGATGAGAATCTGTGGGGGTTTAAGGTATTACGAGAGATGTTTTACTGTTTTGAATTTTCTCATCTATTGCTATAATTTGGTTGATTGGAGAAAGGTGAACCATCAGTACATCTCCTGTTTGTTGCTCAGGAGAAATATGGACATCAGGAACGCTTTCATCCTTATGTGCTTACTCGGCTGCAAGGTTTTTTTGGTAGGTTTCTTTTTTTTCCTGCTCTTTTTTGGTTTTCTATTTTGCAGGAAGCGAAAGCTAAACGAGGACATTAGGCTCTTCCTTTTTTGGGTGCTGTTTGCTCACAGCCCGATTACTTTTTTATGTTCTTTTTGTAATCTTAGGAAAAGGAACCACTGGCTCGTAGGTTTTATTTTTCACTTTTTAATTGTAGCTCTTTCGAGCGGTAGAGAGCTGGAGGTTCCTTCTAAGGACTCTGTAACCGATTTTTGGATATGAACACGTAGGCCCCTTTGTGGGTTTTAATTAAAAAAAAAAAATGTTCTATGACTATACCTATGGAGTTTTGATGGCTTTCTGAGTCCAACAATTGTTTTGGTTCATTTCTTTGCTTAGTTGTAGTTTTTCTTTGGGGCTTTGAGCTACAATTGTTATTAGGTTTAATCCTTTTGGGTTTTGGTCCTCCAGGTTTTATTTTGGAGGCTTTCACTATAATCTCCTTTTCCAATAGTTAATATATGGGCTAGTCCCTCAAATTTCTCCCCAAAAAATGGTTTGATTTAAATATAATATTTTTTTGAATAAATTAATATTACTAATTACAAGAATATTATTTTTTTCTAAAAAAAACTACATAAGTATTTTACAAACTTCCAAATTTAAAGTTTATTTAAACTTTTAAAATTTAAATAAGTTATCTTTTTAATATTTTCATAAATATACATTATATTCATCTTAAGATATTATTCATCTTAAATGCATTTTTTTATATATTTAATTTTAAATGTAAGATACTTTTTTAAAAAATATTCATACTTTTTTATACTTTTTTAAACATATACATCCTTCATTAATTAAAATGATTTATTATTTATATATCTTACTATAATTATCAAATTATTATTTAATATTTATGTTTAATATATAACTTAATAGAAATATATTTAGTAAATAATACTTTATTATTTACTTAGAAGTTTCATATTTAACTATAATATAAAAAATTTATGTTTAATATTTATATCTAACTGAACTTCTCACTCCGATTCTCTCTCTCTCTCTCTCTCTCTCTCTACAAAAAAATTCATTTTCTCAATTATTTTTTAAGAACAAATTTCACTTCATGGCTTCAAGGGGAAACATATACATAAACATACAAACAAAATTTCAATGCTAAGATTATTATTTACTTTTAAAAAAATTTCATCACAAGATTTGAACAACGTAACAATCATAAACAAAAAAATTCCAGTACTAACATTATTGCTTAAACAATACTCCCAAATTTTTTCCTAACAATATTTGAACATCAAATTTTCAACAAATTTTCTCAAAAACCTTAAGCAATAAGCAGAAACTTATACAAAATAATTCAACAATGTGCAAAAAATATTGTAACTAGCATATTCAAACATCTTAAAAAATCTTATATACTAACCTTCTTTTACAATGCCGTCCCTCAAACTCAACTTAAAACAAACAAACATTTCTTCCTCCATTTAAGGCTCTATTTATAGCCCGCATACAGCATTAAATTTTTTTTTTCCTTTGGTTGGAGGCTTCACGGGGCAGCTGTTCATTCACGGGAAACCAAACCATTGATCAGCTCGCCGGGTCCAAGCTCCAAACGTAGCCACGTCCGCGTTAAATCTGCAAGAATTTGCACTTGTGGGGGTCCAGTATGAAGAAAACGCGAACATGGATTGCATTTCCATTAAAAACGCAATGTTTCATCGCATTTTCAGAGGAAAACAGAAAGCAGGATCGCATTTTCTGAGCAGGATCGCATTTTCTTCAGAAAATGCGATCCTGCTTTGCGTTTTCTTCAGAAAACGCTAAACTTGTTCGCATTTATGTTCCTTTTTAAATTTAATTACTTTCATGCTCCTACACCTAAAACATTTACCAACTTTGCTCCTTTTAAAAATTTGCCCAAAAATTTCGCTCTCTCGCCCCTTTCGCTCTGCTAGGGCTTTTGCCCTAGCCGTTTTTCCGGTGTGGTGTAGATAATCCGCCTCTCTCTGGCTGGTTGCCCTTTGCTTATTTTAGGAAGTTTCTTTTTCCTTTTCTGTTTTCGCCTTGGTTTCATATTGATTTGAAATGTTGCTCTAACACCAACCTTTAGTACACTCTCTCAATAAAAATGAATGAATTATCCATCATGTTCTACAAACATATTGATCTTAAAGAATTCCTTTTAGTTTTTTCGGGTTGTCCTCCGCCGGATTTTTCTTGCCGGATGGCGGCTCGGCGAGTGGTTGATCCGGGATTTTTGAATGTTTCCTTTAAATCGCGGTCGTTTGCTGAAGGTCTTTCTAGTTCGCCCTCATCGGCGTGTTTCCCTGAGATTTGTCAGGGCACTTTTTGCGGTTTACCTTCGTTATGGATTTATGAGGAGGAAATAAATTCTCTAGCTTTGTCTTTTCAATTTGCATTGGTCGAATTTTTCCCCACTCGTCGTCCTTCTCTCGACACGATCCGAATTTTTTTTTCTCCTTGAAACTTATTTATGAGTTCTCTGTTACGGTGCTGGATCAAAGGCATGTGCTGGTTAAACTCGCTAATGACCTAGACTATAGCCGTGTGTTTTGTCATCGTTCTTATCTTTTGAATAACTGCTTTATGAAGCTTACTAAATGGTCTCCGCTCCTTGACATTGGCTGTGAATCTCTGGTGATTCTGATTTGGGTTTCTTTCCAAACCTGAGACCTCATCTTTTCTCCCCCCGGATCCTTCATGCCTTAGGCTCTATGTTTGGTAGAGCCTTGAAGGTTGATTCTGCTACTTCGGTAGGCTCTCAGCCATCCCTAGTGCGTGTGTTGGTGGAGCTGAACATAACCAAAACTTACCCTTCCCAAATTTGGATCGGGCCTGAGGTATCTGGGTATATTCAAAAGGTGAATTTTGAGAGTTTCCCTGATTTCTGTGCATCTTGTAAACAGCTGGGCCATCTTCGCGGTCAGTATGATCTGTCTCCTCTATCTAATTTTACTAATCCTCTAGCTGGTAATGTTAATCATCTTGCTTTAGGTGTTTCTTCTTTAGTGGTGAAAGAGGTGTTGGTCGGGGAGGGACAATTTCCTTTGCATAATCAGGAGTTAAATGAAGTTGTCTGTAAGGTGCAATGTGGGGTTGTGCCTGACCTGCTAGGTGTTTCAGTTATGGAAAGCGTCGGGGCTGTTTCTGGTGAATGTAAGGAATATGACATTTTAGTCAATGGGGGCTTGGTTTCCTTTATTTTGGGTGTCCCTCCCTCCTCTTACCCTTCTCATTCTGTTGGTGAGGGAGGAGTTATTTTTTCTAATGTGGTTGTTTCTGATGTTGTTTTGCCTGTGTCTGAGCCTGCTAATTCGTTGGGTGACCTTGCTCTGGTGGGGGGAGGGAATGTTTCTCCCTTATCTAATTGTGGTGTGGAGTCTGCTGAGGCACTTGCTGAAGGTGATGTTGTTAGAAGTGAGGTTATTCCTCATATTTTTGTGGATGTGCCAGTGAACTTATTTGAGCCCCATGCGTTGGTGTATCATGTGGGTGATAATTCTGGGGTGGATTTGAGGGTTCATCTTGATTGGCTTCACTGTTCGTTTGATGTTGAATCTGATTCTTCTTCGGAGTATTGTGGAGGTTTTGATCTTGGACATGATTTTAATTTGGTTTGTGACTGCCCAGTTGTCTCTGTCAGATCTCGTGGGAGGGGCAGACGGGGTAGGTAGTTTTCTTATTTTTTGGGCCCTCTTCTCTGGCTGGCTTTTTGGTGATTCAATCGAGTTTTGTTGGTCGTGGATTCACTGGGCTATGATGTGGCTGGGGCTCGTTTCTGCATCGTCATGGCTATTGGCAACCTTTGGTGTTCGTCTCTTGCTCGGTTGGTTTGGCTGGTCGGTTGGCTTGAATTTGTCGTGTTTATCTGCGCCAAATTGGAGGATCTGTGATTGACTTTGAGGAAGCTGGGAGCATCGGCCTATAACTGAGCCACTCAGATGGAGTTCTTATTATTTTTTCTTTTATTTTCTGTCACTAGCTACAGTGCCTCCTATACTTTTTTTGGGTTTAATATCATTTTTTTGTTAAAAAAATGATTAATTAATCTCGATATAAATCCAACAGACATCACGCCTGTCTTCACATCATTATATTACCTCATCTTTGATTTATATTTATAATAAAATTTGTAATCTTAATATTAATGAAATATTTTGGATAATTTTATGATTTAAAAAACTTAAGAAAATAATTATTATGATTGTGTAGAAAGAATTTATTATAAAATGTTTTAAATTTTTTTTTCTAATTGATATATCTATAAAATTTAGAATCTTAATTTCCTAGTAGAACCACTGCCCGACTTCGAAGCTCTACCAAACTACCACCTGATGCAGGAGTTCCGTCAGACCACCGCTTGAAGCCGGACTTCCACAAGACCACCGCTTGAAGTTGAACTTCCGCCAGACCACCACTTGATGCCTAATTTCCCTCATGACCACCGCCTGATGCCGGACATCCACCGAACCACCGCCCGACGCTGGAGTTTTATTAGACCACCATCCGACATCGAAGTTCTGCCAAATCACCACCGGACCAGCGACTGAGGGTCGAACTTTCATCGGACCATCGACAAAAGTCGGAGTTCTACCAGAAGGTGCACCAAATAATATCCGGACTTCCGCCAGACCACCGCGTTACGACTTCGATCTTTCTGACCCTTGTCTTCTGTCAACTACGATCCTTTCGACATTCGTTTCCTATTACAGTCCTTCCGAACTCCATCGCCAGATAACAATCTTTTTAACATCTGTCTCATGCCGTTTACGGTCCTTCCAACCTTGTCACCTACTATAGTCCTTTAGACCTTCATCGCTAGATAATAATCTTTCTGACCTCTATCTCATGTCGACTATGGTACTTCCAGCCTTCGTCACCTTCTATGGTACTTTTGACCTTTATTGCTAGATAATATTCTATCTGACCCCTATCTCTTGTCGAGTATGGTTCTTCCATCCTATGTCACCTACTATGGTCCTTTCGACCCCCATCGCTAGATAACAGTCTTTATGACCCCTATCACTTATAGACTATATTTTTTTCCACCTCTGTTGTCTACCATGGTCCTTCCGACCTCCATCGTTAGACAACAGTCTTTATAACAACTGTCTCCGACCTACTACGATCCTTCCGACTTTCCTCGCTAGACAACAATCTTTCTGACCACTGTCTCCAGCTAACTACGGTCCTTCCGACCCTTCTCGCTAGACAATAATCCTTCCGACCACTATTACAAGACTATAATTTTTTTGACATCCATCGCCCACCGACTATGGTTCTACTGACTAAACTAACTTTTTAATACTAATTCTTTAAATTTTCATCATGTAATATAATATACATTTGCTACATCAACCCAAGGCCTTCCTCCCAAGGTAGGACTTTACTGTAATTGACTGCAAATAATTGTAAATTCATTCAAATTGGTGGGTTTTTTCCCTTTCCAAGAGTTTCCACATAAAAACTCTAGTGTCGCTTATGAACACTACACTCTCTCTTTTATCTACTTGTGTGTTGGATCATCGTAAAAAGCTAAAACATTAAATTTTATGTTTCTCTACCATCATGGATATTTCAGGACGCAATAGTTTGAAGTCATCTATGGGAACATGGTTCCTGACTTGGGGGCAATTTTTATTCCAACCTCAAAAAGTCGATCATGTCAACATCTTTGCATCAGCTATTGCTGCATCAATTTTATGAAAATTAAAAGTGGAATGGGGGCAACTTTGACAACAACAATGGTCGAAGATTCATCTAATACTTCCAACATCCAAGATGATATCTAGAGAAATTATTTTCAGGAATTTCCCAGTTAATGCAAGAATAGTTCCAATAAATCATAAGTTCTTAATTGAACTTATACTCCTTAGGTAAAGTTTTAATCTCGACATCAAAAAGGCAGCAACGGTCTTAAGATAGATCAGTCTTCACTTTCAATTTGGGAGACACGCGATGTTATCCCCCTCCCAATCAAGGTAAAATTTATATATGTGGGAGTCGATTTGACCTCTTTCACATAGGTTAACGTCATCGAGCAGTGCTCTGACATACAATTTCGGATATGTCATATATCCTTGTTGGATTCTCTCAACCTCTTTCATACAGGTAATGTTATCGAACAGTGCTCTGACATACAACTTTGGATTTGTCATATATCCTTGGTGGATTCTCTCAACCTCTTTCATATATGTTAACATCATCGAATAATGCTCTAACATATAACCTTGGATAGGACATACATCCTTGGTGAATTCTCTCGACCTATTTCATGTAAGTTAACATCATCGAGTAGTTTTCTTCTATACAACCTTGGATAGTCATATATCCTTGCACTATAGGAAAAACACCCAATACCAGCAGCCTTGACCGGCGGTTATATGGCCGCTGGTAACACCGGCGGTGTTGCCGGTGATTTAGACGCCAGCCATTACCGGCAACTAAACTGGGGTTCTTTAGGTTTAAGCCGCCGGTAATACCGGCGATCATGTAACCGTCGGATAAACCGCCGGACATTAATAGAACCGGCGGTTTACCGGCGACTTAGACCGCCGCTGTTAAGTAAACTCATTACCGGCGGGCTGGACCGCCGGAAAGCCACCGGTAAAAGCCCTAAAATTAACAGACCCGAGCCTCCCATCTCATTTATATGTTTTCCTTCTCTCACTTGGGATGAGCTCTGTGCGTCGCCTCTGCCCGCCTCTTCGCTCGATCGAGCTCGCTGACAATCGCCGACGACTTCTCTCCGGCCGTCGATCGCCGCCGACCCCACACCAGTCTCCCTCGAAGCTACCTGTCTTGCCGCCGTCGATCTCACACCGGCCGCCCTAGTGTTCGTGGGAGTTGAAGGAAAACCGGGATTTGAAGGTAAGCTTGAAATTTTTTCTGTGATTTTTTGTTCTCACTAAACATTTGAGAAAGTTTATAATTTAGTGTATGATTTAGGTTGTAATCTACACATTTGCAATAGGTAATTTTGTAATCGATTGAGTAGATCTAAATTTGAATTTATTAAGTGTAATTTTAGTAATAATAGATCTAATGGGTTGATTGTGACTTTGGGTGAGAGCAAGATAGCAAGAGAGAGATTGAGAGAGAGAGAGAGAAAAAAAAAAAGAGAGGGAGAGGGAGAGAGAAAAGAGAGTGAGAGAGGGAGATAGAGAGAGAGCAAGAGAGAGCTATAAAGAGGGAGAGAGATATAAAGAAAGAAAGAGAGCAAGCAAGCATAAGAGAGAGCAAGAGAAAGGGAGAGTGTGAGAGAGAGAGAGAGAAAAGAGAGAAAGAGTGAGAGAGAAAAGATAGAGAGGGGGGGAGAGAGAGAGAGCAAGAGAGATAGATAGATAGATAGATAGAGAAAGAGAAAGAGAGAGAGCTAGAAAGAGGGATAGAGATATAAAGACAGAAAGAGAGCAAACAAGTGTAAGAGAGAGTAAGAGATAGGGGAGAGAGAGAGAGAGGGAGAGAGAAATAGAAATTAACATCTTTGAAGAAAGTAACCAATAACTATTAATAATGATTCTTTGATCAGGTTACATTGACTATCTACTCTAATTTGGTTGGATTACATCAAGGACTAGCCTTAAGTCCATATATTTTTTGCTTTAGTCATGGATGTTCTCGCTAGACATTTGCAAGAGGATGTACGAAGTACTTTCCTTAGACTTGAATTATGAAGGTCAACTTTAGAGTCAAAAGGTTATCGTTTGAGTAGATCTAAAACTGAATATATGGAGTATAATTTTAGTGTAAATAGACATAATGAGGGGATTGTGACTTTGGGCGATTAAATCATTAATAAGATCCTAGTACTTATTGCTGATAAAGAAGAGGATATTATCAGCGCTGCACAATCATATTGCTAATAAAGAATATTAAGAGATGTAAATAACATCCTCTAGTTCACCATATCCAATTTTGTGTCCAAGTTGATTGATGGTTCAAGTTTTATCCATTTTGAGTCATTTAATTAAACATCTAACGATGACTGCTGACTCAACCTAGTACCTCCAAATGGAAGTGCACAACGGGTCCATTAATGAGGCAGTGATCATGCCTTGTGTGATAGAATAGTCTCCTTCAAACTTTAGTAAAAATTCTATAAGATGGTGGCGAGATCTGTAATGCTTTCATCTTTTAAAGTATAACATGTTTACATATGTACGTGTTCTAAAAAAATATTTTTATAACTATGTAGGGGGACGTTTGCTTCAACATCCAAATGACTATCCAAGAAGAGAGATGTTGGATGTATAACAGATTGTTGCCTGGTCGAAAAGGATTGACAGTTGAATTTATACATGGAGTTGAAACTTTCATTCAAGTTGCATCTCAACTGCCTTCCTTTTAGTTTGATAAAATATTTAGATATCCATGTTTGAAGCATAAAAATCTAGCCTTCCTCAAGCCCAATGGTGTGAAACTTGATTTATATCATAGGGAATTTCTTCTAAACTACTGGATTTGAACATCACATGGCGAGTACGAGCCACACAGAGATGCTCATGCCGGTTCATTTACAGCTTATAAAATATTTGATGAAGATCAAATGAGTAGACCCTATAAAGAACTTATTTTTGATGTAGTAGGTCATAATTTAAGGTCTAGTATGGAAGAGCCACCAAATACAAAAATACAAAAATTCTTTGAGTTATTACATTCAGCTCAAAAGCCAATTTGGGATGGTTGCAGTACACATTCAGAATTATCCATTACAGTGAGGATGCTAAGTATTAAAACTGAGTATAATATTCCTCGTGATTGTTTCAATGATTTTATTGGTCTTATGAAAGAAACTAATCCAGCAGGTAATTTAATTCCCTCATACTTATACCGAACGAAGAAATTAGTATCCAAGCTGGGTCTCACTGCTACAAAAATTGATTGTTGTATCAATGGATGTATGTTATACTATAAGGATGATGCAGCAGAAATTTTTTGTCGCACTTACAATGCTCCTCGGTTTAAGTCAAACTCGGGAAAACAACGTCGTCCAAAGAAAGATGTGTCATATTTCTGATTATTTTATTTACCAATCATTCCAAGATTTCAGCGACTATATGCATCAATGAGTTCAGCAGATCATATGAGATGACATAAGGAGAAAATAGTAAAAAATGATGTTCTTTCTCATCAATCAGATGCTGTTGCATGGAAATATTTTGATCAAGTGCATGCTTCATTTGGTGCTGAACCCCGCAACATAAGATTGAGATTATGTGCTGATGGTTTTGCCCCTTATAGTCAAACAACTACACCATACTCTTGTTGGCCAGTTATATTAACACCATATAACCTTTTACCAGAGATGTGTATGACTACTCCATACATGTTTTTAACTCTTATAATACCTGGACCACATAATCCGAAAGCAAAAATTGATATTTTTTTGCAACCATTAATTGATGACCTCAAATTATTATGGGAAGAAGGAGTGCTCACATATGACATATCAACAAAATAAAATTTTATCCTTCGAGCTGCATTGTTATGGACCATTGATGATTTTTCAGCTTATGGTATGTTGTCTGGTTGGAGCACAGCAGGAAAATTAGTATGTCCTTACTGCATGTAGAATAGTAAAGCTTTCACATTAAAACATGGAGGGAAAAATACTTGTTTGATTATCATCATATGTTTCTACATGCTAATCATCAGTTTCGAAGAAATAAGGAAGCATTTGTTAAAAACAGAATTGAGCGATCACCTCCTCCACTCAGATTAAGTGGTGATGATGTACTACAGAGACTTTCTGACATTCCAATAATTATTAATTTTTCAATGCTATCAGAGTCTAAATTTCCTGGTTATGGTGTTGAACATAATTGAATTAAAAAAGTATTTTCTAAACATTACCATATTGGAGAACTAATTTGATAAGACATAATTTGGATGTTATTCACATTGAGAAGAACTTCCTAAATAATATTTTTAATACAATTATGGATGTTAAAGGTAAGAGTAAAGATAATGTCAAAACAATGATGGACATTAAAGAGTACTGTCGGCGAAAAAATTTGAAGTTAGTAATAACAATCGACGGTAAAATAATGAAGCCCAAAGCTCCGTACTCTTTCACATTTGAGCAAAAAAGATCGATATATCAGTGATTTAAAGATTTAAATATGTCTGATGGCTATGGATCAAATATAAGCCGATGTGTTGACATGAAATCTGTAAGGTTATTTGAACTCAAAAGTCATGATTGTCACATAATTATAGAGGTTCTTCTTCCGATCATAGTCTGTATGTTACCCGATTACATATCAAACCCATTGACTGAGCTTAGCATTTTCTTCAAAGATTTATGTTTATCTAAACTAAGCGAAGATGTTTTACGGAGGTACGAGGATAACATATCAATCATCCTCTGCAAGTTAGAAAAGATATTTCCCTATGGTTTCTTTGATTCTTTGAAACATCTTCTAGTCCATCTACCTTACAAAGTTAGAGTTGATGGACCTATATAATATCGTTGGATGTATCCTTTTGAAAGGTAAATGGGTTCAAATTTTTATTAAGTCTTCAATATTTTTGAATAAGTTGAGATAACATATTTTTATTAACTTGATGATTGTAATTGTTTAATAGATATTTGAACAAGTTGAAGAAATATGTTAAGAATAAAGCACGATCAGAAGAATCAATATGTGAATCATATTTGTCTCAAGAAACAACTCACTTTTGCACCTACTATTTCGAGTCACATGTAAGGAGTACAAGGACTTCGATGTAGAAGAATAATCACATGTTGCACTATCAGTATTTAGAATGCAAAGAAAGCCCAGTGACAAATGTGTTGAAAGATTTCTTAATGATTTAAAAATAAATACAGCGAATTTGTATGTGCTACTGAACTGTGAAGAAGTTGAGCCAATCTTAGAGTAAGTTCTTGCATAATGTTAATAATGAGTAATATTTATTTAAAATACTAAAGTATTATTTGTCACAAGGTATTTCGTAAGCAGTTTGTCTTTGACAGATTTGAGGGATATTGAGCAAGCTGTTGCAAATGAATTTCCAATTTAGTTCAAATCATATGTGAGCACATCAATTTTAAAAATTTAAATCTTATTTATTATAAAAAATACTAATATTTGAAAATATTTATAGGTACGAAACTTTAATAACAAATGTTTTGATAAAGGTTTGCAAGCACTAGCATGAGATCCAATGCAAAAAGTAGAAAGTTGACCAATATATATACTGAATGGATCAGATTTCATACTTAATTATGGAGTGAATGAAGAAAAACTAAAAATTGTGGAGTATGTGTTAGAGGGAACACTCATGAAGAAGATGAGTGTGATTATTATGATATTCTGAATGAGCTAGGTTCTTGACTTGGAATACTCAGGCGAAGATGAGAACTTTGTATGCTTGTTTAACTGTCAATGGTATGATCCAGTACAGAATAGAGGCACAATGGTTTATCATGCGTATGGTTTAATAGATGTAAAACATAGTAGAAGATACAAAAAGTTTGATCCATTTGTGTTAGCAAGTCAAGTTATTCAAGTTTATTTCAATAAATATTCCAGTGGTCGTAGAGATAAAAAAGATAAGCTAGCTGTCATAAAAATAAAAGCACGATGAATAATTGATCAACAATACATTGTAGCAACTGTACATCAAGAGGATGAGATGTCAAGTTGTAGGCCTGTTGAAATTGAGGAGATGTCAACTACAACCTCTAGTATTGAAATAGAGTTAGAAGATGTGAATAGTTCAACTAGTTCAGATGAAAATGAGAACGAGGATGAAAGTGAAGATACCCTTGAGAGCAATGAAAATAGTTTTGATGATTCTGAGTAATTTTTATAATTTAGAATTGTAAAATTTTATTGTTTTATAATATTTTGAATAGTACTTTTTGAATTATAAGAAATAAAATTGTTAATTTCTAACTTATATTTATTAACTATTTTTTGTAATTCATTAACTATTTTAGTAACTGTTTTTTGTAATTTATTAACTGTTTTATTAATTATTTCTTTTATTTGTAATTTTTATATATTAAAATGCTTTACTAATTATTTCTTTTAATGCATATGGCTTCAGGCGATGATCCCCCTCGTAAATCATTTGCCTCAAAGTTCCGCCGGAAGAAGTTTACTGTTACTCCCAGCAAAGCCACACAGCCTGATAAAGGTGAGGGACCTTCAGTTCCACCTCCTATTGTACCCACACCACCACTCAGGGGCCAGCAGCAATCCCCGAGTCAGCAGGGTCAGGGACCTTCAGATCCACCTGCAGTTGTACCTCCATACTTCCCTAGTCACTCCCCTCATTCCTCGATGATTCCTCACTATCCCTCTTTAGATCAGACACATGCCTCTCCATTCTATCCATATTACCCTCCACCATCATCACAGGTAGCAGATCCATACATTGGTCTTCCCCCTCCTTACCCCTACCCATATTACTACCCTTATCCGGTGCAGTATGAACATGGTGGATCATCTAGACAACTAGAGATTGGCGCTAGCGATCATGCAGCTGCAACAGATAAGCGTCAATACATTGAGTCTGAGAGCGATAAGTAAGTTCAGTTTATGTTATTAAGTTATTTGTATTTTAAAATATTACATGTTATTAAAAAAAAAGTAACCTACAACTTCAATCCTTCAAGGCCACTTATACATATGATCCGGGATATTATAAAGAATAAATATGATGCTCCTTACTTATCCTGAAAAAATATCCCAAAGCCGGTTAGAGATATGTGATTTGAAGAATTTCAGGTATACTTATTTTATATGATTTCAAATATCTGATTTAATTTAAACTAATCTTTTTGGTATTGCCTAAATTTTTACATAAAGAATTTAGGTGGTTGCCTGAGCACAGCATGAGGATCAGAACCAATTTTAAGAGGAGAGGAGCGACCCGTCTCAGGGACATGTTCACGGACATTAGAAAGTCCGGGCAGCATCCTAATTGGATTGAAGAGGCCGTTTGGACATATTTGAATAGTGCTTGGGCGACCCCTGAGTTTAGAAAAATAAGAGAGCAGAATAATCAGAACAAAGCCTATAACTATGGTGGTTTAGGTAGCTCTCTTCATACTAGTAGATCTGTACCTCATACGGAACATAGACGATGACTGGTAAGAGTTTTAAATTAGTTTATTAAATATATTATGTTATTATAACTATATCTTAAATTTTCTGAAAGAGTGCCTTGGTCGGGAGCCAACACCACTGGAGTTGCATACAAGAACTCATCAACATCAAGTTGATCATCAGTGGGTTGATGAAAAGGCTAAGAAGGCTCATGTGAGTAAATTTTTTTGGAAATTTGGAATAAAAATTTATTATAATAAAACTAATTGTAATATTAATTTATAATTTATTTTATGGCTTTATTCTCGTAGGATGATTTTGTACGAGCTCGAGAAAGTCTCCATTTTATTGGTGAGGGATCATCTTCAGGATTAGCCCACACTTCTGAGTATCATACTTGGTCAGATGTTGTTGGTGGAAGACAGAAGGGGAGGATATATGGCTTGGGTTCACAGGGCTATGCTTATGAGGGCAGTTCATCCACCTCAGTATTTTATAATCCAAGTACTGGAGCTGAAGAAACTATGAGTCAGAGGGTTGCAGCAATGACTAGAGAGATTGGAGAAATGAGAATGGTTCAAAATGAAATACAAGCAGAGCTGAAATCCTACAGAGTTGAAAATCAGAGGAAGCAATAGGAAGAGCAGCGACGAACATCTCGAGACAGCGAGGATACAGCTGAGGAGTAGAACTTTTTTATGTTTATTGTGACTTTGTGAATTTGTGAACTTCTGAACTTGTGAACTTATATTTTATGGTTGAATATATTAATTTTGTTTACATTTAATATTTTGTTTGGTTGTGCTTATGCATATAGTTGTGATAGTTGATTGAATATATCGGCGTGTTGCCCAAATCTTGTTATATATTGCTTTCTGTGCAGGTTTAGAATCTAGGGTGAACCTCTCTCAAATAGAGGGTAGACTGTCAATTTTTTTTTTCAAGTGCTACAGGTTTCCGGCGGCTAACCGGGGGTTTAGCCGCCGGAAACTACGATACCAGACGGATTATAAAAACCGTCGGTACTATACCCGCGGTTACCGACGGCACACGGCGATTATCCGGTGAAAGCCCGGCGATCTCGACTGTCGGTACAACCGTCGGCCACTACCGCCGGTAACACACCGGCGGTGTACCGACGCCTGCCAGCGGTTGATCTGACGCGCGCCGACCGCTGTAACCGCAGGCAAGCCGTCAATGAAGGGACCGTCGGTGAGCCGTCGGTAAAATGACCGGCGGCTCAAAGGCCGAAACACCACCGGTACAAAGCCGTGCAATAACCAGCGGTCTACGCCGCCGTAACCATGTTTCCTACGCCATTTTTTTCGGCGGTTCAATCACTGTCAAAAAGCTGCCGGTGGTTCTGAAAACCACCGATGTTACCATACAAGCCGCCGGAAAAAACCGCCGATTTTGGGTGATTTTCCTGTAGTGTTGGCGGTTTCTCTCAACAACTTTCATACATGTTAACATCATCGTGTAATACTCTAACATATAACTTCCAATATGTTGTACATCATTGGTGGATTCTCAACTTCAAAACGGTCAAATATCATTGGTGGATTCAAGTGACATCTTCTCTACTACACAGTAATGTGTTTCCTATAACTTTCTCTTCAAAAAAAAAAAGTTATAACCTAATCATCACCAGGCCTCCACTCAGTTAATATTGTTGGTGTGTCGCTAGACTACTGACAGGGAACACTACTTCGACCGCTTATGTCAAGAATGCCAATATAAAAATTGAGTGTGGCACCATACTAGTATTCATAATTCATATTCTATGTATAGTTATTGTTTGGGCAATATTATGTAAAGTGGGGACATATTAGATATGTCCTTCATTTTGAACGGTTTTTTTCTTGCTTTTTTAAACAACTTTCTAATAACAAGTAAAAAAAAAATTGTACTAAAAAGCTGTTTTAAGAAGAAGTAAAAAAGTTGTCCCAAACGAAGCCCTTGTGCGAAGGTGTAAGCACGTGTACCTTTTATTTTTATCATGAAGCAACTAAATTTTAAAATTATAAATAAATAACTCAAAATTGGGAATTAATTAAAGAAAAAAATAGATATTTCCTAAAATTGGCTCTAAAAGTTTTTAGAATTTTAAAAAGGAAAAAAAATTCTTTTCTTTCTTAGTCGTTGGAACTTGGAGATCTCACTATTTGAGGTTATTTGTGAACGGAAACGCGGCGTACAAGGGGGCAAGTCTCCCTTCTTCTGTCGTGGCCTTCTGATTTATAGCGAAGGCAATATTTTTAACAATTATAATTAAATTTACTCAAATAAAAAAAAATAATAGAGAAGTCATGACATTAGGTGTCAATTAATTCGATTGTTATTTATTTATTTATTTATTCTTGTTACTCTAACATTTGAGCACATTAACAATTAATTTATCTGTCAATAATTGGCTCAACTCAGATCTAACAAAAAAAATTCAAATTCTGATTGATCTGTTTAATAAACGGGCCTTATTCGGATCCAGAATTTTAACCCGTTTATCAATAGATCAGGTTCATGTTGACACATCAGCTCAATTTTAATTGGAATTTGACATGTTTAATATTTTTCCCTTTAAATTCCTTTATTTGTTGATATGATCTTCTTATTTTTTATTGATTCATCTAAAATCTATTGTTAATAAGTTATAAATTTTTTAACCCAAATTGGTTATCGGGCCATTTGATTGCTAGCGGGTTAAAATCTGGTCTATCTTTTTGACTCGTTTAATAAATGAGTCTGGTTTGGATTGATCTGATTTTGGTTAGGTCAATTTTGAATCAAACCTAAAAAAAACCCATTAATCTATTTTAGCTTTACTTTGATTTATTAAATTTTCTTTATTTAAGCTTTGAGTTCACCTAACTCATCTTTTTCTCGTTCTCTCACATCATGTTTTGATTTATTCAATTCTCATAACTTCATTGTGTTTGATTATGATATCTTCTACGAATAATTTTGAATTCGACAAATTCATTGATTCAACAGATAAATATATGGTTCTTTTATACTAATTTTTTTCTTACAAAAAAGTAAAATTAAATCAGATACAAAACAATCTTTTTTTTTTTAAATAAATTTATTTTAATTAAAAATGTCACCATTATTTTGCAAAACCTTCTTTATAGAAATTTTGTTTTATTCTACGTGTTCGTTACATGATTCTATTCTTTTGAATAAGTTGCCAGTTGGCATATTGTATACGAGGAGAGGACGAAGCAAGGCGGTGGACCGTCCGCATGCGAAAAACGAATTTTAATACTACTCATCGCCACACCTTCAGTGCTCTCCTTTTTGCCAGCCTGGCTTAAATACGCGCGCTAATCGTGATTAGGCTGCTCCTAATTCGTGTTTAAGAATATTGGACAATTAGAAGAAAAATATTAAGAGGAAATTATAAATGCAGAAAAAGAAAAAAAAAACGGAAGGGCCTACGCAGAATATGGAGTATATAAAGCAGCTCTATGACAGGTGGCTCTATAAGAAAAAAAAAAGATATAAAAATATTAAAAAGACTAAAACACCCATGAAAGGGCTCAGATTTCCATCCCGCCCGTCCAGGAGTCATGAACGAACTAATCCAACTCTCTGCATTGTCTTCTTCTTTCGATGTGTTACCGTTCACTACGAAGAGAAGCAGCGGCGGTCGGCCCTGCTAATGTGAGAGGCATCCAGGCGCTTCAAAATTGGCCGCCTCCAATGCTGCTACTGCTCCGGCCTTCAAATTACTCTTTTATCCATTCTCTTTTATTATTTATATTATCCTCCTCTCTCCACTACCTTTCTCATCTCTTCTCTGATCATTGGAGCTTCCATAAAACAGATAAACGACAAAACAAAATTATAATGATAATGATACACGGCCACCTTTTTCAGTCTTTGTATTTTTTACTTTTTCTTCGGCCTCATTGCAACTTTGCATCGCTTCCTCGTTTGTTTTTTTCTAAAATGGGAAGAATAGCGCGCGCGTGGGTGTCGAAGAGTATCGATCGATTGAGCTCGAGGGGTTCGAGTCGCGGATTAATTGCTATATGACTTGAGTTGCTGCTGATGCGTCGAGTCCATCTTCGAGGAATCTCTCAACAGCGCGGAGGCTGGGACAGAGGACGTCCCGCTCCCAAGCTGCCGCTTGCGCGGCACTACCGTCGCCGGCCAGCCGAGCGGCCACCGTGGCCGTTGCGTCAACTCGCTGCAGCGGCCAACCCATCTCACCCAGCCGCTTTATTTTCCTCACCTGCTCCTCTGCTAGCCGTCGCGTGTTCTCCTTTATCGCCATGATTGCATCCTCGTATGCTGATGCCGTCCTCCGCCTGAAGTATTCAGTGAACTCCGGCACTCCTATTGCCTTCCCTAACCCGGGATGCCGATCTCCTTCTCCCCTGGCGAAGTATTTCTCCAGCTCCTCCACCATCCCCAACCCTACCATCTCGTCCACCCGCCTGTCCAGATGCTTCTCAAGTACCGCTGCTTCTACGTCCACCCATAGCAAGCAGCTTCGGTAGCGGAGCCGATGTCTCCCCGCCGGCGCGCCGGCGAAAGGGTCGATCCTGGGATCATACCCATTCACCATCATCGCATGGATGTATGAGTTGGAGCCCCCAGCGATCACTGGAATCTTCCCGCTCGTGGTGATGGCCTCCACTGCATCGGAAGCCAGAGATCGAAACCCTGCCGCCGGAAGCTCGCCGGAAGCAGGATCCAGAGCACCAAGCAAATGGTGCGGCACGCCGCGCCGATCAGGAATCGGCATCTTATTCGTGGTAACATCGAGGCCGCGGTAGACCTGGATTTTGTCAGCGTTCACCACCTCCCCCGAGAACCGCTCTGCAACGTCAATGGACAACTTCGATTTCCCCGTCCCTGTCGCGCCCATGATCACCACAACCACATCCTTCTTTCCTCTCCCTCTCTGGCAACGGACTCTGGTGTCCGCCGCCAACCCCATGTCACCGCCCCTCTCTCCGATCGCCGTAATCGCCCACTGAAAAGTAGGGATAAGGCCTCCTCCCGAGATTCCACCGCCGCGAAGGAATGAAAATCTCATATAGAATATGGCTTCCACCTCAATCGGCGGGAACTTGTATTCTTCAAATGCCCACTAGGCGTTTGTGAAAATTCCCATTAGCCGCGGCTCTGCAGCGATGGTGGTGAAGGCCATCCCACTACCAGCGCTCGTACAGTTTCTGTTCTCTTCTGCCGTTTCAGTCGTTTCGCTCTTTCCTCTCCCTTCTCTTCACCGCTCTCTCATGCCCTTTTTATTAGGCTCCAAATTTAACGGGCACCAATATGTTCAAACAAGAATGCAAAATTGGCGTTAGTGACTCTTCTATCATCCGGACCTCTTTAAATACTCAGCCTGCCTTGGCTTTCGTTATATAAAATGTGCTAGCGGGTCAGGTCCCGTGCGTGTAAGCGCATGCTTAGTGCGTTGGGATCGTGTGCACGGCAAAGCCGGCCCTGATCAGATTGAACTAACTACAAGATATCCTACGCCTAGCATATATAGGAGAGATTATTAGGTGCGGAGTGCATATGAGAAAAATCGTTCACATAAGTATTGAGTACCTAGTGGTACCTGCACTCGGTACCGTTAGATACCGCTAAGTACCCAGTACTTGTGCAGACGGTGCGCATTCTGCATATAATAATTTTTTCATATGTAGAGGCATATCTAACTGAGGGAAAAATTATTTCTTATATAATTTATTGTTTATTATTTTGAGAAAATATTTAAATAATTTAAATTAAAATAAAAAATATCATATGAATGACACCACATTTTGTTAAGATGAATTGCGAGTCTTTAAATTTCAAAAGAAATTAACATGATTCAATTTTATATTTATAACATAAGGCTTAGATATTTTTAGGAACTTCTGAGCATAACATGGTCATTGTTAGTGAATCCAATGAATTTATTTTGTTGAATATTTGTTAAAAAAATATCAATCTCTAGATATCACTAAAAAATAAAAAAAAGTTAACTCTTTGTGTCATTTTACATCAAAATTTTGAAAAATTATAACTAATTCTAAAAAAATTCAAATCCAATTAATTTAGTGTCATTTTACTGATCTCAGAGTCTAATATTTATAAAAAATATCAAAACTTCAAAAATTAACCAAAATTAAAAAGTAAAAAAATAGACACCCTATTTAATGAATTAAAGTAATTCAAAAAATCTAAAAAAATTAAATAATAAACCAAAACTCAAGAAAATTACTAAGTCACTTAATCAAATTAGTAACCAATTAATTAAAAAAGATCAACCATTAATTTGAACTAATTAAATTATCCAAATAATACTGGTTACTATTGGATAACTTGGGCCCGTGGGGCTATAAATTTAGCTTTAAGAAGGGTAAAATCGTGATGCGCGAGAATCTATATTGGAAAAATTCTTCTTTTATATTTTAATAAATAACAACCAAAGTTACCTAATTTCAATTCTTTTATCAATATCAATAGGAACAAAAATAAAATTATCAATCAAAATATTAATATACATCTATATTCATCACAAAAATCATATACAATACTTGAGATCTATACAATTATCATATATATATCCTATAATGAGTATAAAAGAATAACTAAAATAAAAAGAACGTAAACCTGAAGGAATCCTGACCAGCCTCACAATCCTGATCATCTGCCCTAACATGAAATTATTTAATCACACATAATAAGCTAAAAGGTCCACCAAGTCATCAAAATCTATAATTGAATTCAAAATATGATAAAGGAGCAATATGCATGTTAAAATTAAATCATAATGATTACATTCATATGATCATTGAACTAGTGCAGAAATAATAAAATTCACATATCGTACTAGTAGAATATATAAACAATAAGACAAAATTATACGAAAGCTAATAAAATAATAAATTAGTATGAGTGTCAAATCTATAAAGCAAGAGTCATATGTGTAATACCAATTAGTATAGAAATCAGATAAAGCATCCAAATAAAAAATCAATAAAGACTGTTGAAATCAAATCAATATAGTACAAATCATATATAAATATACAAATAATATCCAATTATTTTATATCAATATCAATATTAAATCAGTATCTTAATCACATGCTCAGTATTATCATATATAGCATGTGCTCAATGTATATATCATATTTTTTGTATCAATAAATGAGTAATAGTGTTAATAATAAATCTGTATTAATATGAATAATTTTTCAATAACAGTCATTTTAATATTCACACTAAACAAGTAAAAATTTTAACTATTATAATGTTTTTTGATATCGGTATCAGTATTAGTAATCTATGGCTCAGTAAATATATTTGTCACTCTTTGCTCGTCAGCACAGTAATCATCTCATTAAAACTCTTAATCAATGTATCATGTGAATCAGTAAAGGATTACAACAAATCATAACATTTAAAGAAAATTCCGACGGCCCACCATTTTGTAAATATCAATTAGTCTCCAACCAACGGATCAACCAATTTTTACTTGCCTTATATATATATATATATATATATATATATATATATATATATATATATATATATATATATATATATATATATATATATATATATATATATATATATATATATATATATATATATATATATATATATATATATATTATCATAATATTATAATACTAATAACGATTAGCTATTACTCAATCACATATATATATTTATTTTTAATGTATTGTACTAAATAAAGTATAATTGAGCTTAATTCAAAAAGTATCAACATATCATAATAATAGACAACAAAAATCATATAGAACAAAAATTCATAATTTTAAAATTTAACTAAATTATTATATATTGCATAAAATAATATTATGAAGCTTTAGTTGAACTATATCATTATTTTTATATATCAAAATATATTTTTGAGTCGGTAAAAATTACTGTATTTTTAAATTAACTAATAAAAAATATTAAACAAATATAAAAAATATTCATAATCTCAATCTCTATAATATATAAAAAATTACACGATGAAAGTTTTACCAATACAAAATTATCGTTATTTTTTAGTAACAAGAATACAAATTTGATTTGAAAATACTAAAAATACAAAATTTTTGAATCAGAAATAGGTTAAAGATTCCTTCTAATGAAATAAATAAATTTCTTAACTAGCTCGACTAAAAAAAAATTACTCCGTGATCTTCAAATCCAAACTTTTCTCTCTATCTCTCCTTTCTTTTTCTCTTATTTTCATTTTTTCCCTCTGATTCACAATTTGGCCAAACAAATGGATTAAGATATGCTTTAAGATAATACTTTTAGATATAATAATAAAATATTATTATTATATTAATATAATAATTTAATTTTATCAAAATTTTAATATAGTTTTTTATAAATTATTTTAGGACTTTAAAATTTATAAAATAATATTCATAAAATAAAATATTTTATTTAAAAAATACTAGTAAAATTAGTTTGTAAAATGGACACCTTACGGTCCCAAAATTCTCATTTATACTGACATGTGTTAATTTCTTATGAATTTTCATGAGTGCCCAAAAATTATAAAAAAATTGTGTAATTAAAATACTACAATATCAATGTTATGACAAAAATAATTTATGCTTTAGACTTATATTGACCACGGTGTAAACAAATGTGATAATCGTTTAAAAAATAAAATTCATATTTAAATTAACAAAAATACTAACACTTAAATTAAAATTCCTTTGGCCTACAATAAATTAGAGAAATCATTAGAAAAGTTTAATAATAACTTAACTTAGGACACATCCAAACCACATAGTATAATACACACATTAAATTGTTTGTTAGAATAACCACTCCTAATTTTAGGTTTGGCATGTATTCTTTCTTTTTATGTTATTTGTATGATGAGATTTTTTATGAATTTCACTACATTTTGGTTGATATGGGTTTATGTGATTTGTGTTGTTGATTATGATGTGCTGCTCTTCCTTTACCTTGTTATATGTGATGTAGTGTAATAGGCGTTAGATTCTCTTATGTTATGATGATCTGGATGCTAGTGAAATTTTTTGTATGGACCATGCTTATGCTAGGCTAAAATAAAGGAGGCTAAAAAAATTATAACTATTAAAATTTTATGCAGGTGCTTTAAATGTGTAGTCCCTTAAAATTTTAAAAAAGCATGGTCAAGTGTGTTTTTTGCTCAAATGAGAGTAATTTGATTTTATAAATGCTTGGGATGTTGATGGTTTTATATATAAACTGCTTAGGATAATCATGCAGGTTGTATTAGAATCTTTTTTATTTTCTAAATGTAATTTTAAATTAAAAGTGTTCTAAAAGTTTAACTAAAATGGGATATTTAGATATCCAATTTGAATTTCAAAGAGGAAGGTGACATCCGTAGGAGAGAGTTCCTTTCATTTGAATATTGAAATTTAGATGACTTAAAAACCCAAAGAAAAAAGAAACACTTCTTTGGAGAAGAATTCTTCTCATTTGGGTAACCGATTCCGATAAATCCAAGAAGCCTAAAGAAAGAAGATGAAGAAATGATGGCCACTAAGTGGAAATATCCCATTTTAGAATCTTGCATCCATATTAGGATTAGAATTCAGAATTTTTATTAGTTATTTATGACCATTTTTTATTTTTGCAGACCATGTATTATAATTAAGTAACATTTCCCACATGGCCCTTTTACATTCATTTAATATGATTTCATGATATGATGCAATTGACTTGTTTACTTTATATGCCTTAGGAGTTTCATAATATTTCTATATGTATGTTGCTTTTATTTTAGCCCGAATGCGAGTAGGCTCTTTAAGGATAAATGTTTTTCTATTTATAGCTAAATAAAAATTTAGGCCAACGTAAAAATCTAAATGACCCTAAGAAATAAGCTTTAGAACATCGAGGGTCTCATGCATTCATATTATGTATTATCTTCCTTGCTAGGCACCTCCTTACATACGGGTCATAGAAGACCATCTAACATATTATTGTGGAGCTCTGTCTAGAAGATATTGTGCAATCTCTAGGAAAAAATTTATTTTTTAAGCTAAGTTTTTAAATTGCTTCATATCATTTATGTATACAAGGTCAATCCAAATGCATTGCATTATAAATAGATTAAATTAATATAATTTTAATTGCATTTGAGCACAATTACTCTACATAAGTGAAAGGGGTCAATTAAAATTTTCTCTAGATGCGATCCCAATTTTTCAAAAACATAAATAACAAACTACCCATCTTTCATAAAGATTGGACTCATGGTTTTAAATTGCATATGTGGTTTAGCTAGCACTCCAAAACAAGCCGAGATAAGCCATCTAGAGAAAATCAATTGCATATGTGGTTTAGCTAGCACTCCAAAGATTGGAATCATGGTTTTAAATTGATTTGTATTAGTTAGATTCAAGCTACTATTATTTTGTGTCCAAATTAGATTTAAGATCCGGAACAGACTCAAAATCATAAGTCTCCAACATCGAAAATTTAATATCACAATTTTAATAAAATATCAACTCATTAAAATCCAAAATGTAAAGTCCAACACAGGTTAGATTAAGACATTTCTAAATTATTTTAGAATCCTATAATGTCTAAAACTTTTCATTCTTTGCCTCCAAAATAAGTGCTCAAAATTGATTCATTCTTTATTGAGATTCTTACCTCATTCCTTTCATATCACTTCTTGAAGATCCCAAATAAAATTTTTATCATTATTTTAATAAAAAGTATTCATAGTAAACTCAAAGCTCATACGAGATCCAAGACCCCAGAAAAGTACTGTCTCATTCTACATAGCTCCTAAATTGAATGGTGAAAGGAAAATTATCCTCTTTGAGAAAAAATCAAGATCGATGATTATCTTCATATTTAAATGATTGATGATAAATAATATTTACTTTCCTTTGGAAGCTGTATCATTTATTATTACAATTTTGATTATGAAATTAATGATAATACATTTAAATTATGATAGCTAAATACTTGATTGAACATCATTTTGATCATTGGGATTTTATGTAATTCTTTCTTTAATTAACTATGCTAATCATAATGAAGTTTGTAGTTTTATAATATGAACTCATTAGAGAATGATAACTTTACCTTGCAAGGTGATATATCATTCATAATGACACGTTTGCTGAAAAACTGAAATTCTAAAATTCATATATATATATATATATATATATATATATATATATATATATATATATATATATATATATATATATATATATATATATATATAATCACAAAATTGCTCTGCACTTTTCAACAAAGCTTGCAAACAATTGGTTTTCAAATAATCCCCTCCTTTAGCCTATGAGGAAGGGAATATTCTTATATCATATACTTTATATGAAAATTTTCAACTGTGCTACGTCCTGTGTTTTTTTCCCGTTTTCTACGAAAAAAATTTTACTATATCACTACTTTTATCTGCGCTTACTAAATTTTCGTACAACGCTGAAAAGTAAAACAGATACTCTATCGACTCAAATTTTCTAGCAAATAATAATAATTAATATACATTTTATAATACTAAGATATCACATGCATGTAATCATAAAAAAGAAATACACTACGAAAAAATTAATATAGTGAATGCAAATCTTCTTAATTAATTTTTAAATCATTAAGAAACCCTACAGAAAAAATTGCAATTTCTTAGGAGAAAATTTGCTGTCAAATGTTTGAAGTTCATTAGCAAAAAAATTCAGATAGTTTTTAACGTCCTTGAACTGGCTGATAAATTTTTTGTCAGAAATACATGCATGCCAGCAGTCAAATATGCCCTTAAAAAAACTCTCAAGTAGATTTGCAATAGGCACACGATCGACGTTGCGATGGACACACCACGAATACAAACATGCAGTGCAGCTGTCGCATAAGTTGTCTAAATTATTTGGATATTTTGTAAGTTTCAGTGGACTTTTTCAATAAGCTAGTTGTCAAAAAATTTCGTCACGTAAAATAAGTGAGATGAGAGGATTAAACTAGTAGAATGGCTACGCTAAACATTTTACCAATGGCATGGTCGATGGTGTTTGATGGCCAAATATTTTAGCCAACTTAGCATTTTAAATTTTTGGTGAGTCTACCCCGTCGAAATATTTATCCTATTTTCTTATTGCAACTAAAACACATTTAAGAAATCTTTGTATTATAAAGGAATTCTAGGCTTTGTTTGGGACGATTTTTTTATTGCTTCTTAAAATAGCTTTATTTTTAAACTAAAAAGTTGTTTTAAGAAGCAGTAAGAAAATGACTCCAAATGAAGCCTTGGTGTACCTAGCGATCCTAAGGAATAGAGCAAGAGTTTTTTTTGTGTATAAATTTAACCTAGGAAGCTCAATTGTAGGTCCATAGGTAACCTACTACAAAAAAAAGGTCAACAAGCTCAAAGATTTTCTTATTTTTTTAACTTTCAGTTAATATTATCTAGGCATAAATAGGACTCAAAATTAAGAAACTTATACGCTATATAAATTTGGTTATTTCCAAGTCTAACAATGATTTCATATATGATATTATATTTTTCTTAATATTATGTGAGTAGAATCGTAATCATGTGGTAACGGTATTATGCTCGATTTTAGTGTGATTGAATTTATCTTGGCAAGACGTTCAATTTGAATATAAGTTCGCTAAGATCGGATTCTGGATTGTCCTAAATTTAATTTTGAAACTTTCCAATTCAAATATGCCTCAAGCTAGATTAGTGCTTGATTAAGATGATTTTTGGTGACGTATCAAGATTATATAATAAAATAAAAAAAATAATGACATAAATTGAATGAACATAAAATGAATTCATATTTCAAACATTAATTTATCAACATTTAATTGCCTAGTTTTATCTTGTGGTACATATGGAAAGCTAGGAATGAGTCTAAGCATAAGGGTATCAAGATTGATGCTAATGTCATTATTTCAAACATTAATTCTAAAGTTTTTCAGTGTTTCTATGCTAAACTTATTAAGGAGAAAGATTTCAAAAATTGTGGTAATTATGCTGAGACTATTGGTATTGATTTAAATGTTGATCAGTTGGGCAATCAGGTGGGCAATAGGGACCGGAGCTTTTGGTTAATTGGTTAAAACCTGCCCAATTTTTCTTTAAGCTTAATACTGATGGGTCGGTTAGCCGGTTATCTGCTGGGATGGGAGGAATCTGCGTGACTGCCATGGTGAGGTTATTTTAGCTTTTGCGGATCCTGTTTATCCGTGTAAATCTATTCTTGCTGAGCTAATGGGTCTTCAAAAGGGTTTGGAATTGTGTATGTCTAAAGGTTTTTATTATATTCAAGTTGAAGTTGATGCTGTGCTGGTTACTCAATTGATTAATAAGGAAATTCATGTTAATCCACAGTATTTCTATCTCATTAGGAAGATTCAGATGGCCATGTCTAAGCTAAATTGCTCCTTAAGTCATATTGTCAGAGATTGTAATTTGTGTGCGGATTGGTTGGCTAAGTTTGGTTGTTCTTCTACTAGTGATATCTTTTTCGATATTGATAATTTGCCTGAGCAACTGCTGAATCTGGTTAGACGTGATAAGCTGGGGCTCTCTTGATGGTTGTTTTTTGGGTTTTTGGTTGTTTAGGCTCTGGGCTCTGTTTTTTTCTTGATGGTTTTTTTCTCATTTTGCTGGGTTGCCTGGGCGTTTTTCTGTGGTTATTTGCTGGCTTCATGGTCTGGAGTTTTTTATCCGGTTGGGTGTGGTTATTTACTTTGCTGGGTCACTACAATTTTTGATTTACTGCTGTTTAGTATTTACATTTTGAAGGTGCTCTATTTTTATTTTTACCCTTGGGACACTAGCAGTTTTCAGGAGGTTCTGATTTTAATTTCCTTGATGTATTTGGACTCCTGGTTTGTTTTTTGGGCTGCTGTTTTGATTGAAAATCCTGGTATTCCTATAGTCATACAGGCAGTCTCTTGGGATCTAATGATGGTTTTTCTTTTTACTGACTATGCTTACTTTGTTCTATATAAATGCAGGAAGTTATTTACTTCTCTTCGTATAAGCTGTACGGTTGGCAAGGTTAGTTTAATTTGCATTTTAGTTTGTATTGAAGATTATTACTGGTTTTTTGGCAGGAAGAATGAGCAGAATAAGATCATCAGTTGCTTCCTTTTTTGGGTTCTGTTTACTCACAGACCTAGGCTTTTATGGAATTATTTTTGTAACTATAGAAAAAGGAACCACCGGCTCATAGGATTTTATTTTACTTTTTTACTTGTAGCTCATTCGAGCAGTAGGGAGCTGGAGGTTCCTTTTAAGGACCTTGTAACCGTTTTTTGAATATTAACACGTAGGCCCCATGAGAGGGTTTTAACCAAAAAAAAAATAAAATAAAATGAATTCATATAATGATAAATATATTTCAATTGCTCATAAAATAAAAAATATATATATCTAAATTTATTAAATATCTTAACTCAATTAAAAAAAATTAGTCACATGATATTATAGATAATTAGCTTTAAGTTATGGAAATTTATTCTTTTGAAAAAATATATATCTTATAAAAAATCTTTAAAATAGAATAAAATTAGGGAAATAAACCAGTGTTAAAACTTATTAAATCAATGCCCAAAAATATTAAATTATTTTAATAATATATTTAAAAAAAGTAGAAGAGCAAGTAACATGAGTTATTTATATAATATATTTTTAAGTTTTAAACTTATTGTTAATAACAATATGTTGTACAAGTGTGTACATTAAATTTCTTAAATTATTTTAAATGAACATGTAGATGGCCTATATATCCAACATGCATCAAATGAATGTCGAGCAAACACACATATCTTGCGCGTATTCAACACGACAATATCAATAAATCGCAAATAGAGCTCTTACGTACGAGAAGCTCTATTTCAGTTTGTGTTTCCAACATTCTTCAAATCCTGCTTGAAGATTAGCATGCACATGAAGGTTTCGTTTGAGATAATTTTTTTACTGCTTTGCAGTATAAATGAAAAACAGTAAAAAAAACTGTTCTAAATAAAGCTGAAATATAAAATTCGATCCATGCATACACTGCTGGCTACAGGTATCAACACCAACTGCATGACAAACAATTTTTCTAGCTGACAGACCAATCTTCTAGAAGGGCAAATCTGAAAAGACACAGATTATAGAGGATCTCCTTTCACAATCTTATTATCTAATACTAACTAAGAACAATTATATCATAATATTCTAATAACTTTTCTTTCAAAAAAATAAATAAAAGAATAAATGGAGAAGAAATGCTCAGAAATTAAGATTAAATTTTCTGATAAATTTTTTATATTTTTATTTAAATTTTATAATTTTATAAATCTTGTCCAATATTTAATTATTTATCTTTTATTTTGATACATAGAATATATATTATGAAGATAATATATATCCGAATAAAATTATCTTTTCAAATTTATGATTTCATTTGGAACAGCATTTTGATTGCTTTCTAAAACAATTTTTTAGTGTAAAAATTTTTTGAATTAGAAAACTTTATAATAAAAAATCAACGAATCTATCTCTTCAACAAAACTTCGTTAACCAATTTGGAAAAAAGCCAAAGGAGAAGCTAAAATAAGCTAATGTTCTGAATTTTAAGCAATAGGAACAGCCAACTATGAGTAATTCACTCTTCCACTTCCATAATAGAATTGTCCACTGATCCTTTTGGAACCCACTTATTGACAGAAATATTTAAAAAAAAAAGATGGGTAGTGCGAAGGAAATCTTCTTTATATGTGCGGCTCGTTGATCCTCCTCAATTCAGTTCTCTATTCTTTAATACTCTATCTAATAGTATTAATAGTATCAGAATAAGCCAGTAGAAAACTTTTGGACTTAGTAGATCCATTTTATCATCATATCATGATTGTTTGCAGATTAGAATTGACAGATTTGTCGTTTATGACACTAGTAGTAAAAAATTAATGTAAATTTGAATGCTGTTTGAGGAGATAAATCTAACAAATTCTAAATTATCTAATTCTGCCTTTTTTATGTGACAAGGAAGTATTGTACTTAGTCCAGTGAAAATTCCGGTCGACCTAGCATGCAACCCACACCAATTTACACGGGTCAACACTTAAGACTTTCACTGCTTTCTAATTCTGGTTTCAATAAGAGCTTAAACACCAAAGAATATTCTACAATTTAGGGCGGAATTCAATAGTGTATTTCGAATTTAGCTATATGTACAAGACATGATACTTTTAAAATCAATAAATAGACCCTCACATTCTGTGGGAGAAAGGAGCTTAGACTTTGGCTAAAGATTCAAGAGAGTACAAAAACTTCAACAGTTTTGAAGCTAATCTTAAGCTCTACGTCATATTCCTACAAAATTAATTTTCATTATTGAAGCTTTTCTCAATTGAACTATAGCCAATGAAACGAAATCCAAATAATTGCTTGTAGGTTGATAGGAATCTACAATAATTAATTGAAGCTTAGCTTATCAACTAGCTTTCCTTTTCTAAATTATATATTAACTAACTCAAAACTTTTTATCTTTATTGACATTCTCATCAATTTCTTGGTGTCGTGGTTTATTAATTATCACAAAAGTGGGCATAATTAATGATTATTAAATGATAATAAACTTGTAAAATAGATTAACAAAATTTGGGTTTCGTTTGGGACAGTTTTTTTACTGCTTCTTAAAATTATTTTTTAGTAAAAAGGTTTAATTTTTTTACTAGAAAGCTGCTTTAAGAAGCATTAAGAAAGTCATCCCAAATGAAGCCTTAATCTTTAATGGAGATGAGAACAAGCAAAATGAACGGTAGTCTCTCGAGTGGGTCTTCCTTTATGCAAAACTATTGCTTTGAAGATTTTATGCTCATAATTGATAATCATCAAAAAAGGCTATGATACCTCGTGAAGACTTTGGAAGAGCTCAGCTTCAGCTACTGATTAATTAACTATAATTTTATATTTAAAGTGGCTCTTTTCCTATTGAAAATTTGTCCAAGAATAACTCTCATGAAAAAGCTACTTTTTGCATTAAAAAAACTCATCGATAGCATGCGAACAATGGAGAGAAGAATAAATTAAAGAGAAGAAAATTGGAGAGTGGAGCACACAAATTCACGTGCTTTTGATATGGACAAGGTAAAAAGATTGGAATCCAATCTTGTTAGTTGGATCATGCATGGCTTTGGGATTTACTTGAGGTTCAAATTCAACTGAGATTTAGACTAGGTAGAGTGTTGAAAGGGGAATGGGGATAAAATTTTGGTAGATAGAGGGCGAGAGAGATATGTATGAGGCGTGAGGAGCTAGAGAAATCGAGTTATATGCGGGTATTTTCATTTACATGTCACCTTCTAGATGCTGGCATACATTTGGGGCAAATTATATTTGTTGAAGCAAGTTTTTATTCATCTTACATCCATATGAAGGATTTTTTTTAATAAACTATATTTTTTATGACATATATGAAAATGCAAAATGGGAGAGCTTTAGTTCTAAAAGACAAGTAAAATATAAGGTAAGATATTAGGACAAAATCAATTAAAAACTCAAAAAAATTGATGTATAGAAATAGGGAAGTTAGTTACTCACATAAACAGTCCACTATAGTGTAGATGATCAACAAAGGCTCGAGTAAGACGATGGTTCTTCTCATATTACTTCTTTGTACCTCAACTATTATGTTCATGGATTGTTTTTTGAAGTAATCTTTAACTTCCAGGGGAATATAATCTCTTGATTTGGAGTTCGTGTTAATAAATTGATGTTTCATTTAAGCTCTAAAGCCACTTTGGCTACAACTAAAGGCTTTTGGTGGAGATAAATGAATGGAAGTATGAGTATGCTAAGAACTAGATGGATAAGTTAAGGAAGAATGCAGAACAACCTCCAACAAGAAGCTTCTATCCCAAAAGTTTGGATCAATAATGTTTGAATCATGGCCACCACACATGCAAAGAAGCTAAATTGTTATATGATTTTATCACTAAGTTAATGTGTTCTAAAATCACTTAAGATAACTGTTATGAATTGATCAAGTTTTAGGTTAGTTTTTCCTGCATGACATCACACCTATGTAGAAGGCCTATAAATAGAATGTATAGGTTGATGTCACTACATGAAAGGCTTTGCGGCAGAAAATTTTTTCTAAGAAATTGTGATCGATTTGTGATGGAAGTATTCGTCATTTTTTTGCGGTGAATTTGCATGGGGAATTTTGCCGATGAAATTTCAGCCGCAAATCCACCATAAATCCTACACAAACAAACCTATCAAAACTGGTTAAATGGGCATTTATTTCATTCGCTCGTTATGGACCACGCCATTGCTCAGCTCCACGCTCCCCTATGACATCACCTCCTTCGATAACATTCCTTCCTATGGCATCCAAAGTCTCACTTCCTTGTCATTCTTCTTCATTTTCGCAGCAACCATCTCCTCTAACCACAACTTACTCAAAAGTAGTGACGGGAACTCGCTCATTGTGAAGGTAACCTCCCTTTCTCGTGCTTCTTCATCCAAATCCCTTAAATCCACATAACTCCAAGATTTAATAGATCTAAGATTTATGACAAAAGGATTATTTTTTTCGCTGTGAGATCTACATGCTAGTAGGATTTAGCATAAGTCCTACTCAAATTATACATAAATCTTATTGCCAAACAACCCCTAGTATATATTTTTTGCTAATGATATTCTCAAATCCTCCATATATTATGTTTGCATAGTTGTCCTTACTTCAACATTTGGAAGAGGATGTACCTTGGTGTATGCTTCTTGAATGATATTCTTCTTATTAATAAGACTAGAGATGGAGTTAATGAAAAATTGGACTTATGGGGGTCAACCTTAGAATCTATAGTCTTTCATTTGAGTATATCTAAAACATAATATATGAAGCATAATTTTAGTGGTAAAAGACCTAGTGGTGGGATTGTGATATTGGGTGATCGATTCATTATAAAGAGTGCACTTTTTAGTTATCTCGAGTTTATTATTCAAAGCGATGTTGAAATAGATGGAAATATTATTGTTATAATCAAGTTGGATGGTTGAAGTGGAGGAGTGCATCAAGCCTATTGTGTGATACAAAAGTACCCCTCAAACATAAGGAACAATTCTATAAGATGGTGGTGATACTTGCAATGCTTTATGACGCATAATAATGGTCATTACAAGAGAAACAGTAAATTAAGTGTTATAAAGATGAGGATGCTCAGGTGGATGAGTGACTTCACACCTTGAGACATAATACATGAGAAGTTTAGAGCAGCTCTAGTGGATGATAAGATTAGAGAGAGTTGTCTTAGATAGTTTGGTCACATAAAGTTGGCTTTCTAATGACCTTGTTAAGAGAGCATATGTATTGGATCTGGTCTATATTAAGAAAGCTAGAGATAGACTTAAAAAGACTTGGTTAGAAATTATTAAAAAATATGTTTTATTAGATTTAAATAAGAATTTGAATCTTAATAGAACATAATAGAGAAAAAAGATTCATGCAGTCAACCCAACGTTGTGGGATAGAAGCTTGTTGTTGTACTAGAATTTATAAAGCTTTTCAATGAAAGTATTAGGATGCTCCCATGGGCATGTTGCATGATTTCATTTAATACTTTTTTTTTAATTGAAACAAATCTCATTATTTGGTTGTAGGAAATTTATATCCCAAGTGTGTTATGGACATTTGAAATTATAGAAGTTTTATGTATAATCAACTATTAACTAGATGCAAGAAATTAATAGATAAATTTTTGAACGGGGTGAATTATTTCATTTAACCAGGCTATCAATTAATTACCTTTCTTTATATCAAATAAATGTTTCATTGTTTATATTCCAAACATAAATATCAAGCATATCTCACACCATATGAGATTAATTACTATTGATCTATATCGTAGAGAATTCATGCCTAAATATTGATTTTGAACTTCACATGTTGAGTACAAGCCTCATTTTGACTCTCAATGAGGCACATCTACAAATTCTAACATAGTTGTATTATTATTAACATTTGTCCATATTTTATTAAGACAATAAAGATTATTTTTTAATTTGTTGTATACAACGAGATTTCTATTGGTTATTTGATTACGGTACACAAATTAGAACAAATTTTGAGAAATGCGGAGCAACTCACCTATGAGACATGTTCATTCGTATCATGAAGACAAACGAGCAACTGGTTTGTAGTAGAGAGGGTGTATGGGCTGAGCTTAGTAGTGCTTGGGGCAGCCTGGATAATACAGTGAGGAGGGAGTAGAACATACATAATCAAGCTTTTAACATTGGGGGCCTTGGTAGCTACCTCCATATTAAGGGCTTAATTTCACACATTGAGCACAAGCGAAGATTGATAAAAAAGTTAACATATTTTAATAATTTTATTGGTTATACATGTTAATCTAAATATATTATAAAAGGAGATGCTCAGTAGAGAACCCACTGCAGTTGAGTTACACAGTCACATTCAGAAGTCTTAGGAGAACCAATAGTGAGTGGATGAGCAAGCAAGGAGGGCATATGTAAGCATAAAAGAATATTATACTTACAAAAATATTATAAGTAATGATTATATGATGATTAATATTATGTTATGTTTTATAGAATGCAGCTAGAGCGGGATCCTTAAGGGATTTCACAGATATTTCTGATTATCGCACTTGGTTGCAGGAAATTAGTGAAATATAGAAGAATAAATTTATGGATTAGGCTTACATGCATACACATATAAAGGACAGTCAACTTTTGCCCCCAGCTAATCTGCAAGCAGACATGAGAGTTTATATAATTAATAGTTGATTAATTTGATAGCAGAGCTAGAAAATGTATTAAAATTATAAGCGGATAATAACACTCATATACTTGATGAGCTTTGAAGATTGAGTGAGCAATTTGGCAGAAATCAACCTGTGCATGCATCGGTCGAGCATGAAAGTGACTTTACTAATTTCACTTAGACTGACTATTTAGGGGGTTTTGATGTAAATGAACTATTGATACTTTAACAATGTTGTAATTGTAGAATTCTGCAAACATTACAGGAAAAACAGCCAATACCGACGATTTTTTCCGGCGGTTTTCAGTAACACCGGCAGCTTTCCGGCGGTTATTGAACCGCCGAAAAAAATGGCGTAGGAAAAAAAATCGTTGGAGACTTTTACCGGTGGCTTAATTCGCCGGCGGTTTTCCGGCGATGTAGACCGCTGGTTAATACCCCTCTTTGTACCGACGGTGTTCCGGCGTTTGCACCGCCGGTCATTTTACCGACGGCTCACCGGCGGTCCATTCACCGACGGCTTGCCGGCGGTTACGGCCGGCGGCGAGCGTCAGATAAACCGCCTGTGTCATACCGGCGGTTTCCGGTTGTTGTAGCAGCCAGAAAGCCGCCGGTATTTTTAATGTCCGGCGGTTAAACGACCGTCGCTATTACCGGTGGTATAAACCTAAAGAACCACCGGTTGAGCCAATACCGGCGGCTAGATCGCCGGCAAAACCGTCGGTATTACCGGCGGCCATATAACCTCCGGTTAAGGCCGTCGGTATTGGTTGTTTTTCCTGTAGTGAAAATATGATTATTTACATAAGCAATTGGAATGTACACAAAACTATATTTCTTAAATTTATTTTATCATTATTTGTTGAAATGTTAGCAATATTTAATATTATTTTTGAACTGCTTGGATTATTATTGTTGAAAATCTCAATAGTTGATTGTATGAGATATTTTTTTTATAGGTTTGTGACATACATTCTGTCACAAACATAGAAATGACAAGCAAGTATTGTATTTTGTGATGGAAACATCCATTGCAAATAATGATGGAATATCCACCACACTTTACGATGACATTTCTACCACAATTCCAACATAATTTGCTACAAAATTTTTGGCATTTTATAAAAATAAAATCATCATTTTTGCAATTTAAATCCGTCGCAAATCAACCGCAGAATATTTATGATGAATTTAGTTTGTCGCAAATACTGTTGCGACACGACATTTAACGTTGAACATGAATCTGCCACAAATCCACCGTAAAATGAAATTTATGATGGATTTTGCTTATTTTGTGACATATGTTTTCACCACAAATGTCTGACTTTACCTTAGTGTGTAAAGGAATTTCACAATAATAAGCCCATTGAATAAAGGAATGAATCCTTGTGAGCTTATCTCTCTTACCCTTTCCTCTCTCTCTCTCTCTCTCTCTCTCTCTCTCTCTCTCTCTCTCTCTCTCTCTTCCAAGAAGCTGAAGAAGACATCTTCTTCCTCAAGAAATTTCAAAACAATAAATGCATTTATATATATGGGATACATTCCCCCATGAAGCAACATGATAGTAAGAAGTATTTTGCTCCTGTGGAATGTTTTGAATTTGTTAAATTGAAGATTGAATTGCTATATAAATAGATTTATATGATAAAAGAAAGGCACATCAATGACAATATTTGTTGGAACTTCTAGAGGAAGATAATTAATTTGGGTTAGAATAATCTCTGAAGTAATATGTATAATTATGTTATCTATAGAAATGGAATTCAAATATGAGTATTAATGTATTCAAAGAAAATATTAGATTTGGCGGACTATTTGTTAATATTTTTCATGAGAAATCCCTCTAACTTCAGGATCAAACTGTTATTTCTCTATTATTATTAATAGTAGAAGTCATGGTTATTTTAAATCTTCTAAAGGTCTTCGTCAAGGTGATACTATTTCTCCAGCTCTTTTTATAATTGCTATGGAATATTTATCTAGATGTTTAGATGATTTGTATGCTAAAAATGTTAACCTTAATTTTCATACGGTTAGAGGCTTTCCTATATCTCATTTGAGTTTTGCTGATGATTTCATTTTATTTTCCAATGGTGCTACTAAGAATATTAAAATTTTAATGAGATTCCTTAATAACTTTCATGGTTGTAGTGGTCTTGCTTTCAGCAAAAACAAAATCAACTTTATTGTTTGGTAAATCAATAAATCAAAACAGGATTCATGCTATTCAAAGAATATGTGGGTTTCAGGAAAAAAAGTTACCTATAAAATATTTGGGTACGCCTATTTATAAAGGTAAGAAAAAGAATATCCTTTTTGAAGGTATCTTTACTATTATTCAAAAAAAGTTGGCTAGTTGGACTTCTAACTTTCTTTCTTTTGGAGGTAGATTGGTGCTTATTAAGTCTGTTCTTAATTCCATTCTTATCTATATTTTTCACACTTTAATGCCTACTGCTTCTGTTTGTATTAGACTGGAGAGAATGATCAACAAATTCTTTTAGGGTTCGAAATTTAATACCAATGGTATTCATTGGGCGGCTTGGCATAAAAATTGTGGTGTTTTAAATGAAGGGGGCTTAGGTTGCAAGAATTTAAGTAATACTGCTAAGGCTTTTTCTCATAAATTGTGATTTTCTTTTAGAACTAATATCAGTTTATGGGCCCGATATATGAATGCTAAATATTGTCATAATTTGCATCAGAGTATTTCCTACTATAAAAATGCTGACTCCATTAATTGGACAAGATTATGTAATATTAAATGGGAAGCTAAGCAGTACATTCAGTGGGGTCTAGGTAAGGAAGATGTTTATTTTTGGCAGGACAATTGGTTGGGTAATATGTCGATTGATTCTTATTTAAACACTCATACGATGGACTCTACGAAAGTTTCTGCCTTCATTTTGGATAATAGATGGAACATTCCTATGTTGAGGGAGTTATTGCCTACCTGTTTAGTGGATGAGATTGTTAATATACCTTTAAATCTGAATTACAGTGATCAAATCTTATTTCCTGCCTCTTCTAATGGTAATTTTTAATTGTGGAACATTTGGGAGAATTTTAGAATTTCTGTTGACAAATCACCTGTTTTTGCTGCTATTTGGCATAGTACTTTTCTGATCTCTTATTCCAATTTTGTGTGGAGATGTCTTAAAGGTTTTCTGCTTGTTGATGATCTTCTTCAAAAGAAAGGTTTTACTTTAGCTTCTAAATGTTTATGTTGTTCCAATTTGGAGAGAATTGATCATCTCTTCATTAATGGTTTTGTTGCCAATAAGGTGTGATTATATTTCAATAGCATTGCTGATAAGAATTCTACGATTAATCATAGTAGCTTGATTTCTATGTTAGAGAGTTGGTTAAATACTACTAAAGGTCATATTCATAACTTATTTTCTATTCTTATTTTGTGGTATATTTGGAACGCTAGAAATGAGGCTAAACATTAAGAGGTTAAGATGGATGCGACCCTTATTATTGCCAATGTAAAAGAAAGGTTTAACAGCTTTATAATTTTAATGTCATATCTTATAAGACTTTTAATAAATGTAGAAATCTGGCGGTGGCTTGTGGTATCAATCTGGACCTGTTCAGTCCTAATACGGTTGATTCTGTGGTCTATTTGATTAAACCTAAACCTCCATATGTCTAATTAAACTCTGATGGTGCTCTTGGCACGATAAGAGCTGGTGTTGGTGGTATTATTCATGATTCTATGGGTGATTGCATGGCTTCTTTTGCTGCTCCTTTGCTTCATTCTGAAGTAATTACGGCTGAGCTTAATGATTTATTCATGGGCCTGGAGTTATGTCTTAAATTGGGTTTTACTTTTGTTTGGATTGAAGTTGATGTTATGCTTCTTGTCCAAATTATCACTGAAGTTGTACCCAGGAATTCTATTAATTTCTATCTTATCAGAAAAATTAAAACTATTTTAAACATCATGAAGTTCGATATTTCGCATATTTATCGGAAAGGGAACATTTGTGCGGATTGGTTAGCTAATAAGAGCTTCTCCCTTAATGGCTATGTAGATTTCGATATTAACAATTTAGATACGATGTTGAAGGGTATGACTTTATTGGACAAAGCTGGTATGCCTTATATTAGGAAGCGTTGATTTTCTGTATTTATTTCCTTTTTCCTTGTTTTTTTGTTGGTTTGATGGGGTTGGTTGTGTTATTGGTTGTCTATCTTTTTTGGTGGCATCTTTTTGTTTGTTGGCATTTTATTTCAAATACTAATTTTTATGTACCTGCTATGAGTGGGGTGCTGGAGCATTATCCGTCTGAGCAGTTTTTCTCTGTTCCTGGGAGGGAGATCTTTCACACGGTTATGTATGATTTTTCTGGGAGTATTGTGGTTCCTGCTATGTATTTTTATTTTGATAAATTCCACATGTGCTGGGTTTGTTTGAATCTGGCCTTTTGTAACTGGTCATTTCCTTTTAATATTATTGGTGGTTTGAAGGTGATGTTTTGGAGTAATAATTTCTGTTTTGCCCTCATCTGCAACTGGTATGGTTGGCATTGGAAGAATAATTTTGGTGTTATGTTTTCAATGAGTATGGGGTGTACCTATGTGAATGGTACTATTATATGGACGGTGCTAAAGGGTATTTTGAGGTCCTTTTCTGATGATGATAAGTTTGGTTATAACGAGTGTACCGGGTATTTAATTTTTATTTACTATTATATCTCTCTCACTTTTTTTTGTAGAATTCTTTGCATGTTTCTTAACAAGTATTGTATTTTGAGCTTCAATGACTGCAAGGTATTCTGGTTCTCTTTACTGCATTCCTTTCTCTATTATTATCATCTTTTTTGCAGGAGAGCTGTGCTGAATGGTACCATTATGCTTCTCTTTTTTTGGGTGCTGTCTACTCACAGGCCGAGTGATATTGTTAGTTCTTTTTGTAATCATAGGAAAAGGATCCACCGGCTCTTAGGTTTTTATTTTTCTTTTATCTTGTAGCTCTTTCGAGCATTAGCGAGCTAGAGGAACCTTCTAAGGACTATGTAACCGACTTTTTTATATTAACGTGTAGGTCCCACTATGGGTTTTAACAAAAAAAAAACCAAGTAATCTTTAAATCTATTGATATTAAAGAAATTCTTTAACTTATGTAAAGAGATAGAGATGCCACCCCAAGAGCACTAACTTTGTTGAGAATTCCTAATTGCATGCAATGTAGGCCTTTCCCAAAATATTTTTAATTAGTGAAAGATAAAAGTGGGCTACCAATTCATCCCTTTTGTTATTCCATAACAATAGAGCATGTAGGCCCTTAGGTGAAGATAGAAAATTTTAGAATATCAATCAAGAAGAATATTTGGGAGAACTGCTTGCAACTAATATTAGTGCGAATTGAAAGACAACCCAATTGCTAGACAAAAAATGGAATAAAAAAATAAAAGAGGGGAAACAATAAATGTAATGGCCTATATTCTGATCTAGTGAAATAAATTTTTTTAGGACTCATTATAAGTTCAAATCACAAATCATCGATCTTTGTCATAGTACAGATATTGTTATGCTTAAATTACACTAATTTTTCTATAATTTTTTGTCATTAGTGCAAATCCTTATAAAATTAATACATGTCGATACAAGTGAGGATTTTGGGACCGTTAGATATCTATTTTGCAAACTGATTTCACTAGAGTGTTCTAAAAATGATAGGTTATTTTATGAATATTTTTGTATAATTTTTTTAGCTTCGAAGTTGGAGATATAAAAAAATTTATAGGAATTTATATTTAAAACTAAATAAATTACATAATGACAATTATATTAAATTATTATTTTATTATAAATATCAAATATCACTTACAAAATCCATTAAATATCATTTTCCTTTATCAATTTGGCTAACATAGACTTGTAAAGAGAAATAAGAGAGAGAATAGATGAGAGAGAAAAGTGAAGCTAGGATTTTGAGGCTATAGGGCAATTTTTTTGAATAGATCATATTGAAAATTTTGCTCATTTCATAGTAATGAACAATTACCATATTTTTTTATTTTAAAGATTTTATATATTTTGTATTTTATGTATTTTAATTTCATCAAAACTTACAAAGTTACGATATCTTGATTTTTAGCAAACTTTCATTGCATAACTTTTGTCAAGTGATAGATGTTGACAATATGAGTATTTTGAATATAATATTATTGAATTTCATTGAGTAAAGTAGAAGCTATTGAATTTTTTAATGGTTTTTACTAAATAAATAATTAAATATTTTTTTTAAACATGCTCTTAATACAGACAACGAGAATGAAAAAGAGTTATGATAAGGTAATAGTTGGTCGCTGGTCGTTATTACTATTATAATACTATGCTAATAATATATGTGAGGATAAGTAGAAGTTGATTTTACTGATTTTGGTTAGAGACTGATTAACATGCATAAGATGGTGGGCCGATAACTTTCCTTTAAATATTATGGTTGGATGTTATGCTCTACTTATTCATGTGATACATTATTTGGTAGTTATAAAGAGTTATTTTTTAGCTCACAGGTAAAGAGTGATGACTCCAGTTATTAAGCCAATGATTACTAAAACTACAATTGAAAAATAGGGCCTAAACTAGAACTTCTTACATATTTATTATAATTACTGAAATACATGTTATTAAATCATTGTTAATGTACGACCTTATAATTATTGTACCAATTTACTATTACTATACATATTCATTATTAATGTATTATTTTATCATTATTTCCATCAATTTTATAGATAATATTGGACTATTACTGCTACCAATACAGACATCGATAATATTTAATACTATTGATTCACTATATAGATAATGAGTATATGACATAATAAGCATGTAATATACTGAGCGTATGATGTATTGTATAACATGTGTAAACTATTCTAGAGTTTTCATGTATTAATTGATATAATTTTGTCAATTTTTCATCGAGGTTTTAGTTTTACTAATTGTATTATTTCTTTACTGATTGACAGTATTAATTCATCGATTGTTTTATTGATCTTACACTCATAGTAGTTTATTAGTTTCCTCCCTTGTACTATTTTATGGTCTATAGACTGTACTGTTATTATTGTCTATTACATATGAGTTTTATTATTTTTGTACAAATTCAGGATCATATGACAATTACTAAAATCTGTACAAATTCATGATCACATGACTATTACTAAAATGATTTGACTACAGATATATATGCATATTGCTCATTTGTCATGCTTTGAGTTTTTTTATAAGATTTAGTTACTTGTAAGGCTCTTGATCTCATTATATGTGGTTAAATGATTTCATGTCCGAGCAAGGGCGCAGGAGTGTGAGATTGACTAGTTCATTCAAGTTCATGTTCTAATTATTTTAGTTCTTATTTTGTACTCATAGTAGAATAGTTATAATCATGAGTAGTGCACATAATTTTTGGAGAAATGAATATAAATGTACATATAAATATTTTGATCAATAGTTTTATTTAGTATGATATTTATATTGATAAAAAAAATAGATAGCTCTGGTTATTATATATTACAAGATAAATGAATAACTCTTATAAATTATATTCTAAAATGTAATATTAAATATAAAGGGACCAAGAAAATTCTAGGTAGAGGCGACTAAGAGACCACCCTTATTAGGACATGATCATTGACTGAGAGAAGAAATGAAGAAGACGATCATACGAGAAGAGGAGAAATGCCTTGTATGAGAAGTTTTCAATTTTAAGTGCAAGAAAAATATCAGGCACTTAAGCGAGGGTTCGACACAAATGGTATAACATTACTTGAAGGTAAACATGATACAATAATAACACTGAGGTTGGAAACTCGCAATTCTCTAGAAATCTGATCAAAGTTACTAATGGGGAACCTATCAAATACTTTATCATCTACTTATGATCATGGTTTACATTTCAAGATCAATCAACTAAAGAAAAATAATGTTAATTTAAAGAATATATTATCATCTACTTATGTTCATGGTTTACTTCTACTAGCACTTTTTGTTGTATGAATAATACTTCTTCATATAGAAATTCACATGTGCAAAGAAAATCATTGTTTAGAAATAAAAAAGAATTATAAAATCTTTCATTTGATCCTTTCTTAATACTCACATGCTATTTTTTCTTGGACATATTTCTTATATTTTCTCTTACATATGAATATTAATGTTCCAATTACACACATCAAGATCTCAAAAGGCATTAGTTTTATTCATCACTTACACACTGATTTATTTTTTTAAGCTCTAATACTAATAGACCTAAACTAGTTAAGGGCTAGAAAATTAGTTTGATTTATAGTTGTGCCTTTAATGAGGATCGATGAGGACATGTTGGTGAAGATGTGGGATGCACATATTCAAATTTAAGTGAACTTAGACATTCTACACCAAATTTTGGAAGATATGATACAACAACAACACCATCATGCCTTTATCCCACTAAGTGGGGTTGACTACAAGAAACTTTTTCCTCCAATGTGCCATGTTAAAAGTTAAATTATCATTTAAATCTAAAAAAGAAATGTCATTTCTAATATATTCTAACCAAGTCTTTTTAGGTATACCTCTTCCCTTCTCAACTTGAGTCAAAATTAAAACATCTATTTTCCTAATCGGGTCATTAAAAGGCCATCATTTTATGTGACCAAATCATCTAAGGCGACTCTCTCTAATCTTATCTTCCACTAGAGCTACTCCAACATTTTCATATATATGCTCATTTTATATCCTATCTCTAAGAGTAAAGCCACTCATACACCTAAGCATTCTCATCTCTAAAACACTTGACTTAATATTATGCTTCTCTTTTAAAGGACAACATTCTACACCATAAAGCATTGCAGATTTAGCCACCATCTTATAAAATTTTCCCCTAAGTTTGAGGAGGACTTTTCTATCACACAACAAGCCTGATGCATTCCTCAACTTCAACCATCCAACTTGAATTCTACTAATAATATCCCTATCTATTTCACCATCACTCTAACAATAGACCTAAAATATCTCTAAAACATATACTCTTATTAATGACTTGATCACCCAAAGTCATAATCCCCCAACAAGAACTATTATTACTAAAATTATACTCCATATACTAAGTTTTAGATATACTCAAACAAAAGCCTTTAGACTCTAATTAGGTTTACCTCCATAATTCAATTTTACCTTCAACTCCCTCTCTAGTCTTATCAACTAGAAGAATATCATCAGCAAAAAGCATATAACAAGGTACAACCTCCTATAACTGTCTATTTTTGTTAATAATCTTTAAATACCTCCATTTAATCCTAGAACAATGTGTTACTTTATTTTTTATTTTATGTCATTTCATCTTAAAGTTCAAAACTAATAAGCGATGTTAGATAGATAAATTTTCACTTGGAATAACTTTACAATCTTTGCAATCTCAAAGACTATTTTTCTTATGAGAAAACAATCAATCTGAATTTTACTATATCCATTCTTATAAGTGATAATATGCTCATTTCTTTTCTTAAATAAGATATTATTTAACTTTATCATTAACTCTTATATCAGTTTAAATTCGTAAAAATGAAAATTAATCTGCAAATGCTTTTAAAATCTTATTCAATTTAATCAATGAATTTTTTTTAAGCATGATTAATTGTTAGATAAAAAAATCTTATAAAACTTATGTGTGTGTATACATGCATGCATATATATACATACATAAACATATACAAACATAATGTTGTTTTTTGATTAAAAGTTATTTTAATCTAAGCACTATGATTTCATTTTTGCATGATTGAATCTGCAGGCTACAGCTTTATTTTCATGCCTCGAATCCCCCATATTGTTTGTTTCTTAAATTATTTTTATCTTCTACGTGCAATTTGTTTAAAAATATTTCATCCAAAGGAAGATATCATTAATAGTCACACCAATCGCCAATGAATCACTGAAAAAAAAAAAAAATTCAAAGGACAGCTGTCTTTTATTAGGAAACTTCTTTATATATATAGATTAGAGAAAGGTCTCTCTAATCAAAGAAAGTGCTTAAAAATAAGAGATGGAATCATTTTAATAATTAGTTGGTGAATATGCGATAGGTGGACACAAAGCTTAATGCCCCATTAGTAGGTTTAATTTAATTTTTCCTCCTTAAAAAACCAAACTCATGCATATATTCTCCAATGGGTCCTCACTTCCACTCTTTTGTGCCCTCTCAACTCAGCCTAAGCCATAGAAATTTAATTATCTTTAGCTAATTAATCTGTAATTAAATATTAATTAATGTGGTTAATAGGGGCACTGAAGACAAACATCCTATCTAATGGCTAATCATCAAATTAGAAAAAAATATCCAAAGTTTAAGTGCGACATGACAGCATGAACTCCACAATAACGATGAGCAATTACTGATTATTAACTTCAAAAAATGCTTATATCATTACGATTGATACAGAAACAATTCAGAAGTCATTGATTGAAATAGACAATTCTTTCTCTCCCATTCATATATAGCTCGGCGTATAAAAGTTTCTTAATATTTCAGTATTTAGAAGAGATCTGATCGGCTGTAACCATGCATGGCCTCATCAGTGTGTTATCTCCTGCTATGTGGCCATTTCTTGTACAAAAATGGATCAGCACATGAACCAAAATGACTATGCTTTGACGATCTGTAGTCATGGGCGGATCAACCTTAAGGCCGCGGGGGATGTTTTAAAATACTATGATCTTTAAGTAATTTTCCTAACATAATTAAATACATTATGTAGAGATGTTATTTTTAGGGAACGATAAACCAAATACAAAGAGAAATAATAAAAAGAATCTAAAAATATCCTTACAACCAAAATTGGTTAGGTCAAATCCCGCCAGGGGGGCTACCCCTTTGGACCCCTGACATATCTTTGAAGCGTACAACGATGAACAAATAGGGATCGAGAGGCAGTACCCTCAGAACAAATTTTACTTGTAAGGATATTTATGAAAAAAAAAAACTGTACACTTTTACTTATAAGTTTCCCCCCTAGCCATACACATCAGCAACAGATTAAATGATACATGTACAAGCGTATATATACATTAAAAAAAATTAGAAATAAATTTCTACTCATTATAAGCTTCATTATCATCCCCATCATCATCTTGGCTTTCTCTAGATGCACCGTCCAAAGGACTTTGTTGTTGTACGTAGCTCCCTTAGAAAAGACAGGACACTATTGTTCTTGACATTCTTTCCAGTAACAAGTATTCATGATAATCATGCCATATATATCAATCTCCATGAAATGGACGGATCGATAAGGACTTCCATCTTCATAATGGCCACCAAAATTACACATCTTTCTATATCACATAGCCTGTATCTATACATTTAATTCAAACTCATAATATGTAGAACTATCCAGTATCCACACTATAGAAACTCATGAGATCAACAGTAGATTCACCAGGAAGATTTTGTTATTTTTTTGACAGATTTTCCATCACTAAAGATAAATATGAACCCCCCTCCTATACCTCACTACAAGAAAATCATCCATTACCGGCAGAATTTTCTATCGGCCTTCCAACAGAAGACAAAAACACAATAAATATTGATCCCTTTAAACAGCCGGTAAATTTGAAAACCGCCAGAAAATGATCAATTTTTGCCGAAAAATTTCAACGGTAATAAATGATTTTCTTGTAGTACCTGACTTCCCTTTAAACCTCCAACCCTTGATCAGGACAAAAACACAATAAATATTGATCCCTTCTAGTTATTCATTTGAAAGGTTGATTAATGCTTCGTTAGGGACATTTTTCTTACTACTTTCTAAAGAAAATTTTTAGTTAAAATTTTTTAAATTAAAAAAAAAAACTATACTAAAAGTTACTTTATAAAGCAGTAAGAAGACTATCCCAAACAAAATCTAAAACAAGTTCTATGATTGAACATTGAAATTGATGGAAATTTTTAGCATATGTCCGCAACCATTTTCAATTTTTGCTTTATCCATATGCATCCATCAGACTCCAAGTTCCATGACTACACACTTTACACAAAACTTAGATTTCACCATCTTAATCTAACTTGACATTGACAATTATCAGTTGATATCTTTTATTAGAAACCCTTTTACTTATAAGAGAATTTTACTGTTTGTAATATAATTGATTTATATGTAGTAAAAATAATCAGACTCACTTATGTGATATGTAATTTTGCCTATTATAACATCTTTTATAAAATCCCTAATCACTTCTATTTTGAGTGAGAAAATAAGTTATATAGATCTTGAGCAATTTAGCAGTTTTAGAATAAACCCCGACTCATGAGAAATGCTACTAGTGCACTGTCACGACCCGACCCGACGGGGACGGATCCCGCCCGAGCCGGATCGCGACGAGAGACCTTCTTATCCAGGATCTGGCTTTGGATTAGGTTACTGAACTGATCTTCCAAATACTTAACTCAACAAACACACACAGAACAACAGAGCTACTAAAATCATCAAATGCAGCGGAACAAAACATCTATCTTTTCATTTCCTCAAAATAATTATCTACAGAACAGTACATGGCTTTTAAACAGAAAGAAAGACAGAACAGAAAAGCCATGACTGTACAAAAATCAAAAGTACAAAAGTACCTATACTGATCCGACTCTGAACTAATCCTGGACTTCCTTGCCCTTCCCAGAACCTGAAAACCACCAAAAACAAGGGTGAGCTCAACAGCTCAGCAAAGCAACAAACCATCAATCTAAATTCTCAGAAACCAAAACCAAACTCATCAGACAGAAATCAGATCATAAATTGGAACATAATCGGAAATCAGAACTTATACGGACAGATATCAAATCAGAATCAGAGTCGTACAGATTAGATCACAGAACAGAATAAAGCAACAGAGTCAGAATTTGCAGATCATATCACATCAGAATCACAATTTCGTACAGATCAGATATAGAAAACAAAACAGATACATATAACTAAATGCCCTGACACTAACGGAATCTCTACGGATTCCGGCCCCTTATGCCTCCCTTCCCAGACACTGACTGAATCTCATAGGATCCAGGCCCCTTATGTCTCCCTTTTTGTGCTCACGGCACCAGAACAGATGTGCTTATAGCACCAGAACAGAATTCATCGGATCCGGAACAGAACAGATATCAGATTTCAGATTTGAGCTCATTTCAGATTTCCCGTTTCACTAACTGAATCTCATAGGATTCAGGCCCCTTATAACTCCCTTTTTATAGCTTATACATATAGCATTTCAATTCAGAAGAAATCCGAACAATTCAGAAATTACCCAAAAATCGGGCAGCACAACGGCAGTATACAGAATTTACACAAAATTTCCTGCAAAGAAAATTCACCAAATTCGCACAGAACATAGATAATCATATTCCAGAACATTTATTCTACTGCACAGATAATTTCCAATTTCACAGAAAATTGTAGTCTACGAAAAACATCGCCGAATCAAAAATACCCGGACAAAAATCTTCAAAATATAGTCAAAACGTGCACACCCGGCACGGCAACGTTATACAGAAACTTACGCGGTAAAAACTGAACCAATCAAAAGATACGGACGAAAAACCGTAACGAAAACGAAATCCGGACAGAAAATACCGCCAACTGCGACGGAACTGAAAATTAAGAAAGACGGAATGTGCCTTACCTCGAGCACAGCAAATTCCTCAACAGTCACTTCGACCGAAAACGGCTCCGCGTCTTCCCGAAATCAACTTTTCCAAATTTCTCTTTTTCTCTCTCCTCAGAGCTGAAAATCAGATATTTTATTTTTTTTTAATTTCTCTCTCTTCAAAACGACTGATTTCCCTTAAGTAATGTTCAGATCGGCCTGGCCGATCGTCCCGATCGTCCTGGACGATCAGACCAAACCAAAATCGCCTGGCCGATACTCCAAGGCGATGATCAGGCCGATCCTTATGAACAGTGTCAATCGGCCTGGCCGATGTCCCCGATCGGCCTGGACGATACACACAGAAAATCACCTGGAGCAAAAGTGGGCAAAATCTGGAGCTGATTTACAACTGATCGTCCCAGGACGATCCAGATCGTCCTGGACGATCCAGATCGTCCTGGACGATCCAGATCGTCCTGGACGATCCTGGAGCAGATTGTGATATTACAATCTCCCCAACTCAGAAAAATGTCGTCCTCGACATTATCCAATCCAAACTCAGTCAAAACAAGTACGGGTACGACCGTCTCATATCAGACTCTTTTTCCCAAGTTGCTTCTCGTGCAGTCCGGTGCTTCTACTGGAATTTAACCATCGGAATCTCTTTATTTCTTAACTTTCGGACGTCGTACGCCAAAATCAACTCCGGCTCTTCCTTGTACGCCAGATTCTCCTGAATCTCAACCTCATCAGCTGATACCTTCTTCCCAGAGTCGGATACCCACTTCTTCAGAGTGGATACGTGAAACACATTATGCACATCAGGCATAGAATCAGAAAGCAATAGGCGATAAGCAGATTTTCCAATTCTTTCCAAAATCTCAAACGGTCCAACACACCTCGGACTAAGCTTACTCACCTGACCAAATCTGCTCACACCTTTCATCGGGCTGACTTTGACATACACAAAGTCACCAACTTGAAACTCAACAAATCTGTGCTTCTGATTATAATACTTCTGCTGTCTATCTTGAGCCGCTTTCAATCTCTCTCTTATCAAATTGATCTTCTGAGCAGTTTCATCAGCAAAAGTGGCCCCCAAAGCCTGTCTATCTCCGACCTCTGTCAGAGTCAAAGGAGTACGACACTTCCTGCCATACAGAGCCTCGTACGGTGCCATACCGATACTGGACTGAAAATTGTTGTTATAGGCAAACTCAATCAGCGGAATATGATCCTCCCAACTTCCGCCAAAGTCCAGAACACAAAGCCTCAACAGGTCTTCCAGTACCTGAATCGTCCTCTCAGACTGCCCATCTGTCTGAGGATGAAAGGCTGTACTGAAATGTAATTTCGTACCCAAGCCTTGCTGAATGCCTTTCCAAAGTCTGGAAGTAAACCGTCCATCTCGATCAGATACGATCACACGAGGCACACCGTGCAATCTGACTATCTCCTTCACATAAATCTGTGCCAAGCGTTCAACTGAATCCGTCTGTCTGATCGGAAGAAAATGGGCTGACTTCGTCAATCGATCCACAATTACCCAAATGGCATCATGTCCTTGTCGTGATCGAGGAAAACCCATCGCAAAATCCATCGTTACCTCCTCCCATTTCCACTCAGGGATAGGCAACGACTGCAACAATCCACCTGGTCGCTGATGCTCTGCCTTCACCAACTGACAGGCTTCGCATCTCGACACAAACTCCGCCACATCCTTCTTCATTCCAGGCCACCAGAACAAAAGCTTCATATCAGCGTACATCTTACCACTGCCTGGATGAACAGTGTAGCCTGAATGATGAGATTCATACAGAATCTCTCGCCTCAAATCTCCAAACACAGGTACCCACAACCTGTTCTTACAGAAAATAACACCAGAATCAGAAATTCGAAGTTCAGGAGTCTTACCAGATCCAATCTGTGCTATCAACTTCGAATAATCAGAATCTGACTTCTGGGCTTCTTGAATCCGTGCTTCCAAAGAAGACTGAATACTCATTTGAGCCAACTCCAAATCACTGGAGGAAATCACCTCCAACTGCAATTTCTCCAAATCACGAATCAGAAAGTCATCACAGGTAAGCTGAATACCTGATAATCCAGAAGACTTCCTGCTCAAAGCATCTACTACCACATTCGCCTTTCCAGGCTGATACTGAATAGTCAACTCATAGTCCTTGATCAACTCGAGCCACCTTCTTTGCCTCAAATTCAGATCCTTCTGAGTAAAAATATACTTCAGGCTCTTATGATCAGTAAAAATCTCACATCTGACGTCATACAGGTAATGACGCCAAATCTTCAAAGCAAAAACAACTGCAGCTAACTCCAAATCATGTGTCGGGTAATTCTTCTCATGTAGTTTCAACTGTCTCGAAGCATAAGCAATTACCTGACCATGCTGCATCAGAACACATCCCAGTCCTTTCAGTGAAGCATCACTGAACACCTGAAAACCCTCCGTACCTGACGGAAGTGCTAACACTGGAGCTGAAGTCAGACAATCCTTCAATCTCTAAAAACTAGCTTCACACTCCGGTATCCAAACAAAAGGAACTGACTTCTGAGTCAGTCTCGTCAGAGGAGTCGAAATCTGCGAAAATCCTTTCACAAATTTCCTGTAATACTCGGCCATGCCCAAGAAACTACGTACCTCAAATACCGTAGTCGGCCTTGGCCAATCAGCAACTGCCTGAATCTTTTGGGGATCTACAGAAATGCCTTCTCCGCTAATCACATGCCCCAGAAAAGAAATACTCTTCAGCCAAAATTCACACTTGGAGAACTTGGCATATAGCTGATTTCTCCTCAAAGTCTCCAACACAATCCTCAAATGTCTGGCATGATCATCCTCAGATGCAGAATATACCAGAATATCGTCGATGAAGACGATCACAAACTGATCCAAATACTCCCTGAATACTCGGTTCATCAGATCCATGAAAATAGCAAGTGCATTGGTTACCCCAAAAGGCATAACCAAAAACTCGTAGTGCCCGTACCGAGTACTGAAAGCTGTCTTCACCACATCAGATTCCTTCACCTTCACCTGATAATATCCGGATCGCAAATCAATCTTCGAAAATACCGAAGATCCGGAAAACTGATCAAACAAGTCATCTATCCGAGGCAAAGGATACTTGTTCTTGATTGTGGCCTTGTTCAAATCTCTGTAATCAATACACATACGGAGTGTACCGTCCTTCTTCTTCACAAACAGAACAGGTGCTCCCCAGGGTGAAACACTAGGGCGTACAAAACCTCTGTCAACCAACTCCTGAAGCTGAACTTTCAACTCAGAAAGTTCTTTCGGTGCCATCCTGTACGGAGCTTTCGATATCGGAGCTGTACCCGGAAAAAAATCGATAGAGAACTCCACATCTCTATCCGGAGGTAAACTAACCAACTCCTCAGGAAAAACATCCACAAACTCCCGTACCACTGGGATCTCAGAAACAGAACCAACCTCTAGGTTCAGATCCCGCACCGAAGCCAAAAATACTGGGCATCCTTTCTTCCACATTCTGCTCACCTCCAATGCAGAAATCAGACTGGAGAGAACACCTCGTAGTCCCTGAAACACAACTCTCTCTCCAGCCACAAGCAAACTCACTTGCTTCTTCAAACAGTCAATCTGAGCCTCATACTGACTCAGCCAATCCATTCCCAGAATTATATCATACGATGAAATCGGCAACCGAATCAAACTAGATTTCCACTTCTTGCCAGAAATCTCAATCTCACACAAACAAAACTGTCGAGCAATCAATGGATTCCCAGCCGGTAAAATCACAGACAAAGAAACCGGTAAAATCATCGAATCCAAATGTAAAATCTCAAAACAGTGCTCGGACAGAAAAGAATGACTCGCTCCAGAGTCAAACAAAACACGACAGGGCTGATCAAAAATGTAAACCGTACCTGTCACAACATCCGGAGCATCACGAGCCTCCTGCTGACTCAAGCTGTAAACTCGAGGCTGAACTGGAACAGGAGTTGAAGCAACAGAACTACTCTGCTCCCTCTGAATCGTAGGTGATCTCCGTGGTGCAGAACTAGAACCACCACCTCTACCAGTAAATCCCTCAGGACGAGGAGGAACAGTCCTCGGTCTTCCTGCTGCTGAACCAACAGGTCTGACGGAGCCCTCAGATCGCTGCTCAAATCCCATCTGTGGACATTCTGCAATCCTATGTCCCGGCTGACCACATCTGAAACAAAGACCAGCTATCCTGTAGCACTGGCCATGGTGTCGTCGTCCACAACTCTGGCACACAGGTGCCGTACTGACAGATCCAGAACTAGTCGTACTGGTAGCAGTACCAGACGACCCTCCGCTCCTCCTGGAATCTCCAGATCCAGAACCAGAAACAAATCTCCTCTTTCCAGAGGAACCACTGCTAGAAGTCTCACCTCCAAACCTCTTCCTACTCGCAGTCCACCGCTGCTGAGTAGTCGTCATGTCATTCTCAATCAGACGAGCTCGCTCCACAAGCTCAGAGAAATCAGTGATCCTGAATGGTATCAAAGGCTGCCTCAAAGTGTCTCGTAATCCTCTCAGAAACCTGTAGCACCTCTCAGCAGAAGTGCTAACCAGCTGCGGAGCGTACCTGGCTAATACAGTAAACTCAGCCTCGTACTGCATCACCGTCTTGCTCCCCTGAACCAGCCTCAGAAAACTCTCCTGCATCTGCTGTCGTGCAGAAGAGGGAACAAACCAATCTCGGAACACTTCAGTGAACTCTTCCCAAGTGATCAAAGAGTTCAGTCTACCCTGAAATCTGGCTGCCTGCTGGCCGTCCCACCAGTGCTCAGCCTCTCCGTCCAACAGAAAAACAGCTAACGGAACCTTCCTGTCTGCAGGACACTGCATCCCGTCAAAAGTCTTTTCCAATCTCCTCAGCCACTCCTCGGCTGCTCTGGGCTCAATAGCGCCCTCAAATCTCGGAGGCTTCAACCTCAAAAATAACTGCAGGTGTCGATCAATGTCCTCAGATCTAACAGTAGAAGCTCTGCTCTGAGTCTCGCTCATCATCTGAGCAACAAGTGAAGCAAACTGTGAAAGCGTATCAGCACCGACCACTGGGGCTGTACTCCCCACTGGTGCTGCCTGATCTGCACTCTGCCCGTCTGTCATGTCTGGGTCTGGCTGATCCATACAGAAAAATCCAGAAAATCCGGAAAACTATCACAAAAACAACACAAAAACAACACAATAAAAAGCCAAACGACCCAAAACTACCCCCAGACAGATTCACTGATCACTTCCTAGAGCTCTGTTTTACAATCCAACCTGTTTCCAAAACCAGTGCTCTGATACCACAAAAGCTTGTCACGACCCGACCCGACGGGGACGGATCCCGCCCGAGTCGGATCGCGACGAGAGACCTTCTTATCCAGGATCTGGCTTTGGATTAGGTTACTGAACTGATCTTCCAAATACTTAACTCAACAAACACACACAGAACAACATAGCTACTAAAATCATCAAATGCAACGGAACAAAACATCTATCTTTTCATTTCCTCAAAATAATTATCTACAGAACAGTACATGGCTTTTAAACAGAAAGAAAGACAGAACAGAAAAGCCATGACTGTACAAAAATCAAAAGTACAAAAGTACCTATACTGATCCGACTCTGAACTAATCCTGGACTTCCTTGCCCTTCCCAGAACCTGAAAACCACCAAAAACAAGGGTGAGCTCAACAGCTCAGCAAAGCAACAAACCATCAATCTAAATTCTCAGAAACCAAAACCAAACTCATCAGACAGAAATCAGATCATAAATCGGAACATAATCGGAAATCAGAACTTATACGGACAGATATCAAATCAGAATCAGAGTCGTACAGATTAGATCACAGAACAGAATAAAGCAACAGAGTCAGAATTTGCAGATCATATCACATCAGAATCACAATTTCGTACAGATCAGATACAGAAAATAGAACAGATACATATAACTAAATGCCCTGACACTAACGGAATCTCTACGGATTCCGGCCCCTTATGCCTCCCTTCCCAGACACTGACTGAATCTCATAGGATCCAGGCCCCTTATGTCTCCCTTTTTGTGCTCACGGCACCAGAACAGATGTGCTTATAGCACCAGAACAGAATTCATCGGATCCGGAACAGAACAGATATCAGATTTCAAATTTGAGCTCATTTCAGATTTCCCGTTTCACTAACTGAATCTCATAGGATTCAGGCCCCTTATAACTCCCTTTTTATAGCTTATACATATAGCATTTCAATTCAGAAGAAATCCGAACAATTCAGAAATTACCCAAAAATCGGGCAGCACAACGGCAGTATACAGAATTTACACAAAATTTCCTGCAAAGAAAATTCACCAAATTCGCACAGAACATAGATAATCATATTCCAGAACATTTATTCTACTGCACAGATAATTTCCAATTTCACAGAAAATTGTAGTCTACGAAAAACATCGCCGAATCAAAAATACCCGGACAAAAATCTTCAAAATATAGTCAAAACGTGCACACCCGGCACGGCAACGTTATACAGAAACTTACGCGGTAAAAACTGAACCAATCAAAAGATACGGACGAAAAACCGTAACGAAAACGAAATCCGGACAGAAAATACCGCCAACTGCGACGGAACTGAAAATTGAGAAAGACGGAATGTGCCTTACCTCGAGCACAGCAAATTCCTCAACAGTCACTTCGACCGAAAACGGCTCCGCGTCTTCCCGAAATCAACTTTTCCAAATTTCTCTTTTTCTCTCTCCTCAGAGCTGAAAATCAGATATTTTATTTTTTTTAATTTCTCTCTCTTCAAAACGACTGATTTCCCTTAAGTAATGTTCAGATCGGCCTGGCCGATCATCCCGATCGTCCTGGACGATCAGACCAAACCAAAATCGTCTGGCCGATACTCCAGGGCGATGATCAGGCCGATCCTTATGAACAGTGTCAATCGGCCTGGTCGATGTCCCCGATCGGCCTGGACGATACACACAGAAAATCACCTGGAGCAAAACTGGGCAAAATCTGGAGCTGATTTACAACTGATCGTCCCAGGACGATCCAGATCGTCCTGGACGATCCTGGAGCAGATTGTGATATTACATGCACGATGCCCTAGCTCCATCCCGCGGTCTCCCCAACTCCAGCTTCCATCGTCGACCAAGGCTGACTCCCCTTGTTGGTTAGTTCTCTCGATTCCCTAGCTCCCCTAGTCCGGCGTTTGTCCTACCAGCCTGAATCCAACTCATGGTCTCTTGGATTTTGGTGCTCGTGGCCTATCGGGATGGTGGCGCCTCCTCCAAATCCATGGTGTTCATCCAAACCTACCTTGAAAATTAAGAGTCAATTCCTTTTAGGGTTTCTGTTCGTGGTATTTCCTCTAACTCACATTCTTTCAAAGATGTGATGGCTGGTATAATCGAGCTCTTCTTCACCTCTTTTTTTTTTCCTTCACGAAAACCTCAGTTAAGGGGGTTCTTGCTGTAATTTTTTTAGTATGTTTCGGAATAGTTGGCTGCTCCTTTTGAATTTACACTAGTAGGAAAATTTCATATGCATCGACCAAATCTTGATGATATCCATCAGTTTTTTGTTAATCTTAATCTTTATGGTATGTTCTCTGTTGACCTTCTGAATGCCAAACATATTGTCATTCAACTTGTTAATGACTTGGATTATAGTATGGTGTTTGCAAGAAGAGCTTATTATATTAATAATTATCAAATGTATGTGTCGAAGTTGACTCCTTTCTTTGATATTAAGGAGGAACCACCTATTGTTCCTATTTGGATATCATTTTCAAATCTTAGGTTACATCTATTCAACCCCCAAGTATTATATGTCCTTGGCTCTATTTTTGTTCTCCCACTTAAAATTGACTAATCCACTACCTCTCGTTTATGTCCTTCTATTGTTAGAGTGCTTGCTGAATTGGATATTTCAAAACAATACCAAAAAGAAGTATGTGTTGGGCCTGAATCATTTGATTATATGCAAAAAAGTTGAATTATCTTAGGAATTGATCCAGTTTTAAGATAGTTGATTCCTATGTTCATTTCATTCTTATAAGTCTATATATATATATATATATATATATATATATATATATATATATATATATATATATATATATATATATATATATATATATATATATATATATATATATATATATATATATATATATATATATATATATATATATATATATATATATATATATATATATAATTCACTGTGGGGCCTACGCGTTAATATAAAAAAATGGTTACAAAGTCCTTAGAAAGATCCTCCAACTCGCTACTGCTCGAAAGAGCTACAAGAGAAAAATAAAACAAAAGGCCTATGAGCCGGTGGTTCCTTATCCTAAGATTACAATAAGAACAAAAATAAACAACAACGCTCGGGCTGTGAGTAGACAGCACCCAAAAAAGGAAGATCGGGATAGTGTCATTCAGCATAGTCCTCCTACAAAACTGAAGATGAAAATAAAAAAGAACATGCGAAAAATAAAAGAAGAATACCTTGCAGTCTTTTAGGCTCCGAAAAATAAATTTCATAAGATACCTGCAAAGAAATCTCCCAAAAAAATTGTAATAAGACAGGTAGTAATAAGGAGAAAAAACTCCCACTATTCTCATTGTAAAAAAGAACTTAACAGAGTCATAAGACCACCTCAAGAACCCATGCAGACAACAGGAAAAATCTCATTAAAGTGCAGAAAAGCCTTACCAGGTACCTGATTAGCCACCATGCCAATCACAACAATAACCCAATAGAACAACCTCCAGTAAACGTGGCAGACATCCTGAAACCAAACCCACTTATGCCCAGTAATGGCACAAATAGCAGGGTCAAAAACATACCTCCCAAAATTGATAGCAAAAAGCCCAGACAAATAGAAAACAGGTAGAAAACACAGATACTTCACACTGGGATACAACTCACGAATAATAAACTGCCAATTAAAGACAAACTACCATGAACTAAGAAGATAAGACAACTTCCAAACCCACATCCAATAATCATAAGAATACAAATAACTAAAATAGAAGACCCAGCATAAACAACACTCCAGATTACTGCAAAAATCAACCCAGCAATCCTTCCAGAGACCAACAATAGAAAACTGGAACCAGGAAAATTCCACAGCAACAGACGCAGCAGAAATACCAAAAACCAAGAACCCAACCTCCAGAAAAAATAAAGACTTAAACATTCCGAATGTAAGACAAACCAGCTTTATCCAAGTTAACCAAACCTTTCAATAGGGTTTAACATCCTAATATCCAAATCTTCATAATTCAGTAACGAACAACCTTTTTTAGCTAACCAATCAGCACAAACGTTAGCTTCTTGATAAATATGAGAAATGAAGAAATTAATAGAAGAAAGGCAATGTTTAATTTCCCTAATTAAATAAAAATTTTGAGGATTACCAGGAACAACATCCTTAATGATCTGAATAAGAAGCATAGCATCCACCTCAATCCAAACATTGCTGAAACCCCTCTTGATACAAATATTTAAACCGTAGTTTAAGGCCATAAGCTTAGCTATAATAGCAATAGAAAGTTGAACAGGAGCAGCAAAGGCAGCAAGGACAGAACCATAGTGGTCTCGAATAAGACCACCAGCACTAGCAGAAAAAATTTTCTACAGAACCATCCGACTTAAGTTTCACATAAGGATGTACAATTTTTTCTCCAATAGAAATAGCAGTTCCAATATTGGCAGTAATACCAAAATTACTAATCAAATGTTTGCAATAAAGATTAGTTTCGTTTGAGTTATCTCTCTCTCTCTCTCTCTCTCTCTCTCTCTCTCTCTCTCTCTCTCTCTCTCTCTCTCTCTCTCTCTCTCTCTCTCTCTCTCTCTCTCTCTTTCTCTCTCTCTCTCTCTCTCATCAAAGAAGTTTAATAGAAACTTCTTCTTCCTCCCAAGAATTTAATAGGTGGCATTAGAGCTAGGTGCGGGTAGAGGAAGGTTCTTTTCCAAGAAAGAGAAGAAGGGGGGAGGAGATTCCCATGGATATACATAAGAAGATCGCGGGTAAGGCTTAAGATCAGGCTTGTAAGGTTGTGTTAGGCTAGAAGTCAGAGCATGTTCAGGAGATTCAATAGGAGGCAAGCTTTGATCTGTAAGAGACGTGCGGGCCAAGGCACATAGTGGAATCTATGGTCAAACCAAGGGTACGTAGGGCTCAGACCAGAGCTATGTGAGGCGCTAAGTGGCTGAGCAAGATGAGGAGCAGCATGATTGGATCCACGTGCAAGACCCGGGACGGAGATGCACTTGAGTTCCCACAGTTAGGTGCAGGAGACTGATCTATAAGGGTAGGGGGCTTCAGTGAGTACGTGGGAGGAGGTTTCTAGGGGTCGGGTGCTACACTCGCGCGGAAGTCGGCGGAATAGCCTAGTTAGGGCCATGAGCCTAGAGTGAAATAGAAAAATGGGGTTCCATAGGAGAATGGAATGGAATTCTATGATGGTGTTATTGTAAAAAGAATATGAGTCAATTTGGTATGTAAGATGGGCTGGATAATAAAAGCAAGTTGCACGAGAATAGGCAAGTGTTTTTTATTCGCACAATTTTTCGTATGATTGGGCTAAGAACTGGTTGCAGGAGACAGGAGTTCTTGGTCGAATGCTTGTCGAAGATCATAGGTGCATGTGAACAAATGTTTCATTGATATTCAATATAAAATCTGGACCAATGTGAAGATTGTTAGTAATTGTTCCAATTTATGATAATTGATTCTTAGATTCTTTTTTTATCCTTATAAGTCTCTATATATAAAGATATTGTAATAGACTTTGTTAGACCAAGCCAATAAGTAATAAAGATACGAGTTTAGTTCTCTCTCTCTCTCTCTCTCTCTCTCTCTCTCTCTCTCTCTCTCTCTCTCTCTCTCTCTCTCTCTCTCTCTCTCTCTCTCTCTCTCTCTCATCAAAGATGTTTAAGAGGAACTTCTTCTTCCTCCCAAGAATCCTACAAAATAGAAAATATTCCATTTTTTTGTAATCATTATAAAATTTATGGTCATGCTTCTAATGAGTGTTTTATTTTACATGCCTACTTGAGAAAAGATAAAGCCAAATATATTGGTAATATCGTGCTTATTAATTCGTCTTCTACTGATAGTGATCATGCTGACATTAATAAGGAATGTGTGGATCCTTTTGATGTTATTCCTTTTGATAGCTCTAAACCTATGAAAGATATTGAGGAGCCTTCATCTTTTATTATTGTTGTTCCAAACATTATTGATGAAAATTCAAATACTAATCCTAAAGCTCAAATTTATAATCAAATGACTCCTTTTGTATGTTTTAATCCTTCTTCTAGTATTAATGATGTCACCAATTTAGTTCCCATAATTTTCATTCATATTTATCCAGACGATATGTCTCAGCCTAATTTGGAGGGCTTGCTTTCGGAGGACATGCTTTCTTTTGAGAATCGTGATGAGCATTGTGTCAGATGTTCTCCCTCTGTTTGAGATGATGGAGAGCTTCATACTGTTGATGAAGGTGGTTTTGAAAAAGATGTTGATTTAAATGTTATACAAATCATCCAAGATGATCCTTTTCTTGCTTTAGGTAAGCAAAAGAGGAAAAATAAAAAGAAATAACAAGAATCTAACTACAGTCAGATTTACGTTGGAGTTTGATGCTACGCTCGCGCGGAAGTCGACGGAATAGCCTAGTTAGGGCCATGAGCCTAGAGTGAAATAAAAAAATGGGATTCCATAGGAGAATGGAATGGAATTCTATGATGGTGTTATTGTAAAAAGAATATGAGTCAATTTGGTAAGATGGGCTGGATAATAAAAGCAAGTTGCACGAGAATAGGCAAGTGTTTTTTATTCGCACAATTTTTTGTATGATTGGGCTAAGAACTGGTTGCAGGAGATAGGAGTTCTTGGTCGAATGCTTGTCGAAGATCATAGGTGCATGTGAACAAATGTTTCATTGATATTCAATATAAAATCTGGACCAATGTGAAGATTGTTAGGAATTGTTCCAATTTATGATAGTTGATTCTTAGATTCTTTTTTATCCTTATAAGTCTCTATATATAAAGATATTGTAATAGACTTTGTTAGACCAAGCCAATAAGTAATAAAGATACGAGTTTAGTTCTCTCTCTCTCTCTCTCTCTCTCTCTCTCTCTCTCTCTCTCTCTCTCTCTCTCTCTCTCTCTCTCTCTCTCTCTCTCTCTCTCTCTCTCTCTCTCTCTCTCTCTCTCTCTCTCTCTCTCTCTCTCTCTCTCTCTCATCAAAGAAGTTTAAGAGGAACTTCTTCTTCCTCCCAAGAATCCTACAAAATAGAAAATATTCCTTTTTTTTTTATCATTATAAAATTTAAGGTCATGCTTCTAATGAGTGTTTTATTTTACATGCCTACTTGAGAAAAGATAAAGCCAAATATATTGGTAATATCGTGCTTATTAATTCGTCTTCTACTGATAGTGATCATGCTGACATTAATAAGGAATGTGTGGATCCTTTTAATGTTATTCCTTTTGATAGCTCTAAACCTATGAAAGATATTGAGGAGCCTTCATCTTTTATTGTTGTTGTTCCAAACATTGTTGATGAAAATTCAAATACTAATCCTAAAGCTCAAATTTATAATCAAATGACTCCTTTTGTATGTTTTAATCCTTCTTCTAGTATTAATGATGTCACCAATTTAGTTCCCATAATTTTCATTCATATTTATCCAGACGATATGTCTCAGCCTAATTTGGAGGGCTTGCTTTCGGAGGACATGCTTTCTTTTGAGAATCGTGATGAGCATTGTGTCAGATGTTCTCCCTCTGTTTGAGATGATGGAGAGCTTCATACTGTTGATGAAGGTGGTTTTGAAAAAGATGTTGATTTAAATGTTATACAAATCATCCAAGATGATTCTTTTCTTGCTTTAGGTAAGCAAAAGAGGAAAAATAAAAAGAAATAAAAAGAATCTAACTACAGTCAGATTTACGTTGGAGTTTGATGCTTGTGTACGTGCTTATTTGATGGTTTGGTTAGGGCTGTCAATAATTGACACGACCCGAAAACCCGACTCGAACACGACCCAGAATTTTTGAGTTGGACACGACCCGTTTGAAAAACGGGTCGGGTTCGGGTTCATAAAAGTGACCCGGATCAAATTTCGGGTCGGGTCCGGGTTAACCCGGTAACCCGCTAACGACCCGTTTCGACCCGCTTTATATTTTACGCGGCGTCAAACGTGTGCCGTGCCGCGTGGGTAAGCGGGATTCATAAGGCCTTTAGGGTTAGGTTTTCGTCATTTTCATTTCACGCGTCGTAAAGTCGAGCTCTCCTCTCCTTCGCTGCTTCGCTGCTTCGTCTAGGGTTTCCCGTTTCCGATTATCATTTTCTTCTGTACAGATCTCCTCGATCTGTCGACGGTTTACTCTCTTCTCCTTCTGTGGCAGATTCTTGGTTCGTGGTTTCGTGGTGTTCATCGTGCACATCTGCTTTGGATCAACAAGAACACTTACCTCTGTCGCTGTTTGTATCTCTCATCTTCTTTCCTTTCTTCTCCTTTTCCTTTGATCTACATATTGTGAAATGCGAAGTTCGTTTTGGGGTTAGGGTTTTTCCGATATTCCGGTGCAAATGAGCCAAGTCGAGCTCGATTTTCTTTGTTCAGTTTCTGCTGGTTTTTTTGTTAGGTTATTGCAGTGATGCACTTATGTCATTAGGTGGTTGAAACAAGCCAAGTCGAGCTCTATGCTATCGTATTTCTGTTAAGTTTCGACGGTTTTTTTCTGTTCCCTTACTGCTGTTAATTCTGTGCAATCGAGATCGAGCCATGTCGTGCTCTATGTTGTGGTATTTTTGTGCAATTTCTGCTGTTATTTCTGGTGCAAACGAGCAAAGTTGAGCTCGATTTTCTAGTTATCTTTGTTCAGTTTCTGCTGGTTTTTCTGTTAGGTTATTTCAGTGATGCACTTATGTGGTTGAAACGAGCCAAGTCGAGCTCTATGCTATCGTATTTCTGTTAAGTTTCGACGGTTTTTTTCTGTTCCCTTACTGCTGTTAATTCTGTGCAATCGAGATCGAGCCATGTCGTGCTCTATGTTGTGGTATTTTTGTGCAATTTCTGCTGTTATTTCTGGTGCAAACGAGCAAAGTTGAGCTCGATTTTCTAGTTATCTTTGTTCAATTTCTGCTGGTTTTTCTGTTAGGTTATTTCAGTGATGCACTTATGTGGTTGAAACGAGCCAAGTCGAGCTCTATCATCTATGCTATCTCATTTCTGTTTAGTTTCGGCTGTTTATTTCTGTTCACTAACTGTTGTTAATTCTGTGCAAATGAGATTGAGCCATGTCGAGCTCTATGTGCTGGTATTTTTGTGCAAGTTTTGCTGTTATTTCTGGTGCAATTCTGCTGTTATTTCTGGTGCAATTCTGCTGTTATTTCTATGCAGTTCTGCTGTTAGTTCTATGCAAACTAGCCCTGATCTATGTTTTGATTTTTCTGTGCAGTTTCTACTGTTATTTCTGGTGCATTCAGCAATAGTGGTAGAATTTTAGATCAATACCGAAGTGCATTAAAACATGATATTGTCGAGGCACTAATTTGTGCTAAGGATTGGTTATACGGAGATCATGGTGATTATTCATTCATCTTATATTTTATTGTTTTTTTGTTTAAGATCTCAATATGCTAATTTATTTTTTAATACATGTATTATTGCAGCAGTAAAAGATCCCGAAATTGACGCAATAACTGATGATATCCTAAATTTAGATGTGAACAACAATGAAGGAGATGCTGGTGAAAGTTCAGTAGTTGGATGAACATCAGTTTATTTGCTGTTTAATTTTTCTTTAATTTGATGTAATGAACTATTTCTATGCTTGGTTTGCTGGGATGGTTTGCTGAACTGAAAAAATAGTAAAAACTGCACAGAAATAACAGCAGAAACTGGGAGATGGTCGGCTGTGTTTGGGAGGGAGATGGTCGGCTGTGTTGTTGCTTCCTTGCTAGTTTGCTGGGTTGGTTTCTGTCTTATTTTTTCTGGGCAACTGTCTTGAAATGCTGTGTTGGTTAGCTGTGTTGTTGGGTTTGCTGTGTTGTTGCTGTCTTGGTGTTGTTGCTGTCTTGAAACATTTAGGGTGTTAAGTTTGCTGTGTTTAGGGTGTTGTTGTTGGATTGATTGCTGTCTTGATGTTATTGCTGTCTTTCAAAATTTTGTGGATTTTCGGGATGGTTGGCTGGTAGGCCTATTGCCTGGGTAGCTTGGTTTGCTGTTATTTCTTTGTGGCTGTATTTGCAGGGAGATCGGTTGGCTGTGTTTAAGAGGGAGACTGGATGGCTGTGTTGTTGCTGGGTTGACAGGGTTGTTGCTGGGTTGACAGGGTTGTTGTGGGTTGTTCATGGTTAGCTACTTGGTTGTGTTGTTTCTTCCTTGCTAGTTTGCTGGGTTGGTTTCTGTCTTATTTTTTCTGGGCAGATGTCTTGAAATGCTGTGTTGGTTATCTTTAAACATTTAGGTTGTTGAGTTTTTTGTGTTTAGGGTGTTGTTGTTTTGGTTGCTGGCTGGGTAACTGTGATACTTTGGTTGCTGGGTTTGTTGTGTTGTTGCTGGGTGCTTCAAGAAGCCCAGGGCTGTTGGTTACTTGGTTGGCTGTGTTGTTGCTGGGTGCTTCAAGAAGCCCAGGGATGTTGGTTACTTGGTTGGCTGTGTTGTTGCTGGTTGGTTCCGAAAGGATTGAAAGTTGAGTAGCAATGATGAGTACCCTTCTAAACTTATTGTGATGTCATTTGTGGGAAAAAAGTTATTGCAACCAGGTGGCATTTGGAGGGCTAATCAAACAGATACTAAGTATAAAATACAAATTGCCGCCTTGGATGGCAATATCTTAATTCGCAAGTCCGTATAAAATTATATTGACTCACATTTCATTGAATGATGAATTATTTGAAGGGTTAATCTGAGCTAATAACTCAAGCTTTCAACTAATTCATGGATTTAAAATTATATCTATTTAATTGTTTATCTTTTTTGCAGTTAGCTTATATCTCCATGAGTGCAGGCAGGCAGGCAAAATCTCACAAGACTTCAACTAGTCAAGGAGTTCAAAATTTTTTTAAATTGTAATATTCGTTTGAATTATCTGTAAATTGTAATTATTTGTTTAATTTATTTGTTAGTTTAATATTTTGTATAATTTGTATATTGTAATTAGCAAATTGCTTCTAATTCATAAATAAAAAATTTTTTCATGCAATTTTTTGTTTAACTGTGTTGATGTTTTATTTTTTTTTTGAGATATTAATGAAAATTACTCGGGTTAGCGGGTCAATCCGGGTTGACCCGAACCCGACTCGGGTCGGGTTCGGGTCTTGAATAGTGACCCGTATCCAAAACCGGGTCGGGTTCGGGTCAACCCGTTTAGCTTCGGGTCATTTCGGGTTAGACACGAACCCGACCCGTGACCCGAAATTGACACCCCTAGGTTTGGTGAATTACTGGTGTGCACATTTGATGGTTTGGTGAACTACTGATATCTTTGATGTTGGTACCTATTTGGGTTATCCTTTGGTTTCCTTTTTTGGGGGGATGGCTCTTTTCCTCCATTTAGTTCTTCTTTTTATTTTGTATCTTAGCATGGATCATTGGTTCCTTGTGTTCTTTTTGCTTTTCTTTCTAGCTCTTTGAGTATTAGTAGCATTTGATTCACTTAAAGTCTTGTAATCATTTTATTGATTTACTCGTAATCCCTCTATGGGTTTTATCAAAAAAAAAGTTATATGGAACAATGAGGATTACATAAAATTCTCAAAATTCATAGTAGTCTTTCTTTCTTGCAACAATCAAGTTGATATATGAAGTAAATAATGAAATCTAATTTTCTTTGTTGATTTGTCACAAGTTGCATTGAGTCGAGTTTATGTGAGTCAAATTCGAGTTGAACTTAGAAATTTCAAATTCTTAGTCTAACATAAAAGCAACTCAAATGATCATTATTTACATTCTTATGTTTGGTTATTAATTCACTCGAATAAAACATAAATTCTATAAACTAAAAATGATTTCGAGTTGGCTCTGAACAATCAACACATAACTCCCATGTTTTTATTTCATCTAAAAATTAAATTTATATGGCTTTAATTTTCACAATAAAATAGCCCACACTAAATATAAAATTATATTTACTTTTCTTATAATATCTAATTTTTAGTTCTATAAACTCAAAAATAATTATAAATATATTATTTATATTGAGTTTAAAATGTGTAGAGTCAACTAGCTAGAACCATATCCAAACTATACAACTTGATGACAATGATTAAAAAATGGATTAGACCCTATGGCGAGCCTTGGTCAACATAAGAAAGTCAAACTATTAATAATTATTTCTTCCTACGTAATCTAAACATTAAATATGCGGGTTGTACCTCTCCTTTATTTTCTATGATTATAGACTATTTTTATATCAATTATAGAGGACCAAACCACTATGTTTTCTTATTATATTTGTACTACTATATTAAAGCAATTAACACTCCTAATTACATTTGGTTGATTAATTAAGTTATAATAATATAATTAGGATGTTTACAGCTGACTAATTATGATGTGACAGAGATAATTCAACATAGTAGTAAGGAACTAAAATATATGCACACCTGCTAGCTGCCATTTGGGTTTTTTTTTTTTTTTTTGCAAGTCTACCCTTTTATAAATTATTTTTTTATTCTCTGAAACTTATATTTGCATTTTATATATAACACCTTTACTGTTTTACGAAAATTACCTAAACTTTATGAAAAAAAATTTACGTAACTCTTCCACCACCCTCCCTTCGTCAAATGTCCACAAACCCTAATATCTTACGTCGCCAAGATCCATTCTTTACGTAACACGTCCATTTTGATCTTTGCATCCACAACGTTCAGCACTGCCATCTTCCCTATCTCCTGCTCTGTCTTCCTCAACGCTTCTTCGAAAGGCTGAGTAGAGTGATATCCACAGCCACCTTTGGAGAAGAGAGAATGAGAAAGATCGACGACGAAGGGAGGACAAGCCGGCCGGCCGCCGACCCTCGATAGAGGAGAGTGCAGGACGACGATCATCATCAAGGAGACGACGAACCGCCGGCTTAGGGGCCGGTGTTGTCGGAGAGCGGTGGTGTGATTAGGAGCAGATGACGACGAGCAGTAGAGGAATCAAGAATTAAAAATATGGTGGCGAAATCAATAAATTTAAATTAGAAATTCAACTTTCTAAATTAACATAAGAAGACAAAAAAAAGTATATATTAAAAACAATCTATAAAATTAAAAATATGCATATATTTTTAATCTAACTACTATGATTAGACTTCTTAAACTATAAATTTATAATTGTTATGATTGTTATAGAAATAAAAAATCATATATTTAATTTATTAGCATAATTATAATATTTATATTTAATTAAAATATGATAAAAAATTATATAAATAAAATTAATTTTAAAAAGTAATTAATACGAATCAATTTAGAATGCAAAATTTTCAATATACTATATTAATATTAAAAAGGTCTATTCAAAAATCTAGGGATGGAGACCGCCCCAATTAGCCACCTCCGAGTTTCACCGCTGATGAAAAGGCAGAAGATTAAAAATTATCGAGCTTCATAGTACGCCAGAGCAAAATCACAACGAGATTTCATAAAAAGACAAAAATTCTTGTTATTAAAATACTAAAAATATCTAAATTATGTTTTCATTATTTTATGAAACAACCCAAATTATTTAAATAAATAAATAATGTGCTAACAAACAAAATTTATAAAATTTTAATTTATTTGAAAAAAAAAAGACCTCACACATGACCTAAGCAAGTATGAGGTGCATGAACAGCTCAGTATGACTACACAATTATTAGTTTAACTAGTAATCAAATGACAACTGGAGCATACGTAAATATTAGTTGTAGTATGTTTTGACAATTAGGGTTTTAATTAATATTGCTAAGAGAGAAACAAACAAAACTTGACTGTAGCATCCACTTCTCTAAACCTTATTGAATCATTAGGTCAAATATTTACAAGGAATTTATTCACTATCAGCTTATTTTAATGGAGGAAGAGAAGTAGTCAAATAGCTTGGTCAAATAAGCTAGTAGCAAGCCCAATTTGTGCATCTAGTGATTGAATTAATTAAGGGTTTGATATAGCCAATATTTTAAAAAAAAATTAAAATATATATAGGAAATATTTTTTAAATTGGAAGGTTATTATGGTAAATGAATAATATGAGGAAAGTTATTTTATCATTGTGTTTTTGACATTGTTTTAGAACCTCTTTCAATAACATTTCTCTTACTTAGAGGAGTTGAGGCTTTGTCATTTGATTTGTCATTATTGTTTATCTTCATAGCATATCGCTACAATGCCACGTTTTTTTACGTCCTTAACATGCATTATGATTGAGACTCTTAAAAAAAAAAGTGTTAGTGATTTTGTAAAGAAGAAGGAACCTACTACCTCATCACTTGGGATCCATATGAAAATTTTCTACTCTAATCACTTTGGAATGATTTGATTGTACCAATTACATTAAGAGGTCATTAAGCACTCAAGACAAGATTTGTGGGAGAAAATATTGGGGCTTCATCTGGTGCAAAGGCTGACCAGAGGATGCCCTTTTAAAAGGTTATGAAATGACTTGGGAGGGTGCACCAAAGCTATTTTCTCTAATCTAGGTTTCTTGATGCAATAAGAAAGGATACCAACATATCTCTCTTTCTTAATTGACTACAATAAAAAAAGAAATATGGATGGTGGTGAAAGAGACAAATTCGTTGGAACAACATGCATCGAAGGCCTATCTACTTCACGATGAGGTACTTTCTATTCAACAAAAATATGGTTTATTATTTCTTATTTTAGCATGCTCAAAAAAAATATGGCAAGAACTCGATCAAATTGGTGGTTTTATGATGAACTACTTAACAATGATATTGATAAGTATATAATAAAGAATAATTTTCATTGTGTGCAAAAATTTATTGAGGTTCATAATTCTCATTTATATTTGGCCTGAAGTCATGAACTTAGTACTAAACCACTTCCGAGCATACAAATCACTAAATTGTTAATCAAAATTGTTGCATGCTAAGAGAATTCACGATGCTAAAAAGAAATTTTTATGTCTTACTTTTGAGTAAAGATTCTGCAAATAAATAGATAAAAGAAAATAATATGGGAATCACTAGAGTTTTATGTTGAAAATCCAAAATGATAAAGTCAAGAGAGTTGGATCAGCTGAAGTAATCCACTATGTAAGCAAGGTTACAAAAGTTTGCTCTTACTATCAATTAGATAAGACTTGATTATAAAATATGAACATTAGCTCAATATTTTATTGAAGTTGAGAATGATAAAGAAGTATTGAAGAGTGGTGACAATATTAGAATAATGTCAATCGAACATTAGATGTAGGGCGATGACAATTTGATGATGATGGCTATATAATTGAAGATGGATTATGATGGTTGTGTGATGATGGTCATATAAGGATAGTCAAATATTGACAGACTATTAATGACGACAATCAAATGGTGGTAATTGCTGGCGATAATTATTAATGTCAAAAATTAGGTAGTGTTTTAAAGGTTTTTAGATCTCCAAGTTCTCAACAATCTCAATTCAGAGTTCCCTTCATATAGAAAATAAGAGTCTATTTATAATTTTCGGGAGTAACATTTTAGAAAATTTTGTCAAAATATAAAAATACTCCATCAATTATAGACCATTCTTTCCACATTTATGGGCCTTAATGACTTTGAAAATATATAATCTTGAACTAATTGAATTCCTCTCATAAATATGCTCATTTTTAAGTATAATCATGAAAAAAATCGAAGATCGTTTGGTTCTTCAATTAATATCACAAAGTTTTTTACTACCTCTCATGTGTTTTATTTAAGCTCATTTAGACATAAATCATATAATTTTTAGCGTCATTGGATTATTCTCAATAAGATATTTAGTTTGACTATAAATTTCCTAAAATTAGAGCTTGCATGGTCTTAAATTTAATTCCAATAATGCATCAAGATTCATACTTAATTAAGTAGATTTTTTATGACATGTCAAATTTATAATTTGTACAAAATCTAATCACCAAAGTCTTATGCTTGGAGGAATTATTGAGAAGCAAGTGTGATGGTTTGGTAAAAAAAAAATACCTACCTCAATGATGGATAGAAAGTGTACTCATTATATATGTACTAGACATGTTACTTATACAAGTTGTAGATATAGGTATCCAGAATGTCCAAATGATTAGAAGACATCTATGGTAGCATCAAATGCTAAGGATGATATCAATTCATTAGTAATCTAGCCACTATTAATGGGTTTATTGATAAGTTGAGTATGTTTTTACTAAAAAAGATGACTAGATAATTGATGCTAATGCAATGGATCATATGACATATAATCATTAAAACTCTAGCCACTTATCATCTAATTTAATGTATCCTAGGGACTTTCTCTTAAGTTCCTTTGAATATAGTATACGTGGTGCCATTTTGGTTATATATCAACTCATAAGTATTATCCTAATAATTGACAAAAGGTGTTATCTAGGCAAACCTTTATTTATACCACTATAAATAAAGGTTTGCCTAGATAACACCTTTTGTCAATTATTAGGATAGTACTTTAATTCCTCGAGAAATGGGAGATACTACTAGTATAATTCATAAGGAAAGTATATAGTAAAAGGAAGCATCATATCATTAATAATATATATGCATGCATTAGCATAACCCTATTAACTTATTCTAATGATGGACAATAATGTAACCCTATATTTACGAAGAAAGAATGTACCATTAATTATGAGGATATAAAAATAAAATCTCTATCAAACTATGTGCATTCTAAGAGCTCAAAATAAACTTTAAAAATGGCGTAAGGTATTCATTATTAATCTATAAGGTGAATTATGCAAAGCTCATCACATAACCACCATGAATGTATTAAGTGAGCAATATGATTCTTCTCATCTTTCAATTACAAACTAGATGCTTTTTGGTATGAAATCCCATGCTTTCATATAAGAAAAATTGATATTAAATTTTTGTCTTATTGCATTCAATGATTTCTTCAAGTTTTAGGTTGAATTGTGGGTGAATAGCCATAGCATATAATAACAAATGAACTTTGATTTGAACTAATGATGATTTTCTACCATTACCAAATGTTAATAAGTATGTAGCCTATAAATGCTTGAGATTGTCTTATCTAAGTATTAACTCTTGGATGTGTGTAGGCATCAATGGCACGGTCATGATAGATGAAAGGCATGGCCATGATAGATGAAAATAGTGCACACACTCTACTATTAGCCTAATTATGTTTTAAAAAATCAAATGATATTCTTTGTTTTTAATCAAATGAAATGATATTCTTAATTACTAATAATAAACCAATCATTTAGTGCATGCAATAGCTCCATCTTTTTTAGGAATAATAGGCATGTATGAAGTTCATTTTGAATTATCTAACCTTTTTTGTGTAATTATAATAGTTTATGAGCTAATGAATATTTTATCTATATCTTTTATTTGTGTGTTTGACATGCTTGCATAAAATTAATATTGAAAATTATTTCATTTATTGCATGGACATGCATTGAAGTTCTCTTCAATACTATGCCATAATATGTAAGCTTATTATAGTCTTATGTGTTTACTATATTAGTTGTGTCATCATTTTTAATCTACTTTAATAATCACTTAATTCATTATTTTATAGCCTACTTAAAGATGATCAAAACGAGCCTTCCAAGTCAACTAACACTATTAATATGCTAATTCTTTGAGATTAGGCTTGCTAGCTTGTTATTTACACATATATTGTTATTAATATTTCAACTTTTTTTTTATATTACATCTCTTGTGTGTTACAGATTCACCCCACATATTCCTTCAAATCAAATATTTTTCTTCATAAGGATGGACTAATCCCTCTCAAAAAAGCCAAAATCTTTCCTCTTATTTTTCCTCCATCTCTACAAATTTTATCACCATTTAAAAACCCCATCTTTTTATTTCCTTCATATCACCACATTCTAAACAAGCCCTCACTCCATTCTATATTCTTCAAATCAACCACAACCTTCACTCCAACTAGTTTACACTGTTACCCTGGTATCTCCACCAAAAATCCATCCACCACTTCATCATTAACTCTAATTAACTCATCATTAGTTTAATTAATCTGAAACATTAATCTCTTAGGCATGATTTCAAAAATAACCTATTTTATTTCATATTTTAAGGAAACAACTTATTTTATTTTGAAAAATAAAAAAGAAAATAAAATATGATATGTATTTTGTCTTCTCATGTACCTATTTTATAATAAAAAATTTAGGAAATAAAAATGAAGTCAAATGTGCCTTAGGCAATATATTTACATGTTGTGCCACATGCTCGATTAAGCAAAAAAAAAAGAATGCGATTGTATCGCTCAATGTTTGGTTATAGGATATGATTTTAACTATCAATTTTTTATGACATTTTTCCATTTTTTTTACTGTTAAGATTGAGTGGATGAATATTGTTCCAATTTTATTACATGCTTGATTAGTAGCTAATGTACTTTATTTATCTATTTTCCTATAATGCACTAATACTTTATAATATCAAAGTATGATGTATCCAATGTGTCCAAACCATCAGTATTTTCTAATAAAAGTAATAAATAAATAGTGTTGTAGGTTTAAGTGAACTAACGATGATGATAATAAAAGAATTGCAAGAAGACAATGACATACAAAAATTTATCTAAAAAGAAATAATTGAAATGTACCATTAACAACTAATTAATTTTGCTTAACATGTTTTTTAAAATGTTAATTTTTTTATTTTATAGAAGAATAAAATTAATTATTATATAAATTAGATTGTATGTATTTTCTTATTTAATTTGTGCAATCATTACGCTATATTTTGGGTTATTGGTGATGGTTTTTAATTGTAATGAGTGCATTAGGCTTCGTTTAGGATGACTTTCTTATTACTTCTTAAAACAGCTTTTTAGTACAAAAATTAAAAAATTTGAACTAAAAGTTATTTTAAGAAGCAGTAAAAAAGTTGTCTCAAACAAAACTTTATTCTATCAACCTATGATATCTGCTTTTAAAGTGATCATCAATGGCTCCATTTAACAAGATGGTAAATGGTTTTATTTTACTTAGATAATCTTTCCTTAATGATTTCATTCCTTAATGATTTCATTAGCAACCAAAAAAAAACTCAGAGACTTGGAGTTTATTTACCTTTGATTATCAATCAAAGTAAATGTCTCAGTCAAATTTGAAGTGCTTAGATGAGAAATGAAGTTGATTATAAATTGATAATTACAGTTCTTTTTAAAGAGTTGTTTTCTCTATAATAATTTTTTAATCACCTAAATAAAAAGTTACGGTTGTCCCAAATAAATCCTAATTGAGTTGAACTCAACAAATATTTTGAATTCGATTTCTAAAAGAGTCAAATCAGAATAAACCCTAATTTAATCATATCCAACTCATTATTCTCTCTCTCTATTATATTTATATTTATATATATATATATATATATATATATATATATATATATATATATATATATATATATATATATATATATATATATATATATATATATATATATATATATATATATTTTATTTTTTAATATTTACTAATTAATTAATCGAATAGTAGAATAATTTTATCATATTTGAATTGAATTTAATGAGCCAAATATGAACAAATAATATTTTAAATGAACTAAAAATAAATAATCTACCTACCAACAGGCCATGTACCCCTGGTCCACTACATATATGTATTTCGCATTAGTGCTAATGCAACATAAATGGACCGGCGGGTTTCGGCTGAAGAGGAGCTTTTCGAGGGCCGAAAGCAGACGGACTATAACGAGCCCAATAGGCTTTTCTTTGGCCCAAAAATTGGAATAACTATTGTGACTGCTAGTATTGCTATTCTTAACACTATCAAGATAATCAAAATAAAATATCATATTAATTGCATGAAAACTGCCATACAATCAAAATTTGGAGGGTTATTCTGTGCGGACATCGGACCGTTCGTAGACGAATTAGAGTGTGTCACGCCACCCCCGTACACAGCTAAAAGATAATGTGAAGCGCTTTGAGTTGACTTCGGACGCCGTTCGATGTCCACACTGAAAAATTTTTCTAAAATTTGACACTTCACATGGTATGGATTAATTTTATTTGTAATTATTCTTATTGCAAATTAGTACTTTTTTATTTGGAATTTGATGCATTCACATAATTTGACTACTTTTTCTTTTGGAAAATAAAAATTAATAAAATAGTTATTTTTATAATATTATGTTTGTATAGTAAAGTGGATTAGATAGAAATAATTGTTGATTTAGTGAACAAACAAATGAAAGAAGACTAAATAGTAGATATTGGATGAGGAAAAATTATCTTTTTGCAATACTATTCCATTAAAGAACAAACTTTGACTTATGCATAACACCAAAAGTGTAAATAAAAAAGTTAAGCACTATCAAATATGCAATAGACAATTTTCATAAATTGTCTATTGAAAAATAGTGACAGTACTTTTTTGACTATTTTGTTTTTCAGATAGCATTCAGAATTTTTATTTGGCCACTATTTTTTTCATTGCTTAAGGATTGCTTAAGATTGGATTGATGGGGTATGTATGAGGATGTATGATTGGTTATTATTATGTGTAGGGACTTATGTGCATGATGGGGAATTTATCATGGCTTTCTAAGATGTGGAAAACTCAACAACTTTATGTTCTATGGTTTGAAGGAGGGGTGAGGTCATGGGGTTGGGGAAGACTTAGGCTTCGTTTGGAACTTCTTTCTTACTGCTTCTTAAAGCAACCTTTTTAATAAAATTTTAAAATTTATACTAAAAACCTAATTTAAAAAAGCTGTAAAAAAAAGTCGTCCCAAACGAAGCCTCAGACTTTTTTTGGACGGTTTTTTTATTATTTTCTAAAGTAGCTTTATAGTACAAAATTTCCTAAACTTAATTTTTTTTAACTAAAATTCTACTTTAGAAAGTTAAAAAAAAAAAAAAAAAAAAAAAAAAAAAAAAAAAAGTCACCCCAAAGGAAGCCTTGGAAATAATTCTATGGATTTTGAGGGAGAGGAGGAAGCCATTTGAGGATGTTGGGAAAGCGATGTGAGGTCAACGAGGATGTCCAATTTAAGACTAAGGCTTCGTTTGAGATAATTTTCTTACTGCTTTCTAAAATGTAAAATTTTCTTGAATTAAAATTTGTTGTACTAGAAAGTCATTTTAGAAAGTTGTCCCAAATGAAACAGAGTAACAATGGCTTTGAGACATCGAAAAAATTGAGTAGGGGGGTGGGGGGGTGGCTAGCTTTGTTATTGCTTATGAAGGATAAATTTGGGATGCAAGGTGATGATTATGAAGTTGTGGGAAATACTAATGGAGTACATTTACATAATAAAAGTATAAGATAATAAAAATTCAGTCTCACCAAAGGATTAAGATCTGTTGTAAGCTAACGAGCCATCAACCATGGAATCCAAACAGCAAGCAAGAAAACTAATCTAGAAGAACACTTCTTCAATCTTTCATTGATTCAATAAGGGCTTTAAAATAGTTTTTTTTTTCATTCTGTTAGACCATCACATTTATTTAAATCAAAACAAAGGAGAGAGAAAGGGAAGGGTAATGGTTTTCCAAGGAGTTGATAAGGCTACAACTTGAAACGAGCAGGTTATCAATATTTGACATAATCTGAAAATCTGACTTAAATTCAACCCGAAAATTTCGGATTTTGATCAACCCGTTTTGCAAACATGTTGGATTCGGATAAGGTGATATCATACCATTCTAATTTTATTAAGAAAATTGTTTGTTGTTTTATAAAAGATTTGCCTAAATTCAATCCTTGTAAGGTTTTGGAAATTGTGTGTACATCTTAATAAGAGATTAAGCCCTCTAATCACAGTCGCACCAATCCTACAAACTACAAAATGCTCTATTTGGCTTTATTTAAGCTATTTAATTGAAGAACTTGGTGAACTTCCTTTGGTTGGGCAATAATGGTGTTGGAATTTGCTTGATGGAGTGGGGAAGCAAGCAGCAACCTAATTCTTACAGATGGCCACCGTAGCAGGGAAGCAAATCGGCCAAGAAGTAGAAGCTAAGACAAACAACAAAGATGTTGGAAGTAGGGATGTAAATGAGTCGAGTTTTGAAGTTCAAGTATTATTTTCTTTGCTTCTTAAAGAAATATGTAAAATATATATATTTATTTATTTATTTATGTTCGTCTATGTTATTTATTGAGCTTGGTATGTCATAGAGACCACAAGTGATTGGATCCAACTTCAAATGAGCACTTGAAACATAGTTGAAAATTTCAGAACAATAATGATCTGCTGAAAAGATTGAAAATTTTCTTATTTAGGGTGATTCAGTTTGCATGATAGAGAAAATACTTGAGCTTTTAAGTTCACCTCTAACCGAAAAACCTATTTTTCACTCAAAAATGTAATAATACTCTAAAATAGAGTAACTCGTCTCCAACCGAACTCTATTTTCTAATTTAAAAAAAGAATATTATGTGTATATCCTTTTTCATACTTTATTTTATATTTGTTTTTAATCATATATTTATAGTTATTTTAATTTTTTGTTGTCTGAACTTGTTCTATATTTTAATTTTTGTTTTTTATTTTGTTGAGGTATTGTATTAATTAGGGGTGTCAATTTCGGGTCACGGGTCGGGTTCGTGTCGAACCCGAAATGACCCGAAGCTAAACGGGTTGACCCGAACCCGACCCGGTTTTGGATACGGGTTACTATTCAGGACCCGAACCCCACCCGATTCGGGTTCGGGTCAACCCGGATTGACCCGCTGACCCGAGTTATTTGCATAAATACAAAAAAAAAATTTAAAAAACATCAACACAGTAAAATTTAAACAAAAATTTGCATAAATAAAATTTTTATTTATGAATTTGCTAATTACAAAATACAAATTATACAAAATATTAAAATAAATTAAACAAATAATTACAATTTATAGATATTTCAAACCAATATTACAATTTACAAAAATTTTGAACTCCTTGACTAGTTGACGTCTTGTGCAGTTGTGCTTGCCTGCCTGCCTGGCTGCACTCATGGAGTCTTGGAGATATAAGCTAACTGCAAAAAAGATAAACAATTAAATAGATATAATTTTTTTTTTTGGGACATTTAGGCCATTTAAGGCAAACTCACACACACAACGCATACACATGGACTCGAACCTTGGACCTCTTAGTTGGAAGCCTAAGCTCTCAACCAATAGGCCAAGGGGAGTTGTGTAATAGATATAATTTTAAATCCATGAATTAATTGAAAGCTTGAGTTATTAGCTCAGATTAATCCTTCAAATAATTCATCATTCAATGAAATGTGAGTCAACAATATAATTTTTTACGGACTTGCGAATTGAGATATTGCCATCCAAGGCGGCAATTTGTATTTTATACTTAGTATCTGTTTGATTAACCCTCCAAATGCCACCTGGTTGCAATAACTTTTTTCCCACAATTGACATCACAATAAGTTTAGAAGGGTACTCATCATCGCTACTCAACTTTCAATCCTTTCGGAAGCACCCAACAACAACACATCCAACCAACATCCCTGGGCTTGTTGAAGCACCCAGCAACAACACAGCAAACCCAGCAACCAAAGTATCACAGCTACCCAGCAACCAAAACAACACCCTAAACACAAAAAAACTCAACAACCTAAATGTGTAAAGATAACCAACACAGCATTTCAAGACATCTGACCAGAAAAGCCAAGACAGCAACCAACCCAGCAAACCAGCAAGGCAACAACAACACAGTCAAGTAGCCAACCCAGCAACAACACCCTAAACACAGCAAACTTAACACCCTAAATGTTTCAAGACAACAACAACACCAAGACAGCAACCAACCCAGCAACCCTGCAACAACACAGCCGACCATCTCCCTCCCAAACACAGCCGACCATCTTCCTCCCAAACACAACCAACATCCCTGGGCTTGTTGAAGAACCCAGCAACAACACAGCAAACCCAGCAACCAAAGTATCACAGCTACCCAGCAACCAAAACAACACCCTAAACACAAAAAAACTCAACAACCTAAATGTGTAAAGATAACCAACACAGCATTTCAAGACATCTGCCCAGAAAAAATAAGACAGCAACCAACCCAGCAAACCAGCAAGGCAACAACAACACAGTCAAGTAGCCAACCCAGCAACAACACCCTAAACACAGCAAACTTAACACCCTAAATGTTTCAAGACAACAACAACACCAAGACAGCAACCAACCCAGCAACCCTGCAACAACACAGCCGACCATCTCCCTCCCAAACACAGCCGACCATCTTCCTCCCAAACACAACCAACATCCCTGGGCTTCTTGAAGTACTCAGCAACAACACAGCAAACCCAGCAACCAAAGTATCACAGCTACCCAGCAACCAAAACAACACCCTAAACACAAAAAAAACTCAACAACCTAAATGTGTAAAGATAACCAACACAGCATTTCAAGACATCTGCCCAGAAAAAATAAGACAGCAACCAACCCAGCAAACCAGCAAGGCAACAACAACACAGTCAAGTAGCCAACCCAGTAACAACACCCTAAACACAGCAAACTTAACACCCTAAATGTTTCAAGACAACAACAACACCAAGACAACAACCAACCCAGCAACCCTGCAACAACACAGCCGACCATCTCCCTCCCAAACACAGCCGATCATCTTTCTCCCAAACACAAACAACAACACAACCAAAACAACACCCTAAACAGTTTCTGCTGTTATTTCTGTGCAGTTTCTACTATTTTTTCAGTTCAGCAAACCAGGAATAGAAATAGTTCATTATATCAACTTAAAGAAAAATTAAACAGCAAATAAATTCACAAAAGTCATAAACTGATGTTCATCCAACTACTGAACTGTCACCAACATCTCCTTCATTGTTGTTCACATCTAAATTTAGGATATCATCAGTTATTGCGTCAATTTCGGGGTCTTTTACTGCTGCAATAATACATGTATTAAAAAATAAATTAGCATAATGAGATCTTAAATAAAAAACAAAAAAAAAATGTAAGATGAATGAATCATCACCATGCTCTCCGTATAACCAATCCTTAGCACAAATTAGTGCCTCGACAATATCATGTTTTAATGCACTTCGGTATTGATCTAAAATTCTACCGCTATTGCTGAATGCACTTTCAGATGCTACTGTTGTTATTGGAATGCATAGTATATCACGAGTCATTGCTGAAAGACTGGGAAATCTATATTGGTTCCCTTGCCAAAACTTTAAAATGTCTAAATCAATACTGCTATCAATCTTAGGTTCATCTAAGTAGATGTCTAATTCAGATTTCCTAGGTGTAAAGGCATCCTTCTGGAATTTAGCAAAATCCTGTATTTTTGGAAGGGTATTAGAAATAAGAAAATGGGAAATAAATGAAATGGAAAATATACATATAAAGATCAACAATGAACCTGCAAAAATCTTTGTAAGACATTTGAAATTTTTGTTTTCTAGCTTGAGATCCCTTAACATACTTAATGCTCTCTCTTATTTTCCCAGTTGCACTATCAATGTCTTTCAAATCTTCTTGAACTACAAGATTAATGATATGTGATGTGCAACGTATATGAAAAAAAGCACCCTCCATTATCAAGGCACCACGCAAATTCAAATGATTTTTTAGATAATCAACAGAACTATTATTTGCAGAAGCATTATCCAAAGTAATACTAAATAGCTTGTTTTCTATTTTCCATTCAACCAAAAGCAACTGTAACTGCTCAAACAATGAAATTCCATCATGGGGAGGTGGCATGAATGAAAAAGTAATAATTTTCTTTTGCAAATGTCAATCATTATCAATATAATGAGCAGTCAAACAAATAAAACCATCAATATTTATAGATGTCCAAAGGTCGGATGTTAAACAAATCCTGCTAGTGACTTTAGATAACTATTCCATTAAATTACACTTCTCCTTAAGGAATAATTTTTTGCAATCATTTCTAGCAGTGTTTCTAGAAATTAATTGCAAGTCACGGCGAAGATATAACAGAACTGCTCGAAGCCCAACCCATTCCACACATTGAAAAGGTAAATCATGCATGATGATAGAAGCAGTAAACAAGTCACGAAATTCAGCATGATCAAACTTGTCATCACACATAGATATTGAAGATTCAGTGTTGCTTTGTAAGATCAACTGTCCTATATCACGTATATTTCTTTTCTTACAATTTTTGAGGTGGCGTCTAAGATTACCGATTCCATTTTTGCTATCACATAGATAAGTAGTACCACATTTCTTGCATTTACATTTTTGTTTTCCATCACTCGTATTAGGTAACATCTCATAATGGCCCCAAACCACTGAGGTCATTCTTCGTCGTTTCTTAGTAATTGTCGCATCATTACATTGCTCGTTAGTGGGCTCTACAGGTATTTCACAAGTCTGTACTACTTCATTTTCAGCAAAAGAAGAATTCTCTTGATTTGTAATGGAATTCTCCATCTAACAAAAAAAATTACAAAACATAACTTCAATACTTAATGGGTTGAAGCTGCACTGAACTAATAGCAGTTACTGCACTGAAATAACAGAAGAAACTACACTGAAATAACAGTAGAAACTGCACAGAAATAACAGTAGAAACTGCACAGAAATACCGAAACATAGAGCAGGGCTAGTTTGCATAGAACTAACAGTAGAACTGCATAGAAATAATAGCAGAATTGCACCAGAAATAACAGCAAAACTTGCACAAAAATACCAGCACATAGAGCTCGACATGGCTCAATCTCGTTTGCACAGAATTAACAGCAGTTAGTTAACAGAAATAAACAGCCGGAACTAAACAGAAATGAGATAGCATAGATGATAGAGCTCGACTTGGCTTGTTTCAACTTTCAACCACATAAGTGCATCAACTTTGCTCGTTTGCACCAGAAATAACAGCAGAAATTGCACAAAAATACCAGAACATAGAGCACGACATGGCTCGATCTCGATTGCACAGAATTAACAGCAGTAAGTGAACAGAAAAAAATCGTCGAAACTTAACAGAAATATGATAGCATAGAGCTCGACTTGGCTCGTTTCAACCACATAAGTGCATCACTGCAATAACCTAACAAAAAAACCAGCAGAAACTGAACAAAGAAAACTACAAAATCGAGCTCGACTTGGCTCATTTGCACCAGAATATCGGAAAAACCCTAACCCCAAAAGGAACTTCGCATTTCACAATATGTAGATCAAAGAAAAAGGAGAAGAAAGGAAAGAAGATGAGAGATACAAACAGCGAGAGAGGTAAGTGTTCTTGTTGATCCAAAGCATATGTGCACGATGAACACCACGAAACCACGGACCAAGAATCTGCCACAGAAGGAGAAGAGAGTAAACCGTCGACAGATCGAGGAGATCTGTAGAGAAGAAAATGATATTCGGAAACGGGAAACCCTAGACGAAGCAGCGAAGGAGAGGAGAGCTCGAGTTTACGGCGCGTGAAATGAGAATAACGAAACCCTAACCCTTAAGTCGTAATGAATCCCGCGAGCCGCGTAACTGCGTAAGCATTATACTATCCCGCACGCCGCGTGAAAATAAACCGCGGGTCGAAACGGGTCCGTTATCGGGTTACCGGGTTAACCCGGACACGACCCGAAATTCCATCCGGGTCACTTTTATGAACCCGAACCAGACCCGTTTTTCAAACGGGTCGTGTCCAACCCAAAAATTCCGGGTCGTGTTCGAGTCGGGTTTTTGGGTCGTGTCAATTATTGACAGCCCTAGTATTAATACTCAATATCTTTTAAATATATATGAGGATTTTATCTTAATTTATATATTAATGCAAAAAATATTTTAAATTCTAAAAAATTATGTGTTTATAAATTATTAATTATAAAAATCTATACTTAAAAAACTAATATTAATAACCTAATTTTTGGATTAAAAAAAGATTTTGTGTATGAACAGTGCGACGCCACTGTTCACTACCATAAATTAGCAAGGCAATTGGCGTTCGGTTGAATCGTTTCGCGGACATCATACACATGTCTAACGTTCGGTCGAGGATGGTCTAAAGGAATAACAATCTACATGTACAAGATAGCATCAAGCCTTTTTTAGGAGATGAAACTATAACCTATAAAGAGAAAATTAAAAGATTCAAATTTTCTTGTAACTCTATGTATGAAGGACAGTTTGTTATCCTTAGTTGAAGTATGCAATGAAGGGTACACATCACCTAATAAATAATAGATAATTGATTATTGAAGCCATTTAAAGATGAATTTAAGGCTGCAAGCGAATCAAGCGTTCGACGAGCTACTCGATGCTCGGTTCGATTAAAGCTCGTTTGTGATCGTTTAACTAACTAAACAAACAAACTTGAACAACATTATAAATAATCGATCATTAAACAAACAAGCTTAAACACTTATGTGTTCGGTTCATTTATGTTCACGAACAACATCATTTAAAGTTAGTAAACAAACTCAACATTAAGCTCGATTCGTGTTTGATTCAGAACTCGTGAATAAGCTCAATAAAAACTCGATTAATATTTATTATAAAATTGATAAATATACAAATATAAATATTTCATCATGTGGTAAATATCAACATGCTTTATTTTATATGATGTATTTGTTTTGATAGTGTTTTTTATATGATGTATTTGTTTTGATAGAGTATTTTTGTGATTCTGACAGAACCATTGAAGTATTTCTACTAATACATAAGATAATCTTTTAGTTGTTTTACTAAATAGAGAGAAACGCAACATGTAAGCTTCATTTGAAAATATATTCATATAGATTAATCATATTTTTATTTTAAATAGACAATTGCTTTTATTATAAATTTAATTTCATGAATAAGAGATATTTCACATTTGTCCATGTTTGCTAGATTATTTGTTTAAGAAGTTCGTAAATAATTAAATTTAAGGTTTGTTTGTTCAATAGATTGTTTGCTAAATATGTTCAAGAACATAGCTCATTAAGGCTTGTTTGTTTGAAGCTCATTAAGCACTAAACAAACCGAACATGAACCAAACATGAACACCCTTAAATTAAATGAATCAAACATGAACACAAACAATAAAGCTTGAATCAAATATTAACCAAACATGAACAAGCTAATGATAAGCAAACTCAAACATGAACACTCACATATTCGGCTCGGCTTCGTTCATTTGCAGCCCTAGATGCATTATGCACAATTTAAACAAGACAGTGAAAAATCATTTTTAAGAGAAAGAATTACACTGCAAATTTTAAAAAAAAAAATTGTATATATATTTTAGATGTCATAAGCTTTGATGTTAAAAAATAAAGGACAATTTATGTATCTTGATAATTAGAAGCTTTTTTTTTTAATTATATTTAGGATCATTAAAACTTTGATTTCAATAAACTTATATTTGAACTGAATAACTGTATTAAACAAACCCATCGATATCATAACTGATCCAATCTTATTCCAAATGAGCTTAAATTGAGCACTTAAAATATAATTAGAAACTTTGGGACACTAATTAGAGAAACATAATATCTTTGAATTGTATATCCTTATAATCAAATTGAGAAAACTCACAAAGATAGATCCACTTATCTCAATTATGAGACCATTAAGGTGCTCAAATGCCAACTAAAGGATATATGATCCATGAGATCAATATGAGCAATTCAATAGAGTATTTTTTTTATTATTATATTGAAATATATCAAAATAGCTATCCTAAAAAAGCTAATAAAATCTCATTTTCTACGTTAAAGAGATTTAGGAGCCTGAGATCTTAAGATCTCTATTACATTACCTAATAATTGCCCCCGACATCATCAGCAACCACAACCACCATCACATAATTGCTAACATCAAACCTTGTTGAATTCCATTGTCCAATTGTAGACAACTGACCTTTGTTGCATTATCATTGATCAATTGAGATTGTATAATGATTTTCACTATCTATCACTTCTTATGTAATCCCTATAACAAAATTAGGCAATCGCTCTCAATTATATAATATCACCTTCTTTAATTGTGGAAAATAGCCCTCTAATATCTTTAATTATATAGTTGACTATTACAACTAGGTTAATATTTTCCACACAAAAAAATTATGTGCGTCTTACAACTTCTATTTGTGGGAGTTACATTATTGTACATAGCTAAGCTATTAAGCACTTTATCGACCCAATTTTTTTAGCATGTAATAGAGCCGAACTCGAGTGTTCATGCACCAACATGACTATAATAAAGTTACCATACAACCAAACACAATTGAATGAGGCCTAGCTTGAATTTAGCTTGTCTAATAAATGAAACTAAAAAAAAAATCATTTGAATAAATCTTACCAAATATATAATAATTTATAAAATCATTTATTTATAAAAAAACAATTACCGGGAAAAAAATATAACTAATTAGCTTGAGCATAATCATGGTAGCTTATGACTTCTCATTAACAATTGTAATGATTTATCATATAAGGTAGGTTCACTGATTAAATAAAAAGAAAGAACTTTTTGTTTAATATTATTATTGGATGCTAGAATTTTAAATACTGGTGGAGGGAAAATTTATCATGTCAATATTACATAAAATTTAGCTTAGAAATAAATGAATAAATTGCAACTCAAAAGAGATGCAAGATTCTTACATGCAATGTCCAACATAAGGTCCACCCTTCTCTATCTTCAGACTTCAAAGAATGAGGGATTACAAGATAAGACGAGGGGTGTTGGTGTTGATTAGTGATGGATGATGATAGGGGTGTGAGGGAGTCAAGTCAACTTGTGAGCTGGCTCAGGTTTGACTCGATAAATGGTTTGTGAGTCGAGCCTGATGAGCTAATGAGTCAAGCTTGAGTCAGTACTGACTCAACTTGTTGGCTCACGAGCCGGTTCGTTTAAAAATATTAATATAAAATACACTTAAAATATATTCGAATTCAATATTTTAAATACAAAATTATTAAAAAATATTTATAATTTATATCTCACTTTTTATATTAATTCTTTTATATTATTGTTTTTTTTTTAATCTTTCTTTTATTTTATCATTTTATTATAATGATTGTTTAAATCATAATTATTTTCTCTCTTTCATAGTAAATGAGCCTACTCGAACTGTAGAATAAAACTATAAAGCTCAAGTCAGTGGTGACTCAAACTCAACTCACTTGATCAATGGCATTTTAATATTCCAATCAAGACTGCAATTACATGTTGTGATGCTAGGCTGGAAAGTGGTGCTGGCTATGGATCGGATGAGCGGTGGCGCCAACAAATATTATTGAGGTGCCAATATTTTCTATTCTAAAGTAACTATGGAATTAATCATATGCAGTGCAACGACATTAGATGTCACGCCTCGGGATCTGTATTGAAAGAATTGAATCTGTCTTTCATTTTAGCCATTTAAGTAAAGCTTATCAATATCTTATAAATAGCAGAAAGAATTATGTATACTTCTAGAGCCTCATATCTTAGGACCTTTACCATTTTCTGAAAATATGAAAAATCACTTAATGAGTACATAGTCCAACAAGTAATCAAAATCTTGTAATTGTAATCAATGTAAGGTAAAATAGAACAGTATGCTATAAATCATATAAAATAATATATACATCAATATATTTATATCAGATATCCGTATCAATAATCAGCCTGTAATATATCATATCTTAGTTGGTTTTGTTTCATTCTTCAATTATAAACTCTAATCAATCAGTTAGTCAATCAATCTTTATCACTCAATCAATTCCATCCAGTCTTATCATTTATTTAGCTCACATCAATTTGTTAGTTACAATCACATTATCAATAATAGTATTCAGTATCAGTAACATAACTATATCAATAAAAACATCAGTATTATTAATCAATATTAATATTGAAAATCCATAATTTGTGTCAATATCAATGTCCATATTAGTAATCAATATCAATATCATTAATCAATATTAATAACCTTTTCAGTATTAATATTGGTATTTAACATTAAGATGATGGTATCTTAAGTTTACGGGTATCACGTGCAATCAATTATAACGATCAGTCAGTGTTCTATTAGATATTCATGTGAGGGTATCTTGCTCATGCACTTATGACAATGAATAAGTCACCACTTATGACTCCCAATAAGTATACTCCTTATAATCCTCTTGAATCACGTGAATCAACTGCCACAACTCTTTATAACTCTCAATCAATCTCTAGCTCATTATGACTCCCGTCAATGAACCACATGAATCATGAGGATATCACATGAGGTTATCTATCATATTATCTAATATCAATTAGTACATCATAATTATACATCAGATCAAATTTAGACTAGTGGAAAATATTCTTGCATAACTCAATCATTTTAGTACATATTACCTAGAATTTTGTTCATGTCAAATCATAGTATAATATTTTTTAATTCATTTTTAGTTTATCTTTTTTACCTACTCATTTTACCTAGAAATTCTTAAACACATATTTAACTGGTGAAAATATAGTAAATCATATCATATTGTTGAATGATCAAATCTATAATATATCAAAATTTATATGACGAAAGCTTATAGAGTCATGATATAATGCATTTTTTATAGATTTAAAAGAGATAAATTCATAGAAATAAAAAACATCGAAAAGAGAAATAAGAAGAGATAAACTTACAATGAATTGAACAAAATCCGTAACATGAATGACGGACAAATACGGCCCAAAGACTTTTATCTTTCCTTTCTATTCTTCTCCTCGTTTAATTTCTTTCTAGCCAAGCAACCAAGTGAGAAATGTGGTGGGGTGAGACCTATAAGCTTTGGGCTCCATCGAACTACCACTTGAGGCCCAGACTTCTCCTGGTCCACCACCTAAGGCTCAGAGTTCTGCCGAACCACCACCTGATGCTTGGAGTTCTGCCGAACCATCACCTGATACCCAAAGTTCTACCATACCACTACCTAAAGTCCGGACTTCTGTCGGACCACCACTTGAGGCCCGGACTTCTGCTGGGCCACCACTTAAAGCCCAGAATTCTACCGGAGTACCACCATTTAATTATTGTCTTTCTGACCCTCGACTCCTGCCAACTACGGTCCTTCTGACCTCCATCACCTACAATGGTCCTTTCAACATCCATGACCAGACAACGGTCCTTCTAACCCCTGTCTCCTGCCAACTAGGGTCCTTCCAACATCCATCACCAAAAAACGGTCCTTCTGACCCCAATCTCTTGCCAACTATAGTCCTTCCGACCTCCATCACCATACAATGATCTTTCGGACCTATATCTCCTTCTGACTACGATCCTTCCGACCTCCGTCGCCTACTATGATTCTTCCGACCTCCATCAACAGATAATGGTCTTTCTAACCCCGGTCTCCTGCCAACTATGATCTTTTGAATCTCTGTCTCCTACCAACTATGATCCTTCTGACCTCTATCACCAGACAACGGTCTTTCTGACCTCTATCCTATCGACTATAGACGTGCTGACCAAACAAACATATATATATTATAACTCCAATCATGTAATGTGCTTTATATGATGTATATTTATACCATCAAACCAAGGCCTTTTCCCAATGAAGGGCCTCATTTATAATCGACTGCAAATACTAGTTGATTCATAAAAATTGGGCCAGACCCCATGATTTTTCCCCCTTTTTAGGGATTTTCACGTAAAAAATTTGGTGTCTCTTATGAACGCTACACCCTCTATATAATCTTCTTGTGTGTTGGATCTTTGTACAATGCTAAGACGTTAAACTTAATATTTCTCTACAGCCGCGAATGCTACAGGACGCAACAATACTAATATGATTATTTATATGTTGTGCATTGAATTTAGTTGTAATTTTTTTTTTTTTTTTTTGACATTTATGTTCATTATGTTTTTTTTTTTACATTTTTTTTTTAAGAAAGAGTAAGGATCCTATGGAATGAGATTCATTTGAGTTGTGTGTTGGTGTTTCTTGTTGCATATGTTGGTCTTTCTTTATTTTGTAATCATGATATATTTATAGTGGCGTACAGTTGTCAGTCGCATATAATGGCTATTACATATGTGAATTTTGGACTTTTAATCTCATGTAAATATTTATTGATAAGTAATAAAATTATGTTTTTCATCTATTTATATTTTTTTCGATTTATGTAATTTGTTAGCTCTAGTTGTTAATTGAAAAGAAAATGATAATAAAGATAAATGATGTGCAATTCTTCCAATTTAGATTCTAGAGTATTATATTAACATTAATGTTAATGGAGACCTTATTGGCGAATATGGGCAGTAGATTTGGTAGTGATAACTGGCATTAATATTAGTATTGATGGTGTGCATCTAGATTGATGTCGCTATGGCAAGCATTTAGATTGATGTTAATGGGAGGAATTGATTTTGTTAGGGATGGCATACATCGATGTTGGTGTCGACGACTTACATCAACCTTGTTAGTTTGTTGGGCATCAACATTGTTATAAATGACATAACAGTTATTGGTAAACATCGTGTATTAGCCCTATTTGTGATGGCAAGTATTGAAGTCATTGTTAACAACAAATGATGACCTTTTTAGCATCAACATTACGATGTGATAGTATAATGATGTCCAACATCGATATTATAAGATGGTAGTATGGAGTTGACTAGCATCATCAAGAGAAGGTAGTCAAACAACATGTAATATAAATCAAACTTAACTATCGAGATATTGTCATTTTTGGCCTAAGAGCCTTATGATTTTGTCATGTTGGTGTAACTTCTTAACAGGTCACTCATCCCAGAATTGCTCTGGGATGAGCACACTTAATTGTAGAGTTTCATAACGAAATTTCAACTATCACACCAAAAGGTGTCGCGATCTTTAAGAGTTTAGCTTCTTTTGCTTAAGGGGTTTCTCAATCCCCCCACTTACATCATCGTCAGTATCTTTATCCCATAATCATCCATCAAGTAGATAAGATTATAGAGGTGACCCTACAAGTTCAAGTGGTGGCTCCCATCATGTAACACTTTGTCTCATACATGGTTCAAGAGGTGACTCCGATGGAGTAGCACTTTGTCTTGTATAGCACTTATTTCCTATCTTTTTTGCTAGTGTATTGCTCTGATATCATTTATAATAGCCTAGACTCTTAAATATTGAGATATTGTCTGATTTGACCTAAGAGCCTCACGGTTTTGCCCTATTGGTGTAACTTCCCAGTAGGTCAACCATATCAGAATTGCTATGGGATGAGCACGCTTACCTGCAAAGTTTCTTAATGAAATTCCAACAATTATCTCAAAAGGCGTCTCGATGTTTAAAATTTTATTTTATTTTACTTAAGAGGTTTCACACAACAGTTCTTAGGCAAAAACATCTGTGACGATAATCAGACAATAACATTTGCCAGCTTTGATCACTACTGTTGATGATTAGGCAGAGTTTTAAAATTTTCAGATCTATAAACTCTCTCATTTTAGTTCCCCTTCATATGTATAAAATGAGACTCTATTTCATCGAACGGCCCATATTAATCTCATTAATCATATAAAAAATTTTGACACTCGAGTATTTTTAATGATAACATAATTAAGTGATCTTAAACTTCTCTCATCAAGTTACTTATTTTAAACCATAAACATACAAGATTCGAATGTGAGTCAAATGATATCATGAAAATTTCAAATATTCTTTTGTGTTTGATCTATAATCAATAGAACTCGGATTAAGACCTCTTTGATGTCATTGGATTCACCTCGTTAAAAATGTTAGATTTAAGCCAGAAATTCAAAACTTTTGTGCAAAATATATAAGAGTTGACAGGGAATTCGAACGGTTGCATGTGAATTATTTCAGTATAAGACAAACAGAATGATCGAATGAACTCTTTTAGAGTCATCAGACGAATCTATCATCATCACAATTGTGACAAATCATTACAATTTACCAGGTAGTAAAAAAAACATAAAATGGAGACGAGAGAGGAACAAATTCCACCGCTGGAAGGAGAAGTTACGCGTTCTCCAGGCGAGTAGACAACAGCGACAAACACCTCGCAGCGCTTCGCCACCAGGAGCCGAAAATCTCGCAGCTTTCCAACTGAGTGAAGTTCCTTAAATCCAGCGCCGCCACCTCCCCGCCCTCATCGCCGACAAACACCTTCCCCTCCCGCGCCGAAACCCCGGTGACCCTCCGCCTTAAAAGCGGCCGCGCAGCAGCCGCCGGAGCTTCATTCCCCGCCCTGACATCCCATACCTTCACTACCGACCCTCCGGCATCATCCGCCGCAGAAACTATCTCCGCTGGCGACGCAAACTGAGCCACCTTAGTATCTCCGCTAGCGCCGCCATTATAAGATCTAAGAATATCGCCGCGGCTTATATCGAGGAACGAAACCCCCCCTCCGGTCCGATCGAATCCAAGCCCAAACCCATCCCAGGCCTTCACGACGCCCACTCCCCCCACGAAATCCGCCAACGAGAATGAAGAGAAAGAGAAACCGCCCATCTCGTTCATCTTTCCTCTCCCAAACTCTTCAGATTCTTCTTCGCCCTCTTCCCTATCTTCCATCTCATCCATTTCCTCCTCTTCATCATCTTCACCATCGGAAGATGATACGGAGGCATCGTCATCGTCGCTGCCGGAGGAATAGAAGGACGGAAGCCGAATCAGGGTTTTCCGCCTTCGGAACCTGAAAAGCTGGAGCTTGGACAATAGGATTCCGACGGCGGTAGCTGCGAGCGCAGTGACGACGGCTGTGAGGAGGAGGACGCCCCAGTTCCAGAAAGACCCCGTAGCGGCGGAGTAAAGGAGGTCGCCGACGAGGCTAGGGTTTTCCAAACGGCCCAATTCCTCGGCGATTAGAGGCAAGTCCATGTCCATCGAGAGCAATAGTGCTATGGGGTCAGAAGCGGAAGCGGACGGTAGAAGAGAGGAAAATGGACGGCGGGTGTAAGGCGGGTTTTATACAGGTAGTGATGCCGTGTCGTAGAGGAACATGCTTTCCGTTGCACCGCGGGATATTTGGTTCCGTGAGGGCGTCTTTATTGTGGATGTGGATCGCGTGGTGGAAAATGTAGTTTAATTTCAAAAGCTTTAGTTTTTATTAATTTAAGAGTTTTTTTTTTAACAATTTATATTATTTTATCAGTTAAAATAATAATTTTAATTTTAGGGGCCTTTTATCCTTTTATTGCGTCTAATTTATTTAATATTTTTCATAAATTTATATGTTGAGAATCAAATTTTAATAATTAATTAGATATATAAGTATTGTAATTGTATATATTAGTGTTATATTTAGCTTTAAAAGAATTATTATTTAATTTACATACATATCACAAATCTTTTCTATAAATATGTATTTAACATCTAAAAATTTGAATATTTATTTTTCAAAAACTCATTTTTTTAAAATTATATCAATTATATAATTAATATTAATTTATTTAAAATAAAATAAATTTTTAATAAAATATGATTTAAATATTATAATAATGCGCAAGTAACTATAAATATTTATATATTAATATTAAATAATAATGTTGGGATAAGCATGTAAAGTATTTGTTATTATTATCTGCGTTTGTTGCTTTCTAGAAAAGGGTTGGAATTACTTGGAAGCGCATGGAATTGAGTTAACGTGATCTTCATGGATCACGTGCATGACCTGTCGCCCTAATCGTGTTATTCATGTCATCCATTATTGTCCAGACATGTCAGCAATAAATGTTCATACTATCCGAGAAAATGATCGAAATTCTCTCTTTGATTGAACTGTTTATAAAAAATTAAAATAATTTTTAATTATATTTAAAGATAAAATTGTCTGAAACGAAATTCAAAATTATTTGCTTTAAAAAACAATAAAAATGTTGTTCCAAATAAAACCTAAATTTTCAGTTAATTACAAATTTTTAGATATTTGTAACAGTTTTTGGTTTTAGAACTAACAGTCTCTGTTAGTACGTACTTTGCCTTCACCTAATTAGTTAGTGACATCAATAAAAATCTCAACTGCATAATAAGTAGCTGAAGTTCTTTTAATTTTGTGGAAAACAGTTATATATGACAGATGTTTCGTTTCTTGTTAGGCAAGGAAATGGTAGGGAGATTTCTCTTTCATCAGTTTCATATTTGAGAGAAATTATTATAAAATAAATAAATAAAAAAGAAAATTATTTCGTGTGGAGTTTAGACGTAATTAATATTTTTTTTATATTCCAATCACATTAATATTATGATCATGTGTTTAATCTACTCATCATTTGCTTACAGGGGCAGAGGCGGAACCACATATTAGTTAGGGGGGCAATTGCCACATTTGCTTACAGGGGCGGAAACCGCATCATGTGAGCTGAAGACGGCGGGTGAAAATTGCTTCTCGCAAACAGGCAGAATCACTGAAGATGCACCTAGGATTTTCTAAACGGGACAACTAGGTCACTTTCAGGTTTTCGGGTCAACCCAAACCCGATCCGATTTTTGAAACTGGATGACTTTCTGAACAGGAACCGACTTGTATATTAAACGGTTTGATCATAATCCGAAAATTTTCAAGTCAGCCCCGAATCGAGTTTCATGTCTTGTCAAATATTGACACCCCTTATTATAGTAATATAATATATATCTACAATGATTCTTCATAAACTCAATTATTGTAATCTTCTGATCAGTTAACATTCTTTCATTCATCTAGTCTTTGATTGAGCTTTTGTTTTGCACACTGCTATTATCTATCTTTCTACATTGAACTCAGAGATGATGAGGAATCTAATTCTATTTATTATGAAAATTGGCCATCACTTCATTGTTTTTATTGCTCCCCAAGCAAGATATTGCAATTTGTGAAATATAGATTTGTAGCAATGTCAAAACTTGCACATACTTTTACATACGGCTCAAAATAATAGAAGAAAAATATACCTCGTCTACTGTGTCAGGATTCTTTGAGGCAAAATGAACTGAATATTCTGTGTTGTAGGCCTATGCAAATTGGAGAGAATATTTTGATTAGATATTTTATTAAGTAGAACACCTAACAACATATTAGGGGTGTCAATTCAGGTCAACGGGTCAGGTTCGAGTCAAATTCGGAACTGACCCGGCACTATTCGGGTCAACCCGAACCCGACCCGTTTTAAAAACGGATCAGGTTTCCAGACCCGAATCCGACCCGATTCGGGTCCGAGTCAACCCAACCCGACACGAATGACCTGGGGTTGACCCAAAATTTTTAATTTTCGAGTCAACAACCGGATCAATCTTTGATTTTCGGATCAAAACGGGTCAATCTCGGGTTTTCGGGTCAAGTATGCATTTTCATGTCACTTTCGAATCAATTTCGGGTTGTTGGGTCAACCCGAACCCGAATTTTTCCGGATCGGGTTCGAGTCGGGTCAAAAAAGGACACCCCTACAATATATTGACGGCTCAATTCACCCTGACGAGAAGTTTCTGTTTGGATTGTGAGTGTATTCATTATGTATAAATAATATGTACATATTTTGAATCAAATCGTGTATAAAAATTATATTCAATAATTACATTCAATGTATATAGTGTGTACACAATTTGGATGGAAATTTCTCATCCGAACTCCGCATGAAATAATTTTTCTAATTTAAGAGGGATCATAAACAACATTTAATTTCAAATGCTTTGTATATTTAATTGTCTTAAATTATTATTTACATTATAAAATTTTGAATAAGATTAAAAGAATAGTAAAAAAAACTAAAGAATGTTTGGAAGGTTCTATTTGTGAAATATAATTGATTCAGACACACACACAACACAGATCGTTAAGAAAATAAGCTCAACTCAATTATAGTAATAAATATATTTGTTGAAGGATTGAAAGCAATTAGTAATAACCTTTTCAACCTCATATTAATGCATCTGCTCAAATATAATGCAAGCACATAAAGCATCTTCAAGGATTATACCTACTCACCCACTGCATATTGTTGTTCTAATGTGAGTATATTTCAGTTCAGGCTTTTAAGATTGCCCCACTTCATACTTCTTAGAGCAACAAAGGAAATAGACTAACGAAATTACACGCAGCGCCAAGAATTTATTAACAGTAAGTCTGAGATCCAATCAGTTCAATACATAGCAAAGCAAACCGATTAGCGCTACATTTTATTGTTCCAAACTAGAATATCATAACTTTTCAATTAAATGTTTCATTAGCAAAACCATACTAATAAAATATCGTTTGGGTTGCGATGGCATACCTTTATAGAAACATATCATTAAGTACCAGCCTTTATTTGCAGAGAGCCGTTGCAATGGCCTTTGAACATGGCAGTGCAGGCAGAAATCTTCCAAGTCCTGTTAACTGAAGAAAAAGAGAACAAGTTCTCAGAATATGCTTTGAGAAGCTGAAATGAATGTATGAAATTGCCGCGGCTAAAACATGCGAACCAACTTTTCCACAACAAAAATCTGGAGTAAAAATGCAGAAGGCAAGCTACTATAACTCTAAACTCCAGTTACAAGGTAACAGTAAACACTTTCCATGTCTATACAATTTTTCTTTGATAATATCATTTAGCTCGACCGTGAAATAACTCATGATCCAGAGGTTAGTAAAGAAGATTGTCTCTTCAAATCACATACTTTACGATTTCTCGCTCACGATTCTCAAAAAAAAAAATCATTTAGGGGTTGCTAGCTGGAACTGATTGGCAGCAGGCAAGAGCGGAAGGACATGTCCTGCTTCAGGGAAAATTATTACGTGCAGCGTCCGGATTTGTCCGGAGGCGAATCCGGACACGCCATGTCACCCGGGGCCCAGTGCATCTGGGTGATGTGGCGCATCCGGATTCGCCTCCGGACGGTCCGGACACCACACGTAATAATCTCTCCTGCTTCGGATATCCGCCATTGTTATATTACATAACTTCAAACTTTGTCTTCACTTGAACTATACCTCAAACTACCATCACACTCCCTAGAAAATTGGACGTAGCAATCATTTCCACCTATAATAAGACAAATTATTTTCCACAATGAATCTATTTTAGCGTGGTAAAAGCATGATAGCAGAAGACTATTCACCTCTTCCTACATTGCTGGTTCCACTTTTCTATCCAAAGCATTTCAAAGAGAAGTAGAAACGGCTTCCATTGTGGCAGTGACAGTGACTCCAGCTGTCTTGATCTGTATGCTGGTGGCAAGAGAGGAAGTTGGGAAGGATAGATAGAGGATGTTCAGACAAATAATAGAGCTTAATAAAAGATAGATGAGAAAAGATGAATGAAGATCACGATAATTATGAGAAAAAGTTTAAATGAGGAATGTGCAAAGGAAAAGTACCTATTACACATTCAATACTACAATTTCAGATATTAAATCTAGAAGGGGCAAAGTATAAATTTCGAGAGGAAATAGAAAAATTAAGTATAAAGAATTATCAATTATGATATGGTAGCAGGAGTTGGGGGCAGGTTAGGCCAACCCAGCCAACCAGTCAACCAGGAGCCGAACCAGCCGCTGGGCCGGAAGGAACTCGGAGCAGGAGCAGGAGCAGGAGCAGGAGTTTTCGTACCCCTTGTGGGGCTTGTGGGGCTCAGCAAAGCTGTGATTCATTATTTTAGGAGAAGAAATAAGAAGAAAATAATTTAGGGAAAGATTTCTAGTTTGAATTCAAATAGGAGAGGGAATTAATTTGGGAGAGAATTAGGATAGTTTATTTAGGGCTAGTTAATTTGTATAGGGATATATGTGATTTGTGTTTGTTGTATTTCTTTTCTTTGAGGGCTTCCTAGCGGCGTCTAGGTTGTTTGGGAGAACCGATCTAACTCTCTAATCATAAATCACATGTATCTTATTTTTGTATTAAAGTGATAATATAAAGTCAACAATTGTTTCTAGTATTCCTGCAGTTTTCTACTGTTTCTTTCACTGTTTTTACTTCTAAGGCATATCAAATTATCAATTTGATACAAATTCTACTTCCCAACAACAACCACTACTTACCATCTTCAATCACCTCACTTAAAATTTCCAATGGCCAACTATCCTCCAATAAATACTCGTTTATTTGAACAAAAAGTTCAACTTTGAAGCTATAAAATGGCTTATATATATAAGGATGAAAGAGAGACCTCTTCTTTGGATGAGATTCCCTAAATGTAATGGATTATAATTATCCAAATGCTGTAAGAAAGTCACCATAATTTGAGTAAGTGAATCCTCATTTTATATAATGTAATTTTTTCTTCATAGGAACCAAATTCTACTTCATATATGCTTTCAATTATACTTCTTTTTAGCTAAAATCAAATTGGCATTAGAGTGGGTTTCACCCTACAATGCACCGACACTACTATAAAATGGTATGTTGTGCTTGGCCAGTTCAAGACATGACGCATGCGATACACCTCCAACACATCCGATACACCACCACTATGTCCAAATAAAAAAATGAAAAAAAAATGAACATGCATATCAAGCAAGTAATTTAAATAACTAAATATCCAATTAGTCTACCCTAACTTTGTTTGCTTCAACCGCTTCTCCCTTAGACAAGTACCTTCATCTAGTTCACAACCCCCGCATGCAAATGTCGCAACTCTCATATTGCCTTCTCTATGAACATAACTAAATCATTTTTAAAGAAACAAAATTTAAAAAAGATAAGAGAATCATTTAGACATTCTTTTACATCCTTAAATATCGTGTTTTTTGCATCTTTATAATGTTAGATTTTTAAGGCTTATTTCATATTTTATTTAATTTATGCAATAACAATTCAATGTTTTTATTTTTTAAATTAAATAAATTACGATGTCATGTCAAGTACCTTCATCTGAGAATTCCCATAAGTGTCAATCAACCATGTTACGATCATTAAAAATTAAACTTGATGTTGAGTTTTTTTAGTGAACTGGAGAATCATGAAGTATTAATCAGTTGTTAATTGTAATTTCTACCAATCAACTCATAAGAACCTCTTTTAATTGACCAAAAGGTTCATCTTTGAGACTATTAGAGGCTTAGATCTGAAGGGATTTAGGATATTTTAAGGATGAACATGAGAAATTATTCTTATTTGGTTGAGTAATTCCCCAAATATAAAGGGCAGTTATTCCCTTTTCACGTGTGACTCCCCATATATTATGAGAGAGCAAGTTCGCATAATTTAGGGTGTGAATACCATATAACTCACATAATCTTTCCTTCATCATAAAAAAATTTATATTCCCGTTTATTTTTAATTCTACTTGTGGTCTTTGTACAACATCATACGTATTCTCACAAATGCAAGTAGTCATCAAAGACTTTTAGTTGATTAATGATGATGCAAAAATCTGACTAAATTATCATATTAAAATTGTAAATTATGTGCTAGTAAAGTATAAAAATGAATAATGACAAAGGAGAAGCTTTAGTTCTTAACAAGTAGGGTGAAGAAGTCCTAAAAAAGAAACAATAAGAGGTGACATCAAGAATCAAAAGGATATTGAGACGCATGTACTTTGATCAAGTAAATTTTTAAAAACATTACAATTAGAGGACTAATTATTTTTTCTTCAAGCAAATGCTACAATTATGGATTGTAGACTAAGATGAAAGAGCCTAATACAACATCAACCCTAATCATTTGGCCATTACATCTTTTATTAGGATCAAACCTAAGCACAACTAGTTTGTCAAATTTTTTCATGCTTGAGGGTTTTATCATTTAGCAAATAGGAATGCATGTATATCATAATTTAGGGGTTGCGCTAACTTTAGAGTACACAATGCATCTTCCCAAAAGGTGGTCGCAGCCACCACCCAAAACCTGCATTTTGCAGCCACAAATCATCACTAGCTACAGCCCCACCACATCACTATCATGGGCCACACCAGAAACCATACCGACCGCTTACATCATTTAATAAATATGAATGCATGTATATCTTAATCTATGGGTTGTTTTGTAAGTGTGTTTTTGTTTTTATTTTGTTTGTGTGTGTGTGTGTGGGGGGGGGGGGGGGGGGCGAATTTGAAAATCACCCCTTAGATTATTTTTGACATATTCCAACATTATCAGATTCTACCAAATTTCCAATACACCATGCATCTTCCGCATAGGTGGTCACAGCCACCACCCATAACTAATTCCTTGTTGCCACCAATCATCACAGTTCACCACTAACTTCAACCGTTCAATACCACTATCATTAGCCAACATCACCCGGTTAGGCTTTTTACAAAAGGCTGGGTTAGATTAAAAATATATTTAAAGTAAATTTTAGACAAATTTGAAAGTCACCCTTTAGTTTATTTTTGGCATATTCCAACATTATTTGATTCTACCAAATTTCGAGTACACCACGCATCTTCCCCATAGGTGGCCATGGCCACCACACAAAACTACTGCCTTGTCATCACCAATCATTGCTGCCTGCCACTAACTACAGCCTAGCAATATCACTATCATTAACGAGTCCAAAATTTTGACCTATTTATTAAACAGGTTAGATTCAAGTTGACCCGCCAACCAAATTTTGACCCAAAATGACTTGTTTAGATTATTTTTTCTTGATTTTTTTATTTATTGATATGATTGTCTTTTTTTATTAATTAACATAAAATTTATTGTTAAAAAGTTATAAAATTAATTTTTTTAATCAAAAAGGGTTATCAGGTAGGGTTCAGGTTGATTGGATTTGGTCGGTCAATTTTTGTAGGGACCCGAACCCAAAACATTTTGACACCCCTAGATAAAATCATTCAACTCTTTATAAGTCCCTACTTTCTAATAAATCCATGCTTTCTCTTGCTCTCTAGCTTTTCTAGCCTTAGGTTATTTAATCACTTGAGCTTTCGCTTGCACAACTCCATAAGTTAACATTATAAAAGTTGATCAAGATTCTTGAAGTAGCACCTTGTTGATGGAACTTTTTTTTTTTAACAAAATATTGCTTAAATATTAAAGTTTTCATTGCAGAGATAAATATATATATATATATATATATATATATATATATATATATATATATATATATATATATATATATATATATATATATAGGCTTGGCAACCAAAGTGCTCCCCATTATATATGTATTTTCCTTTTTACCTTCGTAGTATCATTTGTTTTAAGGTATTCAAGCTTCTTTTTGTAGTTTTCAACTTGTGCAAGGGTTGTCCTTGAGCTCATTAAAAGGTCGGTAATAGTTGCTCTTGAGCCATTGAAAAGCTTAGTGTAGATTAGATCCAATGCTTTATAAGCATTAACCACATTGCAATATCTAACAATCCTTTTACTTCAATGTGAAAAGTGTGAAGTGAAGCAACGCTTTCATAAACTAAAGTTTTTATGACACTTGTATATCACACATACATATATTATAGGCATACAATAAGTAGTTTAATCTAAGGGTGCAAATGACTCAAACCAACTCGCAAGCCGACTCGAACTCGATTCGGTAACGAGCTCGTAAGTCAAGCTTATCAAGTTTTGAGCTCGAGCATATTTTCGAGTTCATTGAATTATCGAGCTCAAGTTCGATCGAGAAGATACTATGTTCGATTACTCATCGAGCAACTCAAGTTTGCGCGTAGGAGGAAGGCAGACCACTCCCACGTGAAATATGAAGCGGCGTAAGTCGTAAGCTAACTCTTCAAACCGAACCGCTTATTGGTTTTCTTTTTTCTATTTGTACGAAGGGATATTGAGCGAGCTTTAGGGTTTTTCTCTTTACTTGTTGTGGTCGTGAGCAAGAGGAGCGACAACGGACGAGTTCCTGTGGCGATTGAGAATTTTTTTCCAAGGATCTCATCTCTGTCTTGTATCGCAACAACTTCACTCATTATTTTCAGCTTAGAAGGCTTTCGTTGTGTCCTATTTGCCCCTTATCAATGTTTTATTCAAGGTTAGATTGCACTTTCCGAGCTATTTCAACTCTTTTGAGCTTTGCTTTGTGCACAAAAATTATTATTTTTGCATATTGCATCTTCCTTTTGTCTAATGGTATGCCTTCTTTTCCGGCGGCATGCTTTTTTCCTCTCCGGCATGATTTCACGAGCTCATTTTTGATGGGACGAGCTCAAGAATCGATTGTCGAGTCAAGCTCAAGTTAGGAAATACTCAAGCTTGACTCGACTTGTTTGCATCCCTAGTTTAATCAACCAAACTTAAATCACATTAGATAATGTTGATTTCTCATGTTGATCATCCATTTTCATGCTCTTATGTATTCACCCACACCCCACACCACTCTTTTGTGTGATAAGAGTAGAGAAAGTGAGAGAGTTCAAAGAAAACTTGAATTATGGAGTTCAACCTAAGAGTCTAAAAGTTTTCATTTGAACCATGGTTTAAAATTGCGCAATATGAGGCTGGCCTTGAGGCCAGCCATTGCACAATTCCAGTAAAAAACGCCTCGATGCTTACGCCTCAAGTTTTTTTATGAGGCTTGCGCCTCAACTTGGTTGAGGCCTGCCTCACCTTACTGGCATGAGGCTTACGCCTCACGTTATATATATTAAAACTTATATAAATCTTGAAGTAAATGCCCGACATTGGACTCTATAGGAGAGGAGGAAGGGGCGAGAGCAGTTCACCATAATGATGATTCAAATGAAGAACCCCTCAGTGATGACAGTGCTGATGACTTATAAGTTCTTATGTGATATGTCATTATTATTTAATTTTGGAAATTGGAATTATATGTTAATGAAAAAAATACTGGGATTTGGGAAAGATAGAATTTTGAGTTGAATTATATTTCATGTTGTCTTATTATTGAGATATTTTGATTTCACTTCATATCTTATGTTTTTTTATGTTTTATATTATTCACTCATTAATATATAAAAAATTTATCATTTTATGTTTAAGCAATCTTTTGATTTTGAGGCTTACGCCTCAAAACGCCTTGAGGCTTATGCCTCGCCTCACGAATGAAAAACGCCTCAATACCGAAATGCGCAATTTTAAACATTGATTTGAACAGATCTAAAATCGAATACATAAGTGTAATTTTAGTAATAATAAATCTAGTGGGGGGTTGTCGCTTTGGGCCATCAAGTTATTAAAAATAGTGCATGTTTTAGATATCTCAGGTCTATTATTTAAAGTGATGGCAAAATAGATGGGGGTATTATTAGTATAATTCATGTTGGATGGTTGAAGCAAAAGAAAATGCATCAGGCATGTTGTGCAATAGAAAAGTAACCCTCAAACCTAAGTGAAAATCCTATAAAATGGTGGTGAGACCTGCAATGCTTTATGGCGTAGTATGATGGCCATTAAAAGAAAAGCATTAAATTAAGTGTTGCAGAGATGCAAATGCTCACGTGGATAAGTGGTTGTGCACTTAGAGACAAAAATGCAAAACTAGTATATATGTAAAAATATTGTAGTGGCTCCAGTGGCATATAAGATTAGATAAAGTCACCTTAGATGGCTAAGATGGTTGGTCACTTAAAACATCAGCCTTCTGATGACCTTGTTATGAGAGTAGATATATTATATCCAACATATATTAAGAAAGGTAAAAGTAGACCCAAAAAAATCTTGCTAGAAAGTATTAGAAATGATCTTTTTTTTATTAGATTTAAATGAGAATTTGACACTTAATAGTACACAACAGAGAAAAAAATTCATGTATCCGACCCCACATAGTGTGATAAAGGCTTGATATTCTTACTGTTATATAAATTCATATTATAAAAGAAAATCTTTTTTTTTAATCCAATGCATCCACAAAAAAATATTCATGAACTACCATTTTTTAATGACATTGGATTTAAATGTACATGATTCTTAAGTTGTTACGTATGATATGATTTAGATGAGATCTAATTGAGTTTTTCATGGGAATTGGCATTGATGCAACAACTCTAATAAAATTCGTGTAACATGCCCCAATATTCAAAGATATAATAAAACCACAAAAGATGTTTTATGTGAATTATAACTTGGTTTATTCTAAAACTCTCACAGACCAATAATGAAGCAAGCTGCCATAACAAAATAATCTCAAGGACAAATAATATGAAGATAAAGGACATGAAAACTTTGCATGATATTCAAACACTTTTTTTTGTCTATAACTTTGAAATTGATTATGCAACTCATCTTGATGTCTAAAAATTGGAAGATATTTCTCTTTAAACTTATGCTATTCGCCAGCCCATGTTGATTTCCCTGCACTTGAAACACTTAACCAAAATAACTAAGCGTGTTCACTAATTTTATTTCAGCAACTTCAACTTTCTAGAATCAAATAAATAATAATGCTAAAATTTTAAAAAAAAAACTTTATAATTATTATTCACCCTGAAAATTTTCTATAATCATACTTAAATCAAATGTAAGAATATAATTTTAAACTTCACAATAGTTATGTTTAATTTAATAGAATTTTAATTTACACTAACATGTTTAAATTGCATTGTTTATTAATTTTTAATTGAGCCAATTAACGTCCCATATTTAGTTGATATGATGATGCAAACTTAAGATCTAATACCAATTTGAAATAGGATGGTTTAGGATTAGGGTTTCCTAATGCAACTAGAATAATATCATGCATGTAAATTATGCAACAAAATTTAGAATTTGGAGATCATAGAAAACTATTAAATACAATATAATAAATATAAAAATTATAGCCCAGAAGATAATGTAATAACCAAATAAACCAAAATAATAATAATAGTGACAATTCAAACCATGCAAAATTAGTAAGCAACTATAATATGATCGCTACAATTAGAACATTTGTCTCAAATTTGAACAAAATTTGAAACAACAACAAAGCCAATAACAAAATATATTTAAGAAATTAAGTCAAGAAAAAAAGTCAGCAACATAAAAAATTTTAGTCTCAGGTCGATACAAGGAGATGACTTCCCCAAAATTAAATCATTATACCCCGAAAGAATCATACATTCAACTTGTATGCATCATTGAAATCGGGAAAAAATTTTATACAATTAAAGATAATAAATTTACAAAACCACACACATTACCCTTAAGAAATAGCAAAATAGACCACTGTCATATGCCAAACCAAAATAAAAGTTATCTCATCGTTTAGCAAATAAAACCAATAAACCACCGCCAACCAATAAAAAGAACAGTAACCAAGAAAAAGCGTTAGGGGTAACAACACTAAGACAGCAACCGCATCATTAGAGCTTCGTTTCGGACAACTTTTTAATTGATTTTGTGGTAGAAAAGCAACCAACAAAAAGGTATTTGTTTGATGAAAAACTATATTATTTTTTACCTCCTTTTTATAGAATCTGCTTTTGGTAAAACAGAATAAAAATTGTTACGAAGAAAACAAATTCTGAAGTCCTAAGAATAAAAGTAGAAACACATAAGGGTCTATTTGAGATGTTTGCAACTATTTACATAAGTAGCTTTAGAACTATTGTGGAAAAAAAAAATTTTGCAAGCTGCTATCCGTATTATAAATTTTTCTCACTTTTAAAAAACTAGAACAACTATTTTCTTACAGCTATCGGGCACTAGTAGATCTAGTTATACATAAATGCTTCTCACCAAAGAAATTTTTGAAAGTAACAAAAATATTATAGCCAAATAGAAGTGTTATTGTGGTCTGAAAAGCTAAATAATGAAACAACTACCTCAAACAAATCCTAAGTAACCCCAAAAAAATCCTAGGGAGCGAATGTTATATTGTGAAGAAGTTGAACAGCTAAAAATACTTCTCTTCTAGTGCAGTTTGGATTTCTTATGTTGACCTTCTGCTCCTTTAGTTCCATGTATTTCAGTCTGACTCCACACCACCCATAGGTGTAAATATGTTTTTGTTTTATGCACTCATATGCATGTGTTTTTAATTAAGAAAATAAAAATTTATAACTGAATTCATCCCCCTGACCAATTTAGGTATGCTTTCGAGATTACTAAAAGGACAATTGGTCATGTTCAAGATCTAAAAAGAGTGAAGTTTAGAGAAGGATGGGGTAGGGGCAGCTACAAGATGGGGTGATTGGTCCTGTTCAGAGCCAAAAATGGGCAAGGTTACAGGGCAAGCTAAGTGACCTGGGGCAGGGTGGGTGGAAAATAAACTACCAAATGTGCCATCTATCATTGATGAGTTGCAAGGAGTCAAATTGGTTGCTAAGGATGATCTTTGTCACACTTTTATAAGCAAGTTTAAGCTAGAAAGTTAATCTCAAGTGATCATTAAAGTTTTAAAAGAATATCAGGACTATTTCCCTTGGAAAGTTGGAATTACACTAAAATGCCCAGTCTAGGTCTTCAAAATAGCTATCCATAAACTGTAATAGTAGAACAGTAAAATCAAAATTACCAGTTGATAATGATACAAGATATACATTATTTTATGGCAAACTAATCAACTAATCAGCATTCAACAAACACACATATGTGTCAGTTCATACTTAATTTAGAAAGCATAATGCTTTTGCCAGTCAATATAACTGTAAAATGAAACACCAAACATGCCAAGCTAAACAAGCACCTGAAGTTCAAAAGTTGCTCAGAAAAACTGCCTGTTATAGTAACATCTAAAAAATAAAAATGCACTGCAAGTTTTAACGTAAAAAATATAGCATACCTAAATTAGCAGCCACTTAAAGAAGACCTCTGCGTCTCTTGTAGTCACTAACACTGAGTGTCAATACATGTCGCCTCCCATCATTGTCAGGTACCTTATAGCCAATAGTTGCTTCTATCTTCTGCTTTCTTGCCATAAATCCAAGATGTACGCCATGAGGGCCCCCAAACTTCTGGAGACCAGCCAATGATATTGGCAAATCAAAATTATGTAGCGAATTTGACTCTGTACCAAGATCAACTGGGGCTGTGGTGTCAACCAATTTTCCTGCACCTGCAGCTGCCTCTAGAGCTGCCGCAGTGGCTAACACGCCAACTTCCACTCCATTACCTGCAGTCACCCCATTTGCATCTCCTGAACTAGCAACTGCATTCTCATTACCACCATTTGTGATTGGTCTATTTCCATCTACCCCAGACTTGGCAGGCTCATAATAGTTAATAGACCTAGTCCATCTTCTTGAGAAGGGATCATAACCTGCTTCACCAGCCTTTAAGCTGGTATTTACTGGCTTCACCTCTGATGCATTCCTAAAGTTCTCTGCTCGATTCTTTCGGTTCATTTCTGCTAATTTGATCGCCTTAGCATCAATTCTCTTAGGCTGTCTAGATAAGTCTTCTAGCTCCTTCAGCTTCGCACGGATCCTATCGACCTCCGTGCCATTTCCATGACTCTCTGCTGATTCTATCTCTTTCCTAAGACGGTCTTTCTCAGCTGCAATGTTTAATGGCCTCGAAGAAGCTGATTTCTTATCCTTTAACATCTGCTTTACTGTATCTGCTGAATATACAAAAGTGCTAGCTTTTTTAATTTCTTCCTTCTTATCATCCACATCTTGCCGACATGGGATCCTGCCCCCATTTCTCTCCACCTCTCTTACCCACTCTTTGAATTCATCCTCAGTAGGTAGAGAGTCAGAAACCATAGCCATCTGCCACCTGGCTGCTGAGGCCTCGCTGCCCCACACACAGTTTAGATACTTGCAAGTGGTGCGGCCCTCAAGTTTGTAAGTTCTGTCTGGGTCACTTGCATCCACATTTTTAATGACACAAAGCCTATACTTAGGACCTTTCTGTGTCTTTCCGATACCAACTCTTACAAAACATCCAACAATGATATTTTCAAAGAAAGGTTCCATAAGCCATTTAGCCAACTTTGATCGGCGAATTGTTATTTCTTTGGCATCTTCATACCTAATTGGTTCCGATTTAGATGTCAATAAATCCTCTAAATTATCCCCAATATCAACGTCTTCAGGTATTTTGTCTTCCTTACCATCAACACTTGTTCCCTCATCATCACTATCGCTTGAATCAAGTGCAGGAATAGAAAGAGAACGGTGTTTGGGAGGAGAAGGATCTCTATTACCAAAAGCAGACCCAGTCATTCCTCCCGAATCCCTTAACCTACGGTAACCCTCTGGATCCTGCTGCCTCATCCTCTTTGCACGCAACTCATTTAATGCATCAGTTTTTGCAGCTGTCTTCTCTGTCCTGACAGAAGAACGTCCACGAGAAGAGAGAGGTGGGGGACTCTCTTTTCTAGATTTCTCCATGTTTGTTGATGAGGCCCTTGCTTTCTTCTTCAAGCGGTAATCATCAATCTTTGTGCTTCGTTCTGCTAAAATCATCTCCCGATCCAGCTCAGTCAGTTTTCCCAGCTCTTCCTTATCCGCCTCATCTCTGTACAGATCACTTCCAACAGAAGGTGCACTGTCAGAATCATCACCACTGAGCCTGTCATCATGATCATCTACCCAGTTACTCCTCTTGTCTTTCTCAGGAGGATCTAGCCTCTTCTTTAGAGGAACTTGTGCTCCAGAGTGTCTCCGCTTGTTGTACTTAGAGCTATCAGAATCATCCTCTTTCGAGTCACTTCCATCCGAGTATGATTCGTCTCGTCGCCATCTTGAATGTGGATGGGACTGGTTCTTTCTAGATGATGTGCCAGTTCTTCCAGCAGCTTGTAGTAGCAAATTCTCCAAGTCTGCCATGATTACAACTTCCTCTCTTAAGATCTGCAAAATGTTGGCAAACAGGTTAGCACATCAGTGAAGAAAACTAATTTTAGGTTCATTCTGAACATATGCTAGTGAAACACATTAAAAGAGACATTTAAAAAAGTAACAAAAACTTACAGAAGACAGGCGGTGACTGATAAACAGGAGTAAATTGCAGCTTGAATTTGTTCTGTTTGATTATCCAGCACTGGTTCCCTCCAATACGCCCAAATGCAAAAACAACTGCATCGTCAGATAACCTGAAAGTTAGCAAATGTAGAACAATACAAGCACAGCTATCTAATCCATTTACAAAAATTAGTAATTTACATAAATTTATTCCAGATAAAATGCATCATCTTCAATAGCTGAATAGCCTTAATTTCAGCTATTTTGGATCATTTTTCTTTATCTTTTATCTACATTCAACAAAAGAAAAACAATTAATATAACAAATGATTCAATTCAAAGATGGCCATATTATTTCTAATAAATGCTGATTCAAACCCTTAAAGAGAAAATCAAGTTGAAACAACTTAAAAAAAAAAAACTCAAGATAAGTTCAATTGCTCGAACAATTGAGAGTTATCAAAAAATTTTAAGTAAATTTCTGAAGACTAATAAGCTCTGATGCACCGACACTTCGTTTTAAGAGGGTATGTAGTGTCGGACACGTTCGGACATGGACACACGTCCGACACGGCGAGGACACGTGTCGGAAACGTCATTAGTATGTCCCATTTAAAAAAAAATTAAACCGGACACACGTGCATGGCTATTGTGTAATTAAATAAATTAAAAAAAAAAATCCTAATCCCGCTATTTCATATTAGCCGGTTCACGCCCGAGTCTTCATCTTCACCTTAATCTCGTATTCCTATTCGAATTCGTGGTCTTCTTGAGCGATTGAGGCGAGCAGCAGTTGGGTGGAGATCGCACCCTTGCTCTTCCCTTCCGGTCGTAAGCAACAAGCCATCCTCCTTAGTTTCTGCGCGCAGTCGAGTGAAGCCGACACCAAACCGCAAAAAAATTTTCAAACCTGTAAGTTGATGCATTCATGTTTTTAATCTATTTTGTTTTAATGTATTTTGAACATTATTTATTATATTTTATGTTTTTTTAAGCTATCCCATGATGGAGAGCATCCAATGATCATGGTAGGAAGTGCTTGGGCACTGTAAGCCTTGGTTTTGCTTGCAATTGATTCCTTCTTGTCCTTGGGCTACTTGTTGTCCTCGGTTTGGAGATGTTTGCTGCTCTCGAGTTGGGCCTTGGTTGCTTGGTGTTGAGCTCAAAATTTGGATTCTACTTGGTGTTAGCTCATTAATGTTTGAGCTGAAGTTTAGCTCAATAATTGGTGAAATAAATGCACTTCCTAGCTCATAAATTGTAAAAGGTATCATTATTATGGAGCGGACTTGTGTCTCTTCCCTTCCCCTTGTCTTTTCGGTTTCTGCTGGCTGTTGTTTTTCCCGTGTGGTCACTCCCTCTCAATTTTATCCCCTAGTTGTTTTCCCGTGAAGCTCTGCCCTGTTTCCTGTGCTGGCTCTTTGGGTCACTTGCTGGCTGGGCTTCCCGTGACTTTTGGCTGGATTTCCCGTATTTCTTTCTCCTTGTTTTATGTGCAGTTTTATGGGATGTTATGGTGTCTTTTGGCCTTTCATTTCCCTAAATTTGATTAGATTTGGTTGGAGATGCTATGCCTGTTTAGCTTCTTTTTTTTTTCCTATATGATAGAGATGTTTTGGGATGGAAAAGGTTGTTGAAAATCTGAGTAGAATCTCTACAAAACCTGAGGGTTTCTTTCTTGGAAAAGCTTGAAAGCTTGTTCCGCCCCATTTTCTCCTCTCTATTTCATCTTGGCTTCTAACCTCTTCTTCTCTACACAAGTTCCACTCCATCTGTATCATTCTTCTTGAGCTCTGGAAGTTGTTTGTTGGCTGAAATTTGGAGACATTTGTCAGAGGAGTTTGGTAGGACGTTGGAACCTTTTGTAGTGGTGGACCATTGGTTTGCAAGCTTAAACACAATTTTATTATATTTTCCTACACTCGTTGCATGTGAGGAAACCGCTAGACGGTTATTCTGAGGATAGTGTTTTTATGTTATTATTTTGTTTCGTTTGATTTTACTTTTGTTTCTCCAATTGTTTGTTTGATTGTTTGCAAACTATAGTGAATTGAGTTTAGTTTTTAATTTGTTCGGGTGTTCCCAACTTATCTTTTTTCTCTAGTTTGCTTACATCAGGTTTGATATCAGAGCAAGTTTGAATATCCTTGGTTGGTGAGTCTTTTTCTTTTGAAACCTAAGATGGCTAATAATCCGGGAATTGGCAAAATATGATGCAACAATTAGCGGACTTGCAAAATCAAATAAATGAAATGGCTAATACTCTTGCTAATCTAAATGTTAATCAACATTCAACAACATGTTCAAATATCTGAAAGCAAAGAAGAAGTTCCTAGGAACCAAAGTAATAAACAACGAAATTGAGATTTTAGGATTAAAATTGATGTTCACAACTTCGAGGGTAAATTACAACCTGATCTATTTCTCGAATGGCTTGAGAAAATGGATAAATTTTTCAATTGGAAAGAAATTCCTGAAAATAGAAAAGTAAAATTTACAAGTTTAAAACTCAATGGTCATGCTCTTACGTGGTGGAAAAACTTACAAAACAATAGACTTAGGCATGGGAACGGATGGAAGAAAAAATGAGGGGAAATTTTTTACCGTCTGATCACACACGAACACTATTTCAAGAATTCAATAATTTGCGACAAAGAACTCAATTTGTGGAAGAATACACTAAATTGTTTTATAAACTTCAATCAAGAAATAATTTAGATGAGTATTAAGAGAAAACTGTTTAACGATATATTAACGGTCTTAATTGGACAATTCAGGATCAATTGAATTTGCATCATGTAATAAAAGTTGACGAGGCATATCGAATGGCATTAAAACTTGAAAAGCAACATCAAAGAGAAAGGGGTCACAACACGATAACAGAAACATATAAACAACGGCGAACTGGCGGGGTTAAAATTCAATCTCAAACTTCTGTGAGAACATCAGGTACTAAAGCTAAGTCTTTTGAAAATCAAAATGTGGATAAAGGAAAGGGAATTATGTGATCTAAACCATCTGAACAACCTAGACTAATTGGGTCATACTACAAATGTGGGTTTTATGGCCATCTTTCTACGGCATGTAGAAAAAACAACCCACCAAGAAATAATTTCATTAAAAACGATGAAGAGGTAGAGGAAGAAGAAGAAAATGAATCTAAAAATGAAAATGACATTGAATTAGAGAAAGTAGATGTTGAGGGAGATGAAGGTGAGGAACTTTTGATAATACGACAAGTCTTAACAACAAAAATTGATTACGGGGATAGGTGGCTTAAGAGAAACATTTTCAAAACAACTTGTACGGTCGAGGGAAAAATCTGCACTCTTATAATAGATAGTGGAAGTTCTAGAAATTGTGTCACAATTTATGGTTGATAAACTCAAGTTAAAGCCCAAACCGCTTGCTAAGTCTTATAAAATCTCTTGGTTTAAACTTAAAGAGGGAGGTGAGGTTCCTATCATAAAGTAATAAGTTGTCAACTTAACAATTGAGAGGTATTTTAAAGATCAAGTTACTTGTGATGTCGTGCCTCTTGAAGTCTGTCATATTCTATTGGGTCGACCTTGATAATTTGATAACAAAATTATTCACAACGAAAAAAAGAACACTTACACTTTGATTTAAAACAATAAGGATATTATCGACAGTGTACTAATATGTTTAACAAAAACACTAACAACTCAGCCTCAACAGCAAAAAGAAAATGATAATATCAACTATTCACCTCTCTACGATACATAAATTTAATACAATGTTTAGCAAAAAAACATAGCCAAATTAGCATTCTAAGAGTACTAATATGTAGAAAAAGCAAGAAACTAATCCTAATTTCAATGAAATGCTCTGAATTTCACTTCAATTGTGATACAAGACAACTTTGATATGGTTTTGTTCTGCATGTCCTTTACGTTTTTCCAAGCAATCCCAATGAAACAAAGGCAACAACAATTCAAGACCATTTAACCAAAATAAGCGAAGAACAAATAAATTCATAAAAATTGGGTCAAATTTTAGGACTCTTCTTCCACGTACAAAAGCATAAGCTGATTTGTAAAATATAAGTCCAATATGAAAAAAATTATGGGGTCTGGCCCAGCTTGAATGAATCTACTATTACTTGCAATCGATTATAAATTAAGTGAGTCACTTCCTTGGGGGGAGGCCTCAGCTCAATGTAATAAATACATATCATATAATGTACATTATATGGTGGGACTTAAATGAATTATTATTGATATGTTTGTTTGGTTGGCAGAATCATAGTCGGCGGGTAACAGAAGTTGGAAAGACCATTTGTCTGGCGATGGAGGTCGGAATGATCGTAGTCGGCGAGCGATAGAGGTCAGAAAATCCATTGTATGGTGATATAGGTCAGAAGTACTGTAGTCGGCAGGTGACAAAGGTCGAAAGTACTGTAGTCGGCAGGTGACAAAGGTCGAAAGTACCGTAGTCGACGGGTGACAGGGGTCGAATGAACCGTAGTCGGTAGGGGACGGAGGTCATAAAGACTGTTGTCTAGTGATGGAGGTCGGAAGGACCATAGTTGGCGAGCAACTGTGGTCAAAAAGACTACTATCTGGTGGAGGATGTCGGAAGGACCGTCGACGGGCAGAAGTCCGGTATCAGGTAGAAATTCGATGACAGACGAAAGTCTGGCATTAGGTGAAAGTTTTACATCGGGTAAAAGTCTGACGAAAGTCTGACAACAGACAGAAGTCCGAAGACTGGTCGAAGTTCGGCGTCGGGTAGAAGTTCGGCAAAAGTCTGGCTACAGGCAAAAGTCTGGCAAAAGTCTGGATGCAAGCATAAGTCTGGTATCAGGTAGAAATCTGGCATCGGGCAGGATTCAGGTGACAGATGGAAGTCCGGCGTCAGGTAGAAGTCCAACGTCGGGCGAAAATCTAGTGTCGGGTAGAAGTCCAGTGAAAGTCGATGAACGGGCGAAACTCCTACGTCAATTGACGGCCGGTCAGAACTCCGTCGTTAGTTGGCATTCGTGCAAAACTCCAGTGTCGGTAGGCTAGCAGGTGTAAATCCTGCGATGGTCGATGAAAAGTCTGATGGCAAGATTGGTCTCTTCCTTTTCTTCATTCTCTTCTTATTTCAACGTCGAGTAGAAGTCCGGCAAAAGTATGGCTATAGGTAAAAGTCTAGCAAAAGTCTGGATGTAGACGGAAGTCCGGTATCAGGTAGAAATCTTGCGTCGGGCAGGATTCCGGCAATAGATGGAAGTCCAGCGTCAAGTAGAAGTCAGACGTCGGGCGAAAATCTAGTGTCGAGTAGAAGTTCGGTGAAAGTCGACGAACGGGCAGAACTCCAGCGTCAATCGGCGGCCGGTCAGAACTCCGTCGTCAATTGGCATTCGTGAAAAACTCCGGCATCAATAGGCTGCCAGGTGGAAGTCCTGCGGTAGTCGAGGAAGAGTCTGATGGCACCCCCTTTGGGAATCCCCTGCTATGAGAAATGAGAGAACTATTTATAGTTTTCTAATAGTTGAAAGACCCATAAATAGGAGGAATATCAATGATAAATTGGGAGTGGTTCAGAAGGATGGCTGATGTTGAATACCTCAATCATTGACCATTTACTGAGCATATGAATGCCTTAATGATATCATAATTAAGTGATCTTGGTCTCGTTGGATTTGTCACATCAAGTCGCTCTATTCGACTATAAGAATGTCACATTTGGAAATTGTTTGATAATCCAAATTATGGGTTGAACTTTCCAAATGAGCTTCAGGTCTTTGATTTGGACTCATTTGGGCTCCGATCAAGTAAAATTTGGTGTCGTTGGGTTCGTATTTCTGAGACGTTCTGTTCAACTATAAGTTTACTAAAATCGAAATTTAGATGGTCCCAAATATAATTTTTGAAGTTTCCAACTTGATTTTCCCTCAAGATTCTTGCCCAATCAACATAATTTTTTAATGATATATCAATATATATTATATTATTTGATTTTATTTATAATTTCTTAATAAATTATTATTATATTTCTAATTATAATAAAGATAAAATATTTATATTGTAATTTTATCTTTTTTGTAACAAAATTAATTAATATTAATATCAAACATTAATTGAATTTTCCCACAAGCTTCATATCCAACTTCTTATCTTATTGAGCTTTATATGGCATCATATTAAGCATGTTCAAGAGATTTAGACAATATTGTTCATGAACATAAACGAGTCGAACACATGCTTGTTCAAACTTATTTATTAAAGCAATGAGTATTTAATAAAATGTTCAAACTTATTTGATTAGTTAATTAAACTTTCACGAATGAGCTTTTATTAAGCCAAACCTCAAGTAACTAGTCAGACATTCAGTTCGTTTATAACCTTATCCATAGGCATCACATCTTCCTCCTCTACCCTAGCTATGCATCTCATCAACCTTCTCTTCTCATTCATACCCACAATCCTACCATTTCAACCACTATCAACCAAACCTCGCATTCTATTTTATACGCTATATTCAGTCACCTACAACTTTGTTGCTTCGTTTAGGTCAACTTTCTCATTGCTTCTTGAAGCAATTTTCTAGCACAAAAACTAAAAAAAAAAAAATTTACTTGAAATTCACTTTAAGAAGCAGAAAAAAGTCATCCCAAACGAAGCCTTTGTCTTGACCCCTCACAATAGAATCTGAGATGAACTATACCCCTTTGTCTCCCTCAAATAAATTTTATAAAATTTAATACAATTAATCATTAAATAAAGTAGTTCATAGACCTTAAAGAGTATTAGTATGCAAGCTCAGTGTACATAACAGTTAGAATATATTATAATAATTTCCAAAATATAGCCAACATATAGATGGTCGAAGGTTGATAATTAGATATCGGCTCATAGTGTAAACTTTCATAGCCCTTAAAGAATATCTTAGTTAGTGACATATTTTGTCAACTTTAACTTCAATTGTGATATGATTAGGGGTGCAAAAATAGGTCATCAAGTCGGATTCGAGTCGAACTCGAAACAACATATTGCACAATTCCTGATAATTAGTTATATTCTGAAATAGTGAATTTATGTTTGGTAGTGTATTCCATTGTCTACCATTACATTATTTATGAAATTCTTTAAGCATCTTATTTATATTTTGATTAATGTAATATAATAAATTATGTGCTTATTTTATTGAGAAATATATGATTCTAAGGAGATATGATCATGTGTGTTGGAAGTTCTAGTGTTGAATGCATAAGGAGTCATAGGGGCTTAAATTTATGAAAATCTGATTTACGCAAAGTAGTAGTAGTATAATGGTCTATTTTATGTTATGCATATACATGGAGCCATAACGGCATGATAATATGATGTTTATTTCTGATAGGAGGTATAAGGGCTTGAGGAAAAATCTTTTATTTCTTTTTTGGTATATGAACTACTTATTTATTTACTTTCTCAGTATTGTTATTTAAAGTTTTGATAACTACAATTAATAATATGTTTAGTATGGGTGTCAAAATGGGTATTTTGGTCAGGTTCGGGTCGTATTTGGAATTGATCGGGGTCTAATTCAACTAACCCAAACCCGATCCGTGTGGGTTACTGGGTTGACCTAACCCGACCAACACGAGTTATCGAGTTGACTCAACCCAACCCACGAGCAAGCAAGACTCGAGAGCAAACTATGAGGGTGAGGGCAGGCCAAGGGGCAGGCGCAGGCGCATGGGTGGGCGAGCCGCGCGGTAATAATGGCACGCATGTGCCATATACTATCAACCATTGCCTGCAAAATAGTTATTAGGTCCGGACAGCTGACATAGCTCTACATCCAGACGCCAATAAAATGTCATCACGTGCTCTTACTCTTTACCGCGCGGCTCGACGAACCTACCCGGACCGGAACCCGATATTGCATTGTATTAGCTGATTTGTACAGACCGGGTATTGCTAGATTTTGCTCGCTATTGCTTGGTAACGAGAAATACCATTCTGTCAAGACCAATACCTAGCAATACCGAGCAATACCTAGCAATACCGAGCAATACCCTGATTTTGCTAGGTATTGCTCGGTATTGGTCTTGACAGAGCGATATTTCTCATTATTGCCAAGCAATAACGAGCAATACACGAACATTGCAATACCAAGTTTTCGTTCCGGGTCGGGTCGTCAGGCCGTGTGGTAAAGAGTAAGAGCAAGTGGCGACATTTTATTGGCGTCCAGATGTAGAGCTACGTCAGGTGTCAGGACCTAATAAAAATTCCGCTTTTGGTTGGGAAGGTTAGTGAATATGAGGGTGTTACTGTCAATGGAGGAGGGAGTATTTATATACCATAATAAAAATATTATTTGGTTAACTTGAACATTGCAAATACCGACAAAACTATTACAAAATTCATGGTATATCGATTATTATTATATTCAATCAAATTTCTTTTTAGATTCATTTAGATATTTACATAAAATTTACTATTAAATACAGTCTACTTTCATTGTACATTATTTTTTATCTTTATTATTGTTATTATTATTATTATTATTATTAAAACTTTCTTATAATTACTAATTATGCCACTCATGGCACAAACTGAACAACAGGACACTCAGCACACCATGCTGAATACTGTGGGGTCCTCACAATTCAGATTTTATTTATTTCTTTATTAAGCCACAGTAACAAGTTGCTTGAGCTTGACCATGGGGATTTGAAGTATGGACATCGGAAGCGTAGATGAATTCCAATCTTTGGGAAATTTCGCCAGTTTATATGCTATAGCTTTTGGCTTTATTGCCTATTTTTGTATGGAGAAGTACATAATTGCTAGGTCGATGTATCGTTTAATTCCCTAAGAATGCATTATGCAAGTAGCAGCCTAGGGTGAGAACATTAGATGGTCGTAAGTCCTTGCCCTCTGATGTGCCACTCCTTTGTCTTTATACATATTTGTGTCACCAAAATATATTTTGATCCGGCGCAAATCTCGATGTGAATTTGAATTGAATTTTTTAAATTAAAATTCAGGATTATTCAAATTCTGATTTTAGCAAGCTTATAGTTAAATTGATCATCTCAGGGAGACGAACCCAATGACACCAAATTCAGTCCAATCCGAGCACAAATGAAATCAAATCAAAGAATGAAAGCAGACTTGGAAGCTTCAAAGTATTAATTGGATGACCAAACAATATTTGAATATGGCATGCTTATAGCTGAAACAAGCGACTTGACAAGATGAATCCAACAAGCCCAAGATCACTCAATTCTAACATCATTAAGGAACTTAAATATTTGATAAATGTTTATGATCAAGTGAGCCAATATCAGTCTTCCGATGGAACACTCCCAACCTACCCTTGATCTTCTTCATATTTACTAACCATGCTACTCCAAAAAAATTATAAATAGTCAATCATTCTTCACATGAGAGGATAGACGTAGAGAAGGCTTCGGAGCTCTCTTGAATTCTCCATTCAATGATGCTAGTGCCCGAGTTCTTACCGTACACTGCTCACGGCTATACTTCGGCTCGTTCTCCAACTATTGACTAAACTCTTCCGAAATGATATCGATGTCGGTTCTCCTCTCAAATATTGTTGCTCGTTAACTAAGGTTCTTGTGATCACCACCACCCGTCGACTATGATCTTTCCGACCATCGTTACCCGTTGACTATGATCTTTCCGACCATCATCACCAGCCGACTATAACTCTTCCAATCACCATCGACTACCAACTACAATTCTTTTGATCACCATCACTTGTCGACTACAATACTTCCAATCTTCGTCACCTGTTGACTATGGATGGTCCTACTTACTATATAAATATTCAATCACCCTCTTAGGAATTATTGCCATGTAATGCACTCAATACAATGTGTATTTGCTACATTGAGCTAGCACCCTCCTCTAGGGAGGGGTATTATTTGTAATCAACCATAAATACTAATTAATTCATTCAAACTGGGATGGATCCCATGATTTATATCCTTTTCAGGATTTTTAACGAAAAAATCTTAGTGTCTCTTATGAATATTACACCCTGCTCTTTTTGATTTGTTTGTGTGCTAGATATTCTTACAAAGCTAGGTCGCTAAACTTTATATATCTCTACCATCGTAAATATTACAATACACAAACATATCAAACATATGTATTATTTTGTACTTAAAATATTGAAATTAAATTTAGGATCATTCGAACTTTAATTTTAGTAACATTATAATTAAACTATGTATCTTGATAGAACGAATCCAATGACACAAAAGGATGGTATGTTTGAGTGCAAATATGCCAAATCAAGCACTTCAAATATAATTGGAAGCTTACCAATATTAATTGAAGAACTAAAAGATTTTTAAATATTACATGTTTATATTAAAATTGAGCAGCTCAATGAGTGAAATCCAATGAACTCGAGATCATTCAATTATAAGGTTCTTAAGACACTTAAATATTGAATAAATTATCTATGATCAAAAGATTCAATATTGGTGGTTCAATGAAGTGCTACAAAATTTTGATTAAATTTATTAAAATGTCACTTCCAAAATACTACAATGAGACCTTCATTATCTAAATGAAAGGACCTAGACTTAAGATTGGAGTGGCTTGGAGATTTGAAGAACACTAATGTTCTATCCAACATTCAACATCCACAATCATCACTTGTCACCACATAGTCCGATTGTCATCACCCAACTGTCATCAATTGACCATCACCGTCTTATTTTCGATCATGGTCATTCCCCATAATTTGATTGTTGTCCCCAAACCACTGTTATTTGACTATCATCTTTTGATCATCATTATCCAACTATCATTGTTCATTTGATATATTCCATCTCTCGTTATTATCCCACTACTACTTTTTCTTATAATCTCTACTACAACTACATAATAGAGAAAAAATGCTTCCAATTTGATAATCTCATCTTCTATTTTGAACAAGAGCAGACTTCTATAGTTTCAAATATATATTGGATTATTTCAAGTGGACTGGTGATTCTTCAATTTTAGGGGGTTTTCACATTAAAAATATTGGTGCTCGTTTATTCTCCTCTTTAATATGTGTGTATATGGATTTTTATGCCGAAATTAGGATAGAGGTCTCTCTCTATCACTATAAATGTTCTAGCACATAACAATTTAAAAATGCATGAAAATTGAAAAAAATGATATTTCTAAAAAAATATTAAAAATACAAACATTAAAATAAAATAAAATTGCGGTATTTATAAAAATGAAGGCTTTGTTTAGGACGGCTTTCTTACAACTTCTTAAAACAACTTTTCAGTACAAAAATTTTATCGCCCCAAACGATCCAGTCGAAAAAAGAAGTGCATTCAAGCTTATGCAATGCACGTCAACACCTGTTGGTCGGTTAGCTAGTTACCTAGCAAGTGCCCATTTTCTGCCCAATTTCAAGATTGAGCTAGCCTTTTTGAAGATTTGTGAGATATATAAAACCATTTCTTGAAGTTGCAGACTCAATTTTAAGACTTATAAAGCCCTCTACAATCAATTTCAAACATATTTGTAGAGTTTGAAATAAAAGTTTCAACAATTTTACTTCAATTGGGATGTCAAGTTCAGGAAAAAAAATATATAATTTAGAAAGTTTTACTTGGTACATGGCCACAATGAGAGGTCAATATTGATGTTCAAGGAGCAATCATGTTGTGTAATTTTTATGACATTATAATTTACTTAGTGGATTTTATTGAAGATTCAATATATTTTTTTATGATAAAATCTTTGACACCCAAAAATGAGTGGACGAATTATGTCCTAAAAAATTTTCAGTTGATCACTGTAAACTTTAAAGAATTATTTAGTATTGAACACTTATAAAAATTAAATTATGATCATTTAAACTTCAATTTCAACAACTTATTGTAGAATAGAACATCTCAACAATATGAACCTAACGAAATCAAAAGTGATTCAATTTGAGTCCAAATTAATCACTTGAAGCATTATTAGAAACTTCATGACATTAATTAAAGAATAAAATAGTCTCTAAATTGTTCATGTCAATAATCAAATTAAACGACTTCATGAGTTGAATCCAACAAACCCATTATCATTCAATTTTGAGGTATTTAAGTCACATAGATGTTGAATAAACAAACTATGATGAAAATATTCAATATAGACTGCCTGATGGAATTGTTGTGTCCTGGAATATTCGCGACGGCGGTAAAGAAATATAAAGTTTAACGTCTTAGCATTGTACGAATATCCAGCACGCAATAAGAAAAGAGAGAGGTTGTAGCGTTCATAAGAGAAACCGGGCTTTTACGTGGAAACCCTTGAAAAGGGGGAAAAACCACGGGGCCTGACCCAGTTTGAATGAATTCACTATTATTTGCAGTTGATTACAAATGAGGCCCTTACTTGGGGGGAAGGCCTTGGGGCAAATGTACATCATTTTACATGGTGGGAATTGGAAGAATTAGCATTGAAATGTTTGTTTAGTCGGATAAATCATAGTCGGCGGGCGATGGAGGCTGGAAAGACAGTAGTCTAGTGACGGCGGTCGGAAGGACCGTTGTCTAGTGAGAAAGATCGAAAGGACCGTAATCGGCAAGAGACCGTGGTTAGAAAGACCATTGTCTGGCGAGGGAGGTCGGAAGGATAATAGTCAGCATGAGACAATGGTCAAAAAGATCGTTGTCCAGAGATGGAAGACGGAAGGACCATAGTAGGCGACGGAGCTCGAAAGGACCGTAGTCGATAGAAGATAGGGGTCAGAAAGATCATAGTAGTAAGGCGATGGTCCGACGGAAGTCCAGTCATTATTCGGTGGTCTGGAAAAACTCTGACTTCTTTCGATGGTCTGATAAAAGCTCGAGCCTCACTCGGTGGTTCAACGGTGGTTTAGCAGAACTCTGGCATCAGGTAGTGGTCTGGCGGAACTCCAGCATCAGGTGGTGGTCCAGCGAAAGTCTGAGCTAAAGTCTAGTGGGGGTCGGTGGCTGGGTGGTGGTTTGATGATGATCGGGCTGAAGTCCGGCGGTGGTCGGCAGCCGAGTGGAAGTTTGATGGCGGTCGGCGGCGGGGCAGTTGTCTGAAGATGGTACGGCTGAAGTTCGACGGCTATTAGCTACCATGAAGAAGTCCAGTGGCGATCGGCTGTTGGACGATGGTCTTATAATGGTCGGGTTGAAATCTGGTGGCGGTTGGCGGACAGGCAAAAGTCCAATGGTTGTCGACGGTCGGGCGGTGGTATGACGGCGGTCGGCAGGTGGGTGGTGGTCCGACGATGGTTGGGCTAAAGTCTGGAGGTGGTCGGCAGCTCGGTGGAAGGTCGACGATGGTCGACAGCCGGGCGGTGGTGTTGGAGTTCATGAAGCTTCATATATCTCTCTAATCTATGGCCAAAAGCTCTCCTTCATGTAGAGAGTAGGGGTTTATTTATATATTTTCATGAGTGACACACCCCATAAATATAGAGAAGATGCGAGGCAAGTTCGGTCCGTTCGGAGTGCTCCATCGGATGGCTTATATTGATTTCCCCCCATCATAAATTTTTTTCAACTATTCAAGTGCCATAACGATGTTGGAATAAGGCGGTCTTAGGCTCGTTGGATTTGTCTCGCCGAGCCGCTCGATTTGATTATAAGCATGTCATATTTGGATATCATTTTATCATCCAAATAATGTTTTCATCCTTCCAAATGAGGTTCAAGCCCCCATTTGGACGCATTTGGGCTTGAGTTGGATCAAATTTTGTGTCGTTAGGTTATTCTCTTTGAGACGTTCAGTTTGACTATAAGTTTGCTTAAATTGGAATTCAGATGATCCCAAATTTAATTTTAAAAGTTTCCAACTTGAATATGCCTCGAGATTCATGCTCAATCAAAGCAATTTTCGATGATGTATCAGGAATATTATAGAATTTAACTTAATTTATTGCCACTTCAAAAATACTATAAATAGACTTTCACTCCTCACATAGAAAAATATATGCTTGAGAGTAGAGAGCTTAGAAGTTTGAAGAACTCTTAATCTTTCCTAGACATTCGATGGTGATGGTCTCCATTAGGCATCATATCGTCCAACTGCCTTTTTTTTAACTGTGATCACTTGATTGGCATTATATGACCACCGTCACGTGGTTATTATAATACATTCCCCATCTTTTGACTGTCATCATTCGATCACTATCATCCAACCAATATTATCCAACTACCATTGTTCAACTATTGTTATCCAATTGATATAATTCGTCTGTCATCAACATCTCTCCACTACTACAATAATCTAAGTTACAATTAGTGGGGACCAAGCAATTGCTTTGAATTTTAAAATCATGTGTTCTCCAGTTGTGGAGGAAAACAAACTTTTGTAACTTAAATTGTATAAAAGATTATTTAAACAGTGCTAGACCCTATAAAATTTTTTCTCTTTCAAGTTTTTAATATAAAAACTCAAGTGTCTCCTATATTTTTCTTTTTATTTGTGGGTGCCCTAATTTTTTTGTGAAGCTAAAATAGACAATTCTCTCAATGTATCACAACCAATATCAATTCTAGCATGTAACAAGGATGATTTAATTACATGTCATTACAAATACAACTTAAAAGACAATCCAAATTGTAGATAAAAGTTTTATTAATTTCAATGTGTAAGAAGGATCAAATCAGATGAATTTTTTTTTAGCATGCAAAAAACAAAAGAAAAAAAAACATTTTGAACAATTTTAATATACAATTTTTTTTCTAAGAAGCCATCTAGCAATTTCTTCATCAAATTCAATTAACAAGAATAACTTCATAAGAAAAACAGATCAAATTGGATCAACACATTCTAGATCAACATCAACAATGTTTAACTTGTAGTTGAAAGTATTACCATAACAAAACAATCATGTGAAGGGTGAACTTTCTTTACATAAAAAGATAGTAAACCTACTTTATATCAATATTATTCCAATAAAATAGGAGAATAACATTGAGTTGCTTAATATTTTTAAACATCAATCTACTTGGTTAGGTTTGAAAATCTCCTAATTCAAACCAACTGCCAATAGTGCTTCATCACCAAATACTAAGGTTTCGTTTGGGATGACTTTCTTACCACTTCTTAAAGCAGTTTTCTAAGAAGCTGTAAAAAAAAGTCATCCCAAATGAAGCTGGCCTAAATAAAATACCTTATTATTTTCTTCAAAATAAAATAAAGTGGCTTTCTCACTACTTCTTAAAGTAGCTTTATGACTTTCTCACTACTTGTTAAAGTACCTTATATAATGCACGCCGACACCTATATTGGTTGGCTCGCTAGTTACCCGGCTGCAAGTCAGGCCCATTTTTTGCGCAATTTCATGATTGAGCTAGCCTTATTCAAGATTTGTGAGGTATATATAACCATTTATTGAAGTTGAAGATTCAATTTTAAGAATTTAAAACCATCTACAATAAATTTCAAACATGTTTGAAGAGTTTGGAATAAGAGTTTCAACAATTTTATTTCGAGGGATGTCAAGTTCATAATAAAAATATATATATAATTTAGTAAATTTTACTTGGTACATGGCCCCAATGGGAGGTCAATATTGATGTTCAGGAGTGATCATGCTGTGTAATTTTTAACATAATGTGTAATTTTTATAACATTATAATCTTGCTTAGTGGATTTTATTGAAGATTCAATATATATATATATATATATATATATATATATATATATATATATATATATTTCTTATGATAAAATCTTTGACATCCAAAAATAAGTGGGTGAATTATATGTGCCAAAATATTTTCATTTGATCACTATAAAGTTTAAAGAATTATTTTGTATTGAAAACTTAAAAAATTAAATCAAGATCATCTAAAATTCAATTTCAACAACTTATCGTAGAATAGAACATCTCTATAAGATGAACCCAACGAAATCAAACGTGATTCAATTTGAATCCAAATGAGCTCAAATTAATCACTTGAAGCATGATTAGAAACTTCATGACATTAATTAAAAAATAAAGCAATCTCTAAATTGTGCATGCCTGTAATCATATTAAGTGACTTCATGAGTTGAATCCAACGAGCCCATGAACATTCAATTTTGAGGTATTTAAGTCACATAGGTGTTGAACAAACAAACTATGATGAAAGGATTCAATATAGAGTGCCTCATGGAATATTATAAAATTTGTTGATTTTATTGCCACTTCAAAAATATTATAAATAGACTTTTATTCTCCACATAAAAAAGACATATAATTGAGATTAGAGAGCTTAGATGTTTGAAGAACTCTTAATATTTACTCGACATTTGATGCTGATGATCTCCATTAGGCATCACATCGTCCAATTGCCCTTTTTTTACTGTGATCACTTGATTATCATTGTCTGACCACCGTCACTTGGTTGTTATAATACATTCCCCATCTTTTGAGTGTCATCATTCGATCACTATCATCTAACCAATATCATTCAACCACCATTGTTCGACTATTGTTATCCAACTGATATCATCCGTCTGACATCAACATCTCTCCACCACAACTCCCAAAATCTAGGTTACAAATAGAGGGGACCAAGCAATTGCTTTGAATTTCATAATCATGTCTTCTCCAGCTATGGAGAAAAACAAACTTTTGTAACATAAGTTGTATAAATGATTATTTAAACAATGCTAAGCCCTATAATTTTTTTCTCTTTCAAATTTTTAATATAAAAACTCAAGTGTCTCCTATGTTTTTCTTTTTATTTGTGCGTGCCCCTTTTTTTTATTTTTTTGCAAAGCTAGAATATAAAATTCTATCTCTATATCACGACTACTATTAACTCTAGCATGTAACAAGGAAGATTTAATTACATGTCATTACAAACATAACTTAAAATGCAATCCAAATGGTGAGAAAAATTATTTATTAATTTCATTGTGTAAGAGGGATCAAATCAAATAAAATCTTTTGAGCATGCAAAAAAAAAACATTAGGAACAATTTTAATATCTAAATTTGATATTTTTTTTTTAGAAACCATCTAGCTATTTCTTCATCAAATTTAATTAACAACAATAACTTCATAAGAAAAAAGATAAAATCGAATCAACAAATTTTAGATCAACATCAACAATGTCTAACTTGTAGTTGAAAGTATTATCATAACAAAACAATCATGTAAAGGGTGAACTTTCTTTACAAAAAAAGATAGTAAACCTACTTTATATCAATAGTAATCCAATAAAATAGGAGAATATCATTGAGTTGCTTAATATTTTTAAACATCAATCTACTTGGCTAGGTTTGAAATTCTCCAAATTCAAACCAACTGCCAATAGTACGTGCTTCATCACCACATACTAAGATTTCGTTTGAGATGACTTTCTTACCACTTCTTAAAGCAGTTTTCTAAAATTTTCGTACTACAATGCTGTTTTAAGAAGAAGTAAAAAAAGTCGTCCCAAACGAAGTTGACCTAAATAAAATACATTCTTATTTTCTTCAAATCAAATAAATCTACAGCTAGTAACAACAACTTGCATGCAAAGTAACTTGACTACATAAAAGAAGCTTAAGCAAGAAAACAATCAACAAAATCAACATTGTTACCCACACACATGCAAAAAGTCTCTCAAAACCCTAAGGAAAAGACTAAGATGGCAAAAGGAAAGCAATAATATATGTGTAGTCCCACTTCACATCCATCACCAGTGCAAAGCACTAAGCTCGCATAATTGCAGACAGCATGCCATTTCAACAACTCAGCACTATTGATCCACCTTTCTATAGCCAACCCCTATTGCCCTTACTGTCATCCTTATTCGAACAACTGCACAGAAGAAATCTGAACACACGGCCATGGTGAGAGCTTATCCTCGCTCCGTCATAGCTGTCGTCGCCATGGAAGGAAGTGTGAGGTTTTGGCTTGTTGAGCCTCTGCTTTGAGAATGAATTAGAGCCAGTTGAGTAGCTTCGAGAGCTTAGAGAGAGTGGGAATGGAAGTATCATGCTTAGCTTGGATTTGGCGCGGCTGCAATTGAGGCTGAAGCTTCTGTGCAAGTGAGTGAAGGGGTTTGACATTTGAGGGAGATGTGGAGGAGGAGGAGGAGGAGGAGGAGGAAGGTTTGTGCAGGTGATGGTGGAGGAGGAGCAAGAAGGTCTGAGGGGAAGGGGTAGAAGAAAGCCACTGGAGAAGAGCTCATCGGCTGGAGAGGGATCAAGAGTAGAGGGTTCAAGGCTAAATTTAAAGTCGAACTCGGAGGAGGAGGAAGAAGGATGTAGAGTGTGAAGAGAAGAGTCCATATTAGTAGGAGAGGAAGTGGAGAGGTTATTGGAGATGGAAATTCTTGGGCTTGAGGATAAGGAGAGAACGAAGGGTTGTTCCAAGAAATTGGTGGTCGCCATTGTTGATAAGAGGAGTAAAAGAGAGAGAGTGAGAGGTAGAGGATGAAGAAGAGGAGAAGAACGAAGGGGGGGCTTCAGACTTGGAAGATGTAAAGCAAGGTGATAGTGGTCATAAGGGTATGACAATGTCTCATTTTTTTAAAAGGGCCATTGTGGTTATCATTTAGAAGGTGAGATTTACTGGTCTAATATGGTATGCTTATGATTGTGCCCAACCTTGAAACTAGCGTGATAATTACTATACTTTTATTTGCTTGAATATTAAATTGATTTTTTTCTCTTAAATAAATGGGGCTTATTTGTACTTAATTTGATGCAAATCGAAATTACTTGTAAGAGTAGAAACATCTTCACATCTCTCTCTCTCTCTCTCATATATATATATACAAAATTAAATATCTTTATTATATGTTTATTTTGAAAAATATTTCTGAAAGTATATTTTGAAAAGTTTGCCAAATGAGATATAACCTCTTTTATACTTGCCATGCTCATTAGACTCATGAATCTTTTGGGGTGTACATTTATTTCATTGTAAGAGATCTTCTAAAACCGACAATATTTGGATGACTATCATTAAGATTATAATAGCTCAGTTCAAGTAACCTTATGCTCTATGGTTTAAAAAGAAAAGTAGTTGAAACATAGTTGCATCACCCTTATATTACATTTTAATGAAATTATAACTGAGGCAATGTTTCATATAATTCTTTTAATGTTTTGCTTCAATGTCTTTGGCTTTATGAGCATAAGATTTTTCCATCAATAATCCAATACTATAATAAATATATACATGCTAGTGTGTAGTACATAGGGGTGTCAATATTTTACACGAAATGAAAACCCGACTTTAATCCGACACGAAAATTTCGGGTTAAACCGACCTAATTTCAAAACATGCTGGGTTCGGATTACTGGATTCGATCCGTTAGAAAAAATGGGTTGGGTTTGGGTTGACCCGGAAACCCAAAATCAACTCGGTTCAAACCATTTGGAAAAACGTTCATGTCACCTCTTGTCCTGTCCTATCCCGTCACCTCGCGTCGCGTCCCGTCCCGGGTTCTGGTTGATGTTACCACTATCGACGATGATATGTCGCTGTTGGCGCTGACCTAACCAAATACCAGAGCCGCTGCACTAACGATGTTGCCGTTGTCGACGCTGCAGCTGATGAGGATGTCGTGATGACCTGACCACATGGATGAGTCACTAACGACCTGCCATGTTGTTTCGGTGCCGTGCAGACCCGTAGATGAGCCCTAACCGCCGGCACCGTCAAAGACTCGCACCATCGCACACTCCCATTTTTTGAATCAAAACACTGCTACGGGTCCGGTCGGGTTGGGTCAACCCGACAACTCATGCTGGTCGGGTCTGGGTTGAAATACCTGACCCGTTTGAAAAAACAGGTCAGGGACAGGTTGAGTCAATTAGTGTCAGGTTAGTTTCGGATTCGATCCAAACCTGACTCGTGACCCGAATTTGATTGTCCTAGACTAGTACATTCTAGGATATATAAATTATTTTTAATATATTAGGTAAGTATTTATAAACAGGGGCTGAACCAGCCTTAAATGTTAAGGGGGGGGTGCAAAATTATAAAAAGAATATATATATATATATATATATATATATATATATATATAACAAAATTCATCTTCCACAAAACCATAAACCCAAATTCCCCTAAGGAGCTGTCAGCCAATTTCTTTATACCTCAAACCCGAGTCCTCACATTTTCCTTAACTCCACAAATAAAACCACTCAACCTTCCAACTCTCAACAACTAGTAAAGGTTTCAATTAACCTAACCACATATAGCCTTCATCGTTCCCGTTAACACCATTATATATATATATATATATATATATATATATATATATATATATATATATATATATATATATATAACAAAATTCATCTTCCACAAAACCATAAACCCAAATTCCCCTAAGGAGCTGTCAGCCAAATTCTTTATACCTCAAACCCGAGTCCTCACATTTTCCTTAACTCCACAAATAAAACCACTCAACCTCCAACTCTCAGCAACTAGTAAAGGTTTCAATTAACCTAACCACATATAGCCTTCATCGTCCCCGTTAACACCATTATTTATATATATATATATATATATATATATATATATATATATATATATATATATATATATATATATATAACAAAATTCATCTTCCACAAAACCATAAACCCAAATTCCCATAAGGAGCTGTCAGCCAATTTCTTTATACCTCAAACCCGAGTCCTCACATTTTCCTTAACTCCACAAATAAAACCACTCACCCTTCCAACTCTCAGCAACTAGTAAAGGTTTCAATTAACCTAACCACATATAGCCTTCATCGTCCCCGTTAACACCATTATTCCATCCTTCCAATGCAATGCCTCAAAAGGATTTGATCTGGAACTGCAAGGACAAAATACTCCAAAAAAATACAACAATAACAAAAATAAACCCTACAACTTACGCCGTGATACTCAAACATTATATCCTATAAATTTCCCCAAGGACCCCAACTTTAAAATCATTGTAACTATGGAAGGAGCTGAGTTAACATTGCTAGAAAATTGCTCCACAGCTCCATTTTGAATCCAGATAAGAGTTAAATAACATAACAACATATAAGAAAATTCTTTCTGTATGAGATCAAAAGGAAAAAAACATACGAAAAAAAAAAACAGGAAAGACAAAATATGATTTAGCAACCAAAATATGAAACTTGAGAGAAGAAACAAAAATCTGAAAAAAAAAATTCAGAAACAAGAAGAAAAACTCACACAATCGCGATTTCCCAGGAAGAGCGAAGAGGGCTGCGGCCTGCTTGCGAAGAGGGCTTTTGCCTGCAGAAAACAGAGCTTTTACCTGCCGCGTGAAGAAGAAAAACATAGCTTTTACCTGCTGCCGCGTGAAGAAGAAAAACAAGAAGAAAAATAGAGCTTTTACATGTAGAAATAGAGCTTTTACCTGCTGCCGCGTGAAGAAGAGGGAAGACGGAAGAGAGCTGCGGCCTGCTTGCGATTCACGAAGAGGAAGAATGAGAGCAGTCGCGGCATGTTAGGGCGGAAAAGGGGCAAAAGTATTTTTTTCAGAGGGGAAAATTACTAAAATGACATAAAATTTTTGTTCATACCAATGAAGTTTGAGACATCACCTTCTAGTGAAAAATACTACCCTTGTCTATTTACAACTTGGAAGGAATAATGATAAAATAGGTAGAGAAAGATGACTTTATCATGTAGATCAATTTTTCAAAATATTTATAGGAGATCTAATTTCTCTCTTCCTCTTACTCCTTGGACTCGATTCGTTCTCTACTGAGATCTTAATATCCTTCAACAAATAACTTCAAATTGAATAATATTTTTTATATATTTGATTATTTATTAAACTATCACCAAAAAAAGATAAAATCTTATTCAAATATAATTCTAATGTTTAATCAAAATTAGGATAAAATAGTTTAGCTTAAGGACATTTTTAGCTGACAAGCTACTGAAGCTTTGACCGTAAATGCTTGTTTGTTATGAATACTTTTTTTAAAACAAAAATAATATATTAAGAGAAGAACAAAGCGGTTACACAGCAAAAGACCAAAAAATAAAAATAAAGAAGAAAAATTGCAAACAAAAGAGGGCTCAGTAAATGGCCGAGGCTCCTAGCATCCCAGAAGCCCCGCACGGACCATCCAAAAGGTGAAAGCACCGCCCAGAAACCAGCCGACTCAATGAACCGCACCAATGGTTGCCACCAGCAAGACTAAAGGGATACGAGCCCCAGCCAAATCATTGTCACATCAACCAGCACACCACCAAATCGATCAAATGACCAAAAAAATAAACCACAAAACCAAGAGAAAATTGCATCATCCATAAAAGTTATCTTCTCCTCCGTCCCCTTCCACAAAATCTCCCACGAGAGGCCCCGGAGATAATAGGCCTATCACGAACCAGAGTAAAATCGTTTCCAGTGTCCGATCCACCGCAAATATCTAGAGATGGCAACCCACAATCCGAAAAATCGGACTCATATTCAAATTCAAACGAACCGTGCAGCCAATCCATATGGTTCCTAATATCAAAACCATAATTGTCCCCAAAACGATTGACCATAGAATGCATATCGACCAAATTGATAGGGACATCAACTAAAGTATTAGAGTACACCGAGTTATTTTGCATATTATCCACTCGCACACATTCCTCATTATTAACCACAGTCGCAACAAGATTACACGTTGCTTCGACACCAGGTAAAGGAGATACCGAGCCTTCATCCATAGCCACAACAACACCCTCCTCATTATTAGGTTGGAGACTCACCTCAACACTCAAAACATTATCAACCGCCAGAGGCAAAAAAACAGGAATATGGGGAGGCTTAGCTAAAAACTCGTCATGAACAACAGGGGCCACCACACCAGGAGACGGAGCAACCAACTCAACAGGTAACAAAACCTCATTTACCTGCAAAGAGACCGAAGCCGGAGTAGGCACCTCACACACAGGATTCCTAATTAACTCATTCTCAGCTAGATTTTGATTATCATCAGCTTGAGCCTCAACAACAACACCAACAAGAGGCTTAACAATCTCAGTGGGAGGAGTATTAGAATTAAAAATAGGCAAAGCAGAGAAAGCACAATGACCCTTAAGATGGCCAAGACACTTGCAAGACTCACAAAAATCAGGAAAAACCTCCAGTTGCACTTTTTGGATATACCCAGACTCCTCAGGACCCAGCCAGATTTGTGTCGGATAGATTTTAGTAACATCCAGCTCAACTAAAACTCGTGCAAGTGAGGGTCTAGATCCTACATAAGTAGCTGAATCCACCTTCAGGGGTTTACCGAACATAGAACCTAAAGCGTGAAGGATGCGGGGAGTAAAGAGATGAGGTCTCAATTTAGGAAAGGATACCCAAATCGGAATGACCGGCGATTCACAACCGATATCCAAAAGAGGCGACCACTTCGTAATTTTCATAAAATAGTTGTTCACCTGATAAGACCAATGGCAAAACACGCGGCTATAATCAAGGTCATTAGACAATTTAATCAAAACATGCGTCTGATCAAGAATCGTGACAGAGAAATCTGCTTTGAGTTTGAGAGCAAAGAAAAACTTTCGAATGGCATCCAGAGACGGGCGTCGCGTGGGGAAGAAACCAACTAAAGCGAATTGGAAAGGCACAGAAAGAGCACAAATTTCAGCCTCAGATATCCACAAAGAAGGTAAACCACGGAAAGAACCATGACGAAGTTCAGGAAAACACTCCGACGAGGAAGAACCAGAGAGAGCCTCGACAAAAGACCCGATTTAAAAGAGCTATCCAAAAAACTAGGGTCCTCAACTCGACGAACCGCCATCCAGCCGCAAAGGGCCGGAGGAGAACCCGGGTCAAAAAATAGAGAGAGGAAAGCAAAATGTAATAAAACTTAGAAGATATCACTCCCCTGCAGAAACCGGACATAAGACGAATGCGCCGAGCATCAGCAGCCACCAACGACGCGACTAGGGCGAAACCCTAGCAGAGTCGGAAAAAAATATGATGTTTTCTGATGTTTGTTATGAATACTAACAATATAAATAATGATAATTAGTACACAATTTTTTAATTAAATTCTAAAAAAACTAATTATTTAGAGCATGATACTTAATATACATTATTCTACACAATTAAATTAGCCTCCCTATTTTGACAAAAAAAAACATTACTTTGTATTTTAAAAACAATAAAATAAGAGCTAATATCAAAATTGTGCTAATAAATAATAAAATTGTCAAAATCAAAAGGATTAGTTTGCTAATTGTGCGCATTTCATCTATACTCATCATAGAATCTTCCTTTATTAATTCCGCTGAATTTTGGAGCGACTTTTTTGTTCCTTTGAACATTTTTAAAATTTCTCTCCCAGATAATACTACTCATTTCCCCTCACTTTTGTAGTTGTAATAGTCTCAATGTTAATGTCCTATGCATTGACATTGCTCTTTTTGAGTTCCAAGAACATGGCTAAAGTCCCTAGCTGCTACAAGCCAAGTGAATGTCTGAAAGGTCTCTCTCATAGACCTTATGTTAGCTAGAGCGACTCAAACCACGATTGACACTAATCCTTTACATATAGTATCTCCTTTTAAAATAGGGTAATGAAGCTCCTCAAATACTCACCCAGCTCCTGCCCCATTTGTATTAAAGACAACAAGTGACATCTATATATTGACACATAGGATGATGCATGAACATCCTCTTAAACTCAACAAATGAAATGATCACCCATAATGGAAGATGAAATAACAACCATAGAGGCGATTTCTTGAAGTATTAAGGAAAAACTTGAACTTCAACGCATCATCAATGTCAAGTAATGAGACAATCAACATGAAATAAGTGTCTTGTTCAGCTGGATCCGCCTTCGCCTTATATGAATTCAAGTGAGGAGTCTTGAACTTCTCGAGAGGATTTGTCTCAATAATCTTCCTTAAAAAAATACTTTTTAGTGGCGACATTCTCTTCTTAGCTCATATTTATTTTCAATGAAAAGTTGAGGCTGACTCAATACAACTAAGATAATGTTGTATTAGCCACTATAATGGAGGTCATTTCTCTAGCTCTAGAAAGTTTTCTTTCCCTCATAATAGAATCAAAAGGTCTTGGTGGTATATCCACCCCAAGATTGGCCCTTCGAATTCACTATAGTGCTCCTTGAATCATTCTTATTATCCTCTCTTCAAATTCTACAAATTGCCTTACAATGCAAATTCTTGTTGATTCTCTTTGTTCACATATTTCTCTGTGTTGCCACTCTGCTTTTCAAAGTACTCCTCTGCTAGTTTGTGGCATGCTTTAAGTTTATTACACTTTTTAGGATGTTGAATTTATAATTATTGTAAATCACTAAGCATAAAAAAAGTAGAGCAAGGAAATAAAGAGAGAAAGAAAGCATTTTAGAATGAAAAACTCATATTTTTATAAAATATGCTTGAGTGCCAATAATTTCTGTAAATTGAGCTTATGTTGACCATCTATTAAATTATTTGAGTTGGGGCTTAAGCATTATAGAATTTGCTATATACATAACTGCACAAAAATAATAAAAATTATTAAAGTTGTATAATCTAATTAGAATATCCAACTTGAAGAAGTCGCTCATAGAGCTAACAAGTCGCCGGCTTGGCTTGTCTAAATAGTTGAATAACCGATCAATATGTTCCCATTTGTATAGTCACTAGGGCTGACTTGATATGTCATATTTGCATAATTGAGGTGAGTTATCTGTAGACTTAGCAAGTTTCATTTAAGATGATGCCAAGTAAATCAAGTTGACTTAATTTGAACGAGAATAATTTGACTCGAACATGACCGACTCGATTTAAACCTAATTATTTAAATGTTCACTAGTACAAATATAATTGATTTTTGTAAATAAAAAAAAACAAATATAATTGATTTTTAAATGGCTCATAACATGACATTTAACATACATTATTATATGAAATGAAATTGGTCTCCTTATCTTGAATTTTTTTTTCAAAATACATTGAAATTTAAAAGTATTACTTAAAAAAAAATAAACTATGACTAAAACTAGTGTCATAACTGAACTCCTAAATAATGAAATTGTCAAAACAATTGAAGGGGACTGAAATGAACCTTTTTATAAACTAATTTCTATCCAATGCTTGAAAAGCCTGCAAAGCAATAAAAGAATTTAAAACCCCTAAAACATTAATGTAATTGCCATTAAAAAAAAACAATTATTCTAATAATTTAATTCATATCAACTTAAAAATGCCAAAATCTTGCCCTTTCTTGAATTTTTATTAGGTATGGTGTCCTGACGTAGCTCTACATTCCGACGCCAATAAAATGGTGCCACGTGCTCTTACTCTTTACCGTGCGGCCCGACAACCATATCCGGACCGGACCCGGGATTGCTATGTATTATTTGATTTGTGTAGACTGGGGTATTGCTAGGTATTGCTCGATATTGCTCGACAATAACGAGAAATATCATTATGTGAAGACCAATACCTAGCAATACCGAGTGATATCCCAATTTTGCTAGGTATTGCTCGATATTGGTCTTCACATAGCAGTATTTCTCGTTATTGTCAATCAATACATAGCAATACCGAACAATACATAGCAATACCTAGCAATACACGAACATAGCAACCCCGGGTTTCGGTCCAGGTTGGGCCGTCGGGCCGCGCGGCAAAAAATAAGAGCATGTGTCGAAATGTTATTGGCGTCCGAACGTAGAGCTACCTCAGGACACCGGACCTAATAAAAATTCCTTTCGATCGATCACCCATAAGTATTTTGTAACTATATTTCTTTAAATAAATCAAATTATATATAAGGACAATCAGAAATAATATATATATATTTTTTCATTATTTTCAGCACACAAACTCTTAGCCATTGGATTTTGCATACCATGTTCTCATAGCTGCATAAATTGATTTATGTAGTATTTATTAAAATTACAAAAAAAATTAGAATCGGTTTGACCCGATTACATTTAAGGTTGGTTCAATTTTGAAATTTTGGCATGTTAATTTTTTTGTCGAACTTAAGTTGACCTGCAAACTCAAAATTATCCTGAGTTCTATTGATGTTCTGATTTAATATGTCAAGTTCGGGTTAAACGGTTCATCTTTGAATTAGATAGGTCATGTTAGGGTTAAACAAATCATTTTGATTCAAAAGTTTTATATAATCCATATTATAAGATGGGTTAAATGGGTTGTGATTAAATTATGCAATTTCAGATCAAGTTAAGTTTCAATCCAATATTTTAACCACTATAATAAATATATGGCAAGCATACTCAAAAGGTCAATTTTAGGTTAGATGTGAATCCGACCCACCAATGAATTACAACCATATATTTTTATTTAATATAAAAAAAATAAAAAATTAGCATAAATATAAAAATAATCACAAAATGCTCCTAAACACGAGAAATTATTTTGTGTGGATATCGAACGGTTCGAAAACCAACCAGAGAGTGTCACGTCATCCGATAAATAGTGGTACCGAGCATCAATATCGAACAAAAAAAATAACTTGTCACATTCTGATTGATCTCCGAATGTCATATGATGCCAGCACATAATATTTTTCTCTAAGCACAACACATAGATATATGAATGAGCATATCAGCATACTCTAAAATGGGTGTTTAATGCATCAACATCTGAACTTTCTTCCGCAGCGCTGTCTTAATTTTCCCACTTAATAAAACGTTTTTCTAAATTTGATCCCCCTTCCCCAAATGGCAAACGCTGAGAGAGGACAAACGGTCGCCCGGGAAGGAAAAATTATTAGGTCCGGACACCGGATGTAGCTTTACATCAGACGTCAATAACATGTCGCTACGTGCTTTTACTCTTTACCGCGCGGCCCGACGACCCGACCCAGACCAGAACCCGGTATTGCTATGTTCGGGTATTGCTAGATATTGCTCGGTATTGCTAGGTATTGGTCTTGACATAGCGGTATTTCTCGTTATTACATACCCATACCGAGAAATACCAAGCAATACCCCAGTCTGCACAAATCAACCAATACATAGCAATACTGGATCCGGGTCGTCGGGCCCCGCGTTAAAGAGTAAAAGCACGTGACGACATATTATTGGTGTCCGGATGTAGAGCTACGTCCGGTGTCCGGACCTAATAATTTTTCCGTTGGAAGAACGGGTTCGAGGAGCCGAGGACGAGCAAGCACAATTCTTTTTGTTAAATTCGTTTGGTTTTTTGCTACTTTTGTAAAAGACAGTTTTAATAAATATTGGTTCAAAAAATAGAGTTTTCTAAGGGAGAAGCATATATAAAAAGCTTTCTCAAAATAGCAGAAAAATGAAAAAACTGTCGTTATTGGAAACGTAATTTGACAAACCAAATAGTAAAAAAGAAATGAATTTGTTATTTTAAAACGGAATATGCAAAAAAAAACTTTCAATCAAACGAAGCCTCAGTCAAGGACCCGTCATTATATATTTAATATTTAATAGAGATATATGATTCATTAGCACTTTATAACATAAAATATATAATATTTAATATAGATGACAAATTTTTTATACTCTTTTTTTTTTTATGTGTAGATTATGATGTATTTAATTAAAAAAATAATAAATAAATAACATACATATCACGCAACATTTCGCAACAATGTTGCGTGATATTAGGAGTTAAATGAAATAGTGATGATATAAAATTCTCGAAAAAAATTAGTAATGATATTAATACAACATAATTATAAATAAATAAAAAAAATAGTTTAAGAAGAGAGCTGAAATATATCTTTAAAGGATTAACTTAAGCGTCAGCTTTTTAGTATAAAAAATTTAATATTTAAACTAAAAAGTTATTTAAAAAAATAATAAAAAAAGCTATTTCAAACAAAACTTTAATTAGATTACCAATATATATTTAAACAATATATTATATGTTGTTAGAAGGTGTCAATTCGGGTTGACGGGTCGGGTTCGGGTCGAACCCGAGTTGACCCGGTTCTAAACAGGTCAACCCGAACCCGACCCATTTTTTGTAAACAAGTCGGCTATCTCAACCCGGACCCGACCCGCGTTGTCAGGTTGACACGACCCGACCCGGTTAATTAAACTCGAAGCGGCAAACGGCAGCGACAATAGGCGCGGCAGCAGCTGCACCGCAGCACGCGAGCGACGAAGCGACTGAACCCGAACTGAAGCGGGCCTTGCCGCGCTGGCACGCGAGCGACGAAGCCGAAGCGGGCTTAGCCACCCAGGTCAACCTGAATCGGACCCGTTTTTTTGAAATAGGTCCGAACCCGAATTTTTTCAAGTCGGGTCAAAAATTGACAGCCCTATATGTTGTCTCCTACTGTAGCTGTGATCCCCTAAATTGGCAGTAGTGCATCATAATAGAGCAAATTCAAGAGGAAATCCTTTATGACAAACCTGATGGATATCAGTTATATAGCCATTTCTGCTAAAAATAAAATGAAGGACGGAGAAACAGGGGCAGAATAGAAAACATTTGAAAGAACCAGAAAGTTTCTCAACTAGAAGAAAAAGTCAGAGCTGAATATATAACCACTGTGAATGCTGAAGGGAAGGAACTATGGGACTGTTTGGTTGCCTGAATTAGGAGTATAAAGTAAAACAATTATATGTATTTACTAAATTTGGTTGTTTGGTTAATTTTGAGCAGAACAAAAAGAAATCATCAGATGCCTTAGGAGTGTATTTCTCGTATTGAGCGGGTTATAAATTCATTGGAAGAAAACCTTCATCGTCGTCGTGCTGTTCGGCTTCATTGCACGAGAGGCTTCTTCGGCTCCTTCGTTCTTGTTCCACTTCGCTCCGACAAGCAGCTCCGGAGAGACCGATCGGGTCTGTTTCCAAGGCGCACGTTAGCGGGGAAGGATCTATCCATGGATCCCGCTCCGACGGTGGTAACCCAGGGAGCGACGTTGGTGACCGTGAGTCCTCCAGGGCCGCCGTTTCCTGCGAAAGCGGAGATGAATATCCCAACCTTCACCGTAGCGAAGGAGCCAACGCCGATGGCATCAAGGTAGTAAGGCAAGACAACGTCGCCAACGCTAAGGGAGACGACATTGATGCCGTCAGCGACGACTGGGTCAAAGGCGGCGAGGATGTCAGAATCAAAGCAACCTGCTGCCCAACAGACCTTATAAACGGCGAGACATGCTTTGGGCGCCATGCCTGCGGCAACGCCACGGGACTAACCAAGTGTGGACGCCGAGGTCAGTTTCAGCGAGGAGGCCAGAGCTGTCGGATGATTTGAGACCGAGGAACTGCGGCGAACAGGTAGTGTCCAGGTGGCGAACTTGCCCTGGAAGAATTGCGACGACGCCGGAAGCTGCCGAGAGGGCGGCGGCTGCGGACGTTGTCATCCTAGCGGAGAAACCGTGGAATATAGAGGAGTATGTGTGTATGACGGGGCCACCGGAGGTCCAACCAGTGTCTCCGTCAAAAGAGTGGCCTTCCTGCGATGTTTGCGTCTCGGAGACTCGTTTAAAGAAGATGCGTCATTAGAATCATTATAAGAAGAGTAAGCTGCTGAAGAAGCCATGAAGCCATGGAAGAAGAAAGATTAGTCGTAGAAGAAGCAGAGGAAGCTGTGAGCTGTTTGAGCCTTTCTTTGAGGCAATAGGGACAAACCCCCTTTGCCTGCTTGTGGCTCAAGTGCTTCTTACACTTCCCTTCCATCTCTCTTTCTCTCTCTCTCTCTCTCTTTCTCTCTTCTCTCTTGCTTTGTTTAATGTTTTGGCCTCGCCATCGACGCAGACGATGTATGTCTTCCGGCTGGTTTTCTCCGAGGTGGAGATGGCCGGAAAGGAAATGAAAGAGTACGGCCAGAAACAGAAACGTAAAATGGTGATTTTTCTTCATATTTTTTTTGTTTTGGTGAGCGATGTTGGGATGGTGGACTGTGTGCCCGAATGTGATTTCCAATTTAAATGTTACAGACCTTGCTTTTGTTGGAATAAAAAAATGCTTTTGGAACAAGAGAAGGCTAAAGAGAATAGAAGAAAGAAAGTAGAAATTTTATTTCTCACTTTGTGACTTATACAAACTCAAAGACACCACCACTATTTATAGTAGTTTTACACCGTTAAGATTATGCCAACACATTTCAATCTAATGGCTACAAAATACTCTCTAGAGTATTCTATCATAAATGACATTAAATGCCTATTCTAGAGTATTCTCATGCATATTACTTTTCAATAGATTTCTAGAGTCTTCTTTAATAGATTTCTCTAGATTATGGGCTTCATTCAAAAAAGCCCAAATAATAGTGGGCCAAATTAAGTTTAATTTCCAACATCCCCCCTTAAACTTAATTTTGTGACTCCAAGAAAATTTCTCATCTTGATATAGTCTTCATACTTGAGTGGCTTGGTGAAGATGTCAGCAAGTTGGTCTTGTGACTTCACATATTCTGCTTGCACTTCCTTCCTTGCAATGCATTCTCTGATATAATGATAGCGTGTATCAATGTGCTTGCTTCTATCATGGAATACAGGATTTTTGGCTAATGCTATTGCAGACTTATTATCAACATGAATCTTTGTTGCTTCTTCTTGAGGCAAGCTTAATTCTTTCAATAAGTTTCGAAGCCAAATTGCATGGCAAACACAAGATGTTGCAGCTATATACTCTGCTTCACAAGTAGATAGGCTAACAATTGATTGCTTCTTTGATATCCATGTAAAAGCTGTATCTCCCATGAAGAACACATAACCAGTGGTGCTCTTTCTATCATCCATATCACCAGCCCAATCACTGTCGCTATATCCTACAAGTTTAAAATCGTTAGATGAGGAGTATAGCAAGCCAAAGTGAATTGTACCTTTGATGTAGCGTAGGATTCTCTTAGCAGTCTTTAAGTGGCTGGTGGTTGGAGTCTCCATATAGCGACTTACAAGTCCGACAGCATAAAGGATATCAGGCCTTGTGCATGTTAAGTAGCGCAAACTCCCAACCAGGCTCTTGAAAAGTGTAGGATCAACACTTTCTCCTTCAGCATGCTTTGATAGCTTGACTCCACATTCAATGGGAGTGTTTGTAGGTTTGCAATTATCCATCTGGAACTTCTTTAGCATCTCCTTTGCATAGCTTTCTTGTGAGATAAATATTCCATCTTTCATTTGATGGACTTCAATGCCCAAGTAATAAGCCATGAGCCCAATATCAGTCATCTCGAATTCCTTAGTCATTGCTTGTTTGAATTCTTGAAACATCATTAGGTTATTTCCGGTGAAGATCAAATCATCAACGTACAAGCAAACAATTAAAATATCCCCATTATTATTCTTGATGTAAAGAGCATGTTCATAAGGACATTTTATAAAATCTCTGTCTTGTAGATACTTATCTATCCGACTATTCCATGCTCTTGGTGCTTGTTTCAACCCATAGAGTGCCTTCTTTAACTTTAGAACTTTATCTTCTTGCCTTTTAACTTCGTATCCTGGTGGTTGTTGGATATATACTTCTTCTTCTAGAACTCCATTCAAGAAGGCTGATTTTACATCCATTTGATGTATCTTCCATTTGTTTTGAGCTGCCAAGGAGATGATTAGTCTAATTGTTTCTAAGCGAGCAACAGGAGCAAATACCTCGTCATAGTCGATGCCGGCTCTTTGACTATAGCCTTTGGCCACTAGTCTTGCCTTGTATCTTTCAATTTCTCCTTTAGCATTCTTCTTTGCTTTGTACACCCATTTCACGCCAATTGCCTTGTGTCCGTGAGGAAGTGATGCAAGCTCCCATGTGTCATTCTTCTCGATGGCCTTAATTTCTTCGTCCATAGCATCCTTCCACTCCTTATTTTGTATGGCTTCTTGAAAATTCATGGGCTCACATTCTGCAAAGAGGCAAAAGAGTGTAAGATTTTCATGATTCTCTGTTACCTCATATATGTCTCTTAAGCTCCTGAACCGTGGTATTCTTTCACTCGAGCTTTCTTGATAATCTGTAGTTGGTGTTGCTGTTGGAGTAGTAGGCTCCTCTCTTGCTTGCTCCATCGTTGGTTGCTCCGTATCTTCATCTTCATATTTGTAATCTTTCTCATATGATCCCCAGTCCCATTCTCCTTCTTCATCGAATATAACATCTCGGCTGATAATTGTCTTTCCAATATTTGGATTGTATAGCTTGTATCCTTTTGAGTTGTTGTCGTAGCCGATGAAGATGAACTTCTCACTTTTATCATCTAACTTACTTCTTTTCATATCAGGTACGTGCACATGAGCTAAACTTCCAAACACCTTTAAGTGGGAGATGCCGGGCTTTCTTCCACTCCATGCTTCTTGTGGAGTCATACCCCACACACTTCTTGTTGGTGAACGGTTGGTCAAATAAACTGCACAGGAGACCGCTTCTGCCCAAAATTCCTTCGGCAGCTTCTTGCTTTTGAGCATACTCCTCGCCATGTCAAGGATGGTTCTGTTCTTCCTTTCTGCTACTCCATTTTGTTGAGGGGATCCTGGAACAGTTAGAGATCGTCGTATCCCATTGGCATCACAAAATTCTTGAAATTCTTTTGAAGTGAACTCTCCTCCTCGATCCGATCGCATAGCCTTGATCTTGAGTCCACTTTCTTTCTCGACTGCTGCCTTGAATTTCTTGAATATGCCGAACACCTCTGATTTTTGCTTCAAAAGTACACCCATGTTTTTCGTGAGAAATCATCAATGAAGAGAAGAAAGTAGTTACTCTTACCGAGTGAGCATGGCTTTATTGGTCCACAAACATCTGTATGTATGAGCTCCAATGGCTTTTGAGCTCTCGAACTTGATTCTCTTGGAAAACTTTTCCTGAAATGCTTCCCAAGTAGACATGCTTCACACACTTGATCGGGGTGCTTGATGCAAGGGAGACCTCGCACCATCTCTTTCTTTGAAAGTAGCTCCAGTCCTCCAAAGTTGAGATGACCAAATCGGAGGTGCCACAACCAAGACACATCTTTATAACATGCTTTGAGGCACTTGGCAACATCATTTTGAATGTTTAGCAAAAACATTCTATTTCTTGACATTGGCACTTTTGCAATTAAAGTACCAATATTATCTTTTAAGAAAAGATAATTATTTTTTAAATGAATATCATATCCTTTCTCTAGGAGTTGTCCCAAGCTTAAAATATTACTCCTCATATTTGGTACAAAATAGACATTAGAAATAAATTGATGATTCCCATTCTTCAAGCGAATAAGGATGTTACCTTTGCCTTTCACTTCTATTTTTGAGTCATCTCCGAAGGATACATTGCCGCCCACCGTTTCGTCAAGCTCCACAAACATGCTCCTTTTTCCGCACATGTGATTACTTGCTCCAGTGTCCAAGTACCACGTTCCATCTTCACATCTTTCATTATTTTTGTAGGCTAGCAATAATGTGCCGTCTTCTTTTCTTTCTTCTTCTACGTAGTTGACTTTTTCGTTCACTTTACTTTTGGGCGCTCTACATTCTTTAGCAAAGTGCCCAAATTTATTACAATTGTAGCACTTAACTTGAGATTTCTCATACCTCGAGTTTGAGCGTCCTCTTCCACGCCCTCTTGTTGAATTTTCTTCTTTTTCGTGATTATTATTGTTGAAATCTCTTTCTTGTTCATTTGCACGACCTCGTCCTTGTCCACGACCTCTTCCACGATAGTTTTTATTATTGTTGTTGAAGCTTTCATTTTTCTTGGCTGATTTGAGATCTAGCTTGAGGAGTTGCTCGGTAATCCCTTCAGTCATCTTCTTTCTTTCTTCATAAGCTTGCAATGATCCCAAGAGTTGCTCTATTGTCATCTCTTGTAGATCTTTTGTCTCCTCAATGATAGTTGTGATACTATCAAATCTAGATTCTAGCGATCGAAGAATCTTCTCAATAATAGTCACATCTTCCAGCTTCTCACCATTTCTTTTTAGTTGATTAGAAATGGAAAGGACTCTTGAAAAATAATCGGAGACCGTCTCACCTTCTTTCATTTGCAAGACATCAAATTGTCTTCTTAAGGTTTGAAGACGTACCTTTTTAACCTTCTCTTCACCCTTGTACGATACTTGGAGCTTCTCCCACGCTTGTTTGGCTGATGTAGCACTTGAGATTTTCTCAAAACCGTCATCATCTAACGCTTGATAGATGAGGAAGAGAGCCTTTTTGTCTCTCTTTCTTGAATCCCTTAAACTATCCTTTTGTGTTAAGGATAGAGCGGACTCGTCGCTTGGTTCATCGTAGCCTTTCTCTACAATCTCCCAAACGTCATGCGCTCCGAGAAGTGCCTTCATCTTTATACTCCAATTATCATAATCCGTCGTCTTGAGCAATGGAACTTGGAAGGAAGCCATACCTCCATTCGCCATCTCTAGAAAGGAACTTGGCTCTGATACCACTTTGTTGGAATAAAAAAATGCTTTTGGAACAAGAGAAGGCTAAAGAGAATAGAAGAAAGAAAGTAGAAATTTTATTTCTCACTTTGTGACTTATACAAACTCAAAGACACCACCACTATTTATAGTAGTTTTACACCGTTAAGATTATGCCAACACATTTCAATCTAATGGCTACAAAATACTCTCTAGAGTATTCTATCATAAATGACATTAAATGCCTATTCTAGAGTATTCTCATGCATATTACTTTTCAATAGATTTCTAGAGTCTTCTTTAATAGATTTCTCTAGATTATGGGCTTCATTCAAAAAAGCCCAAATAATAGTGGGCCAAATTAAGTTTAATTTCCAACAGCTTTGTAGGGAAAACAGTGGCCTTCCTTTATTTAATTTATTGCAGTTAACAAAAGTTGCAACATATCGTAGTCAAAATTGACTTTGAAAAATTGTGCAGCCATACGGTGACTTTAACAAGCTACATAAAATGATAGAAGACGACTTAAGTGTCATAAGCCAGTAGATCTGCAGATGCAATGGTGTTCATTGAAGGTAGTTGTCTTCCTTCTAAAAAATAATTAAAAAAAGTTAATTTTACTTTACTCTAGATATACTCATATACATAATCAAACAAGAGAAACAAATCTCCTGCGTTTCTTTTACAGACAATCAAACAGAGCAAAGTATTCGAAATGCATTACATTTACTTTACATTGCATTTACTTTACACTGCATTTCTTTTTGCAGGCAACCAAACAGCCCCATATGACTTTCAAATTCTCAGTCCGCTAATTGCAATAGCAACATCAAGAGTTTTTTTTTTTTTGACAATATCAAAAGATTAAGGCTTCATTTGGGGCAGCTTTCTTATCGCTTCTCAAAACAAATTTTTAGTACAAAAATAAAATTTTATACAATAAATTTCAAACATATTTGAAGAGTTTGGAATAAGAGTTTCAACAATTTTATTTCGAGGGATGTCGAGTTCATAATAAAAAAATGGATATAATTTAGAAAATTTTACTCGGTACATGGCCCCAATGGGAGGTCAATATTGATGTTCAGGAGTGATCATGCTGTGTAATTTTTAACATAATGTGTACTTTTTATAACATTATAATCTTGCTTAGTGGATTTTATTGAAGATTCAATTTGAATCCAAATGAGCTCAAATTAATCACTTGAAGCATGATTAGAAACTTCATGATATTAATTAAAGAATAAAGCAATCTCTAAATTGTGCATGCCTATAATCATATTAAGCGACTTCATGAGTTGAATCCAACGAGCCCATGAACATTCAATTTTGAGGTATTTAAGTCACATATGTGTTGAACAAACAAACTATGATGAAAGGATTCAATATACAGTGCCTCATGGAATATTATAAAATTTGACTAATTTTATTGCCACTTCAAAAATACTATAAATAGACTTTTATTCTCTACATAAAAAATACATAGAATTGAGATTAGAGTGCTTAGAAGTTTGAAGAACTCTTAATCTTTATTCGACATTTGATGCTGATGATCTCCATTAGACATCACATCGTCCAATTGCCCTTTTTTACTGTGATCACTTGATCATCATTGTCTGACCACCGTCACTTGATTTTTATAATACATTCCCCATCTTTTGACTGTCATCATTTGATCACCATCATCCAACCAATATCATTCAACCACCATTGTTCGACTACTGTTATCCAATTGATATCATCCGTCTGCCATCAACATCTATCCACCATAACTCCCAAAATCTTGGTTACAATTAGAGGGGACCAAGCAATTGCTTTGAATTTTATAATCATGTCTTCTCCAACTATGGAGAAAAACAAACTTTTGTAACATAAGTTGTATAAATGATTATTTAAACAATGCTAAGCCCCATACTTTTTTTCTCTTTCAAGCTTTTAATATAAAAACTCAAGTGTCTCCTATATTTTTCTTTTTATTTGTGCGTGCCCCAAATTTTTTTTTTGCAAAGCTAGAATAGAAAATTCTATCTCTATATTATGACTAATATTAATTCTAGCATGTAACAAGGAAGATTTAATTACGTGTCCTTACAAACATAACTTAAAATACAACCCAAATAGTGAGAAAAATGATTTAATAATTTCATTGTGTAAGAAGGATCAAATCAAATAAAATTTTTTGAGCATGCAAAAAAAAAAAAAAAAAAAAAAATATAAATAAACATTAGGAACAATTTTAATATAGATTTTTTTTTTTTTTTTAAGAAACCATATAGCTATTTCTTCATCAAATTTAATTAACAACACTAACTTCATAAGAAAAAAGATAAAATTGGATCAACACATTTTAGATCAACATCAACAATGTCTAACTTTAGTTGAAAGTATTACCATAACAAAACAATCATATATGTAAAGGGTGAACTTTCTTGACATAAAAAGATCTTAAACCTACTTTATATCAATACAACTCCAATAAAATATGAGAATATCATTGAGTTGCTTAATATTTTTAAACAACAATCTACTTGGCTAGGTTTGAGAATCTCCAAATTCAAACCAACTGCCAATAGTGCTTTATCACCACATACTAAGATTTCATTTGGGATGACTTTCTTACAACATCTTAAAGCAGTTTGTGGGTCTCTGAAAGGATTCTGCTCGTGGGATTCGAGTATAAAGGGTACGATCGCACTATCCCGTAAGACAAAACGGTCGTAGCCATGGAGGATAGTGACTTTCACCTACACACCTCAATGGATAATAATATGTGTAACCCAAAATTTCACGAGATTTCCACCATTCGAAACATCATCTCGAATGGGGTTTATTTGATTGTGGGGATCAGTTTCCTACGGGCGCAAGCCCCCGTAGTTAATTACATCTTAAACCTCGATCTAAGAAAACTCTCGATTAAAGACGGTGTATTATTTTCTTCTTAATTTGGTACAAAGAGAAAGTTCCTAAGTTCTACTCCGAAGAAGATAAACTCTTCTTTTTACCCTTAGTGATGATTAGACATTTTAAATGAATAAAGATATAATTAAGATTTTGAGTTTAAAAGATCGAAGACCAGATTATTACCCTAAGAAAAATAATGGATTCATCATTAAAGTTGACTTCCATTCAACTATTTCAATGTAGATATACAGTCAGGTCATTTAGTGGATCGACATAATAATAACATATATATTAAATAGCTTCATTAATATGCAAGCATTTGATTATATCCTGAATATATATATATATATATATATATATATATATATATATATATATATATATATATATAGGACAACATCAAATATCTCTTGAAATAGTTATCAATACAAACATGAATCAAACATAAAAAAAAAAGTATGAAATCTGTATGACAGTAAAGAAAGCAGCTCATTATTTACGTAGGGGAAGACAAGCAGCTTTAACAATTAGATTAAATAAATGTCCACTGAAAGTGTTTGTACACAACTAGTTCAACTAATTAGTTGACTAAATAAAAAGGCAGCTAAATAATACTAATAATATGCCAATCAAGATTTGGAACCAAGTTTCCAACTCTATACACATTTAGGAAGAGTTGTAGATATTTACATAAATCCACACAGAAATTTCATATTAAATAATAAGCAAATGATCTAAGAAACTAATAAGTACGAGCTCCACCTGGATGAAATCTCAAGCACAGTTTGAAGCTCCCATCGTCCTTTTTGCTGACCTTTACTTGAAACATCTACAGTTTTATCCTCGAGTAAAGCTCATGGGTATGCATTCCTCTTAGTTGGGTGTAGGTGAGACAAGCAGCTAGCAGGTGGTCGAGGTGGCCGGATGGCATTGAGGACACGGCGGTGGAGAGAGGCCGAAACTGAAGGGAGGGAGAGAGTAGCGGGGCGTGGAATTTTTTTGAGGGAGAACAAGCTAGGGCCGACTGTTGTGCCTGGATGAGGGTTGTGTCTTCCAAAAAAGTCTGTCCCCCTAGCTTGTCGGAATCGAATGGCCCTCTCTTAGAAAACTCTTAATCAGATGGCTCAAATTGAATCTGCTCAGTGGCTCCAATAGTCCAAATAACCCTCATGCATATGTAGACCTGTTAATTTCGGATCACGGGTTGGGTTCGGGTCGAACCCAAAAAGTGCCGACCCGGAATTGACCCGGCACTATTCGGGTTCGGGTCAACCCGACCCATTTTCACAAAACGGGTCCTTTTTCCGGACCCGCACCCGACCCACTTCGGTTTGGTTTTTCGAGTTCCCGCGCGGTGCAGAGGCGATGCAACGGTGGCGGTGCAACGGCGGCGGCTGGAGCGATGCAGCGGCCCGATGCAAGCTGCGACGCGGGCGAACGAAGCGCCGGAGCGGTCAATGTCACGCGTGGGCCTGGCCGCGTGGGGCTCGATGCGGGCAGTGGCCACTGGCCAGTGGGGCAGGCGGGCAGCCCGTGTACTCGTAGGGCAGAGCAGGGCAGCCAGGGCACGGGGCAGGCGCCAAGCGGGCAAATTCGAGCAGAGCGGGCATGTTCGATTTCAGGGTCATTCCGGGTCATTTTCGGGTTGCCGGGTCAACCCGAACCCGACCCGGTTTTGCAAACAAGTCGATTTTCTGGACCCGAACCCGACCCGCTTCGGGATTTGGTTCAACCCAAACCCGAAATTTTCGGGTCAGGTTTTCGGGTCGGGTCCAATATTAACAGGTCTATGCATATGCCTTTTTTATGGAAAACCTGCATATCCTTTTCATTTTTCTACAAAAAGCTGCTGCAAATATCACTCCAAAGTTATCATTATTATCTCCTCCTTTATCTTAACCATTGGATTAAAGAAGGTGCAATTATTATAATAAAGTGGACAAGAAAATTTCTATTTAATGACACAATTCATTTTATTAAACTTAATCTGACAAAAGTTATATTATTTTATTATATATTAATAATATTATTATTACATGTATATACTTTGTTTGGTATTTTGAGGATAATCCCATTCAGATTTTCTTTTCTTTTTTTATTATATACATTTTTTTTAATTAATCAAGTCATTACAAAGTGCTCCCTAGCATTCTCTCTCCTCGACACACAACAAACAGTGTCCGATTCAAGCGCCAAAGGACTCGTTGAATTCGTCTCGCCGAGATGAATGCACTCGAGCAGTCCGTTTCACAAAACAAGATTTCAATCAAAATATATTAAGTATGGAGCAAAGATGCACGATAAAAGCCCAAGTGCGTGAAATCACCTCGAATTGTCATCGACTCGACCACATGTATTTTAGAATGAAATAAATGATATGTGATCAAAAGGAGTAAATCCTAAAGCCGACAACGAGCCGAGGAAAAAAATACGCAATTTGACCCTTCACCAAACACAAAGTGCAACATACAAGAAGGTGGATCAATCAACAAAATGCAAGACAAGATAGTGTAAGTGATCAATACCGAAAAAGAGGTCAACACAGTTTTATAAAAATTTTGTACTACAAAATTGTTTTAAGAAACGGTAAAAAAAAAAAGTCGTCCCAAACGAAATTGACCTAAATAAAATACCTTATTTTCTTCAAATCAAATAAATCTACAGCTAGTAACAACAACTTGCATGCAAAGTAACTTGACTACATAAAAGAAGCTTAAGCAAGAAAACAATCAACAAAATCAACATTGTTACCCACACACATGCAAAAAGTCTCTCAAAACCCTAAGGAAAAGACTAAGATGGCAAAAGGAAAGCAATAATATATGTGTAGTCCCACTTCACATCCATCACCAGTGCAAAGCACTAAGCTCGCATAATTACAGACAGCATGCCATTTCAACAACTCAGCACTACTGATCCACCTTTCTATAGCCAACCACTATTGCCCTTACTGTCATCCTTATTCGAACAACTGCACAGAAGAAATCTGAACACACGGCCATGGCGAGAGCTTATCCTTGCTCCGTCATAGCTGTCGTCGCCATGGAAGGAAGTGTGAGGTTTTGGCTTGTTGAACCTCTGCTTTGAGAATGAATTGGAGCCTGTTGAGTAGCTTCGAGAGAGTGGGAATGGAAGTATCATGCTTAGCTTGGATTTGGCGCGGCTGCAATTGAAGCTGAAGCTTCTGTGGAAGTGAGTGAAGGGGTTTGAATTGGTGGTGGAGGTGTTTGAGATTTGAGGGGGATGTGGAGGAGGAGGAGGAGGAGAAAGGTTTGTGCAGGTGATGGTGGAGGAGGAGCAAGAAGGTCTGAGGGGGAGGGGTAGAAGAAAGCCACTAGAGAAGAGCTCATCGGCTGGAGAGGGATCAAGAGTAGAGGCTTCAAGGCTAAATTTAAAGTCGAACTCGGAGAAGGAGGAAGAAGGATGGAGAGTGTGAGAAGAGTCAGTAGTTGTAGGAGAGGAAGTGGAGACGACATTATTTGAGATGGAAATTCTTGGGCTTGAGGATAAGGAGAGAACGAAGGGTTCTTCCAAGAGATTGGTGGTCGCCATTGTTGATAAGAGGAGTAAGAGAGAGATAAAGAGGGGGAGAGGTAGAGGATGAAGAAGAGGAGAAGAACGAAGGAGGGGGCTTCAGACTTGGAAGATGTAAAGCAAGGTGATAGTGGTCATAAGGGTATGAAAATGTCTCATTTTTTTAAAAGGGCCATTGTGGACCTGTGGTTATCATTTAGAAGATGAGTTTTACTGCTCTAATCTGGTAGGCTTATCATTGTGCCCAACCTTGAAACTAGCGTGATAATTACTATACTTTTATTTGCTTGAATATTAAATTGATTTTTTTTTTTATCTTACATAAATGGGACTTATATATATATATATTATGTTTTTTAATATACGTAATTAAATATCTTTATTATATGTTTAATTTGAAAAATATTTCTGAAAGTAAATTTTGAAAATTATGCCAAATGAGGGATAACCTCTTTTATTCTTGCAAAGCTCATTAGACTCATGAATCTTTGGGGTAGAACATTTCTTTCATTGTGAGAGATCTTCTAAAACGAACAATATTTGGATGACTATGATTAAGATTATAATAGCTCAGTTCAAATAACCTCATGCTCTATGGTTTAAAAAGAAAAGTAGTTGAAACATAGTGGCATCACCCTTCTATTACATTTTAATGAAATTATAACTGAGGCAATGTTTCATATAATTCTTTTAATGTTTTGCTTAAATGTCTTTGGCCTTATGAGCATAAGATTGTTCCATCAATACTCCTTTACTATAATAAATATATACATGCTAGTGTTTAGTACATAGGGGTGTCAATATTTGACACGAAATAAAAATCCGACTTTAACCCGACAAGAAAATTTCGGGTTAAAACGACCTAATTTCAAAACATGCTGGGTTCAGATTACTGGATTCAATCAGTTAGAAAAAATGGGTTAGGTTCGGGTTGACCCGGAAACCCAAAATCAACTCGGTTTAAACTATTTGGAAAAATTTTCATGTCACCTCTTGTCTTGTCTCGTCCCGTCACCTCGCGTCACGTCCCGTCCTGGGTTCTTGTTGATGTTACCACTATCGACGATGATATGTCGCTGCCGGCGCTGACCTAACCACCCGCCGAAGCCGCTACACTAACAATGCTGCCGCTGTCGACGCTGCCGCTGACGAGGATGCCATGATGACTTGACTACATGGATGAGTCACTAACAACCTGCCATGTTGTTTTGGCGCCATGCAGACCCGTAGATGAGCCCTAAACGTTGGCACTATCAGAGACTCGCACCATCGCCACACTCCCATTTTTTGAATTAGAACGCTGCTGCGGGTCTGGTTGGGTCAACCCGGCAACTCATGCTGGTCGGGTCCGCGTTGAAATACCTGATCCATTTGCAAAAATAGTCGGGTCAGATTGAGTCAATTAGTGTCAGGTTAGTTCCATATTCATGACTCGTGACCCGAATTTGACTGTCCTAGACTAAGACATTCTAGGATATATAAATTATTTTTAATATATTAGGTAAGTATTTATAAAGATGTTAAATATTACATATCAATGAAATTTGAGACATCACCTTCTAGTGAAAAATAACTACCCTTGTCTATTTACAATTTAGAAGGAATAATAGTAAAATAGGTAGAGAAAGATGACATTATCATGTAGATCTTTTTTTCAAGAGATTTATACGAGATCTAACTTCTCTCTTCCTCTTACTCCTTCAACAAATAACTTAATATTCAATAAATAACTTCATATTCAATAATAAATTTTCATATATTTGATTAATTATTAAACAATCACCAAAAAAGATAAAATCTTATTCAAATATAATTCTAATGTTTAATCAAAATTAGGATAAAATAGTTTATTCTAATATATATATATATATATATATATATATATATATATATATATATATATATATATATATATATATAATACTGAAGAGAAGACTGAGGGCATGAGCCAAGCATAATGGGCTATGATCTTGTGTTGGGCTGCTTTTGCTTTAGGACATTTTTAGCTGACAAGCCACTGAAGCTTTGATTGTAAATGCTTAGTTGTTATGAATACTAACAATATAAATAATGATAATTAGTACACAATTTTTTAATTAAATTCTAAAAAAACTAATTATTTAGAGCATGATACTTAATATACTTTATTCTACACAATTAAATTAGCCTCCCTATTTTGAAAAAATAAAATAAAATAAAATAAAAAATATTACTTTGTTGTCATCTATAGATTTTTCTTTATTTCTCTAAATTTTGGAGAGACTTCTTTGTTCCTTAGAACATTGTTAAAATTTCTCTCCCATATAATACTACTCATTTCCCCTCACTTTTGTAGTTGTAATAGTCTCAATGTTATACTCCTCTACATTGACATTACTCTTTTTGAGTTCCAAGAGCATGACTAAAGTCCCTAGCTGCTACAAGCCAATTACATGCATGTCTGAAAGGTCCCTCCCATAGACCTTATGTTAGAGAGGCTCGAACCACGGTCGACTCTAAATCCTTCACATCTAGTATCTCCTTTTAAAACAGGATAATGAAGCTCCTCAAAGACTCACGCGGCTATTGCCCCATTTGTATTAAAGACAACAAATGCTTCAATGGCATATGTATATTTAACACAGGGTGATGAACATCCTCTTAAACTCAACAAATTGAAGTGATCACCCATAATGGAAGATTAAATAACAACCATAGAGATGATTTGTTAAAGTATTAAGGCAAAACTTGAACTTCAATGCATCATCAATGTCAAGCAATGATACAATCAATAGGAAATAAGTGACATGTTTAGTTGGATCGATCCGCCTTTGTCTTATACGAATTCAGGTGAGAAAATTTGAACTTTTCTAGAGGCTTTGCCTCAATAATCTCCCTTAAAAACATTTATTAGTGGCAAGTCTCTCTTCTTAGCCCATATTTCTTTTCAATGAAAAGCTGAGGCTGACTCATTACAACTAAGATAATAAGTTGTATCAGCCATGCATTGAAATGGAGGTCATTGCTCTAGCTCTAAAAAGTCTTCTTTCCCTCATAATAGAATCAAAAGGTCTAGAAAGCTGAGGCTGACTCATTACAATGCAAATTCTAGTTGATTCTTAAAGTACTCCTCTTCTAGTTTGTGGCATGCTCTACGTTTATTACACTTTTTAGGATATTAAATTCATAATTATCATTAATCACAATAAACAGTATAGATAATACTAAGCATGCAGGAAAAAAAAAGAGAGAAAGAAAGAATTATAGGATGAAAAAATCAAAGATTTTTATAAAATAAGCTTGAGTGCCAACAATTTGTATAAATTGAGCTCGTCCGTTGACCCTCTATTAATATATTTGAGTTGTGGCTCGAGCATTATAGAATTTAATTGCTATATGCATGATTACAGAAAAAATAATTACAATTATTAAAATTGTGTAATCAAATTAGAATATCCAACTTGAAGAAGTCGCCCATCGAGCTAATAAGTCACCGCCTTGGCTTGTCTGAATGGTTGAATAACCGATGATCACTAAGTTCTCATTTGTATAGTCGCTAGGGCCAACTTGAAATGTCATACTTGCATAATCGAGGCGAGTTATATGTAGAGTTAGCAAGCTTCATTAAGCTGGTACCAAGTAAATCAAGTTGACTTTATTTGAACCAGGATAATTTGGCTCGAACATGACCGACTTGACTTGAACCTAATTTTTTAAATGTTTAATGGTACAAATACAATTGATTTTTAAATAGCTCATAGCATGACATTTAACATGCATTATTATTTTGTTTTTTTTTTTTCATAATACATTGAAATTTAAAAGTATTACTTAAATAAAAATAAAACTATGACCAAAACTATTGTCATAACTGAACTCCTAAATAATGAAATTGTCAAAACAATTGAAGGTGACTGAAATGAACCTTTTTATAAACTAATTTCTATCCAATGCTTAAGAAGGTATGCAAAGCAATAAATGAATTAAAAAACCTTAAAACATTTATTTAAGTGCCATTAACCAATTAATCTAATAACTTAATTTATATCAACTTAACAATTTCAAAATCTTGCCCTTTCGATCACCCATAAGTATTTTGTAACTATTTTTTTTTTAAATAAATCAAATTATATATAAGGACAATCAGAAATAATCTTAGCAGTTGAGTCTTGCACACCATGTTCTCATAGCTGCATAAATTGATTTATGTAATATTTATTAAAATTCCAAAAAAATTAGAATCAGGTTGACCTGGTTATATTTAAGGTTGGGTTTTGATACGTCATCCAAAAATTATCTTGATCAGGCATGAATCTCGATGCAAAATCAGGCCGGAAACTTCAAAAATTAAATCCGGGATCATCTGAGCTTCGATTTCAACAAACTTATAATCGAACTGAGTGTCTCGGAAATACAAACCCAACGATACCAAATTCGACTCAATCCGAGCCCAAATGGGTCCAAATCAAGGGTTAGAAGCACTGTTGGAAGGTTCAAACCACAATTTGCATTACCAAACGGTTTTTAAACATTACGTGCTTATAGTCGAATCGAGCAGCTCGACGAGACGAATCCAACGAGCCCAAGATCGCTGAATTCCGACATCATTAAGGCCTATAAATGTCTAAAGAACGGTGCATAATCAAGGGATCCAACATCGGTCCTCAGTCCAACCACTCCCCATTTACCCTTGATCTCCCACATATTTACGGGTCATGCCACTTCAGAAAATCTATAAATAGACCCCTCATTTCTCTTGAGGGGATGACCAGAGCATGAAGAGAAGGAAGAAGCTCCTCCTCGACCACCACCGGAGTTTTGCTGGACCACCACATGAGGCCCTAACCTCTACCGGACCATCGCCTGACGCCGTTGCTCCGCCGGACCACCACTTAAGGCCCTCACCTCAGCCGGACCACCATCTGACGCCGTTGCTCCGCCAGACCACCACTTGAGGCCCTCACCTCCACAGGACCACCTGACGCCGTTGCTCCGCCGGACCACCACTTGAGGCCCTCACCTCCGCCGGACCACCGCCTGATGCCGTTGCTCTGTCGGACCACCACTTGAGGCCCTCACCTCCGCCGGACCACCACCTGACGCCGTTGCTCCGCCGGACCACCATTTGAGGTTGTCACATTCGCTGAACCGCCACTTGAGGCCCGAACTTCCACCGGACCACCGTTTGAGTCCTTATGCTCCACCAGGCCACTACCTGAGGCCTGGACTTCCGCCGGACTGCCACCTGAGGCCCCGAGCTCCACCAGGTCACCACTTAACGCCCGAAGTTCTAACAAAGTACCGCCCTTTTACTACGGTTTTTCAGACCCCGGTCTCCTGCCAACTATGGTCTTCCAGACTTCTATCTCCTGCTGACTACGGTCCTTCCGACCTACATTGCCGGGCAATAATCTTTCTGACCCCGGTCTCCTGCAAACTATGGTCTTCCAAACTGTAATATCACAATCTGCTCCAGGATCGTCCAGGACGATCTGGGATCGTCCTGGGACGATCAGTGGAAGTTCAGCTCCAGATTTGCCCAGTTTTGCTCCAGGTGATTTTCTGCATGCATCGTCCAGGCCGATTGGAGACATCGGCCAGGCCGATCGGCACTGTAGAAAATATCGTCCAGACAACAGCCCTGGGAAGATTTCAGGCCGATCCATTTGGTCGGATCGTCCCGGGACGATGCTGCGATCGGCCGGGCCGATCTGAGCATTACTTAAGGGATTCAGCCGATTTGAAGAGAGAGAAAATCAAAAAAATAAATATCTGATTTACTGTTCTGAGGAGAGAGAAAAAGAAGTTTTGGAAAAGTTGATTTCGGGAAGACGCGGAGCCGTTTTCGATCGAAGTGACTGTTGAGGATTTTGCTGTGCACGAGGTAAGGCACATTCCGTCTTTCTCAATTTTCAGTTCTGTCGTGGTTGGCGGTATTTTCTGTCCGGATTTCGTTTTCGTTACGGTTTTTCGTCCGTATCTTTTGATTGGTTCAGTTTTTACCGCGTAAGTTTCTGTATGTTGTTGACGTGCCGAGTGTGCACATTTTGGGTATTTTTCGAAGATTTTTGTCCGGGTATTTTTGATTCGGCGATGTTTTTCGTAGACTACAATTTTCTGTGAAATTGTAAATGCTCTGTGCAGTAGAATAAATGTTCTGGAATATGATTATCTATATTCTGTGCGAATTCGGTAAATTTTCTTTGCAGTAAATTTTGTGTAAATTCTGTATACTGTCGTTGTGCTGCCCGATTTTTGGGTAATTTCTGAATTGTCCGGATTTCTTCTGAATTGAAATGCTATGTGTATAAGCTATAAAAAGGGAGTTATAAGGGGCCTGAATCCTATGAGATTCAGTTAGTGAAATGGGAAATCTGAAATGAGATCAAATCTGAAATCTGATATATGTTCTGTTCCGGATCCGATGAATTCTGTTCTGGTGCTATAAGCACATCTGTTTTGGTGCCGTGAGCACAAAGGGAGACATAAGGGGCCTGGATCCTATGAGATTCAGTCAGTGTCTGGGAAGGGAGGCATAAGGGGCCGGAATCCGTAGAGATTCCGTCAGTGTTAGGGCATTTAGCTATATGTATCTGTTCTGTTTTCTGTATTTGTTGTAATATCTCGTTTCCTTACTGTTCCTCTCTGATTTGGATTTTCCTCCCAGAATCGGCCAGGACGAAGTTTGGATCGTCCAGGCCGATCAGTGCATTGAACAGCTGATTTCTGGTGTGTTTTCTGGAAGGATTTCTGCACAGATCGTCCAGGCCGATCGTGAGATCGTCCAGGACGATCGTACTGTAGAAATGATCGGCCAGACAATAGCCCTGAGTGAGGTCCAGGACGATCTGGATTTGATCAGATCGTCCCGGGACGATAGCTCGATCGGCCAGGCCGATATGAGTAAGTTATAAGGAAAATCAGCTCGTTTTGAGGAGAGAGAAAATCAAAAGTTAAAATCAGATATTTTGTAGAGAGAGAAAGAGAAAGGAAAGAGAAGAGGAAACTGGTTTTCGGAGACCGCGGAGCGCTTTTCGTCCGACGCTGCTGTTGGAGAAAGTGAAGATCTCGTGGTAAGGACTCCGAACCCTGTTTCTGTTTTCAGAGATTTTGTGTTTTGACCGAGATATGATCTGTTTTGTGTTTTCGTAGTCGACTTTTCGACATGGTTTTGATTTGACACAACTTCCACCGCACAACTTTTAGTATGTTATAGATATGATTATTGTACACGATTTGACTGTATTCTACGAAGATTTTACCGGTCGGAATTGATTCTACGTGATTTTAATCGATTTTAATTGAATAGAATAATATCAGGACCTGATTTGATTTGGATTTTATAGATCGATAGTCTTGTATTGACGCTATAGATATTCTATTATAATTTGGAAAGATTTGGAAACTGTGTCTTTTTGCAGGATTTTTGTGTAAATTTGACCGACTGCCGTTACGCTGCCCGATTTTCGTACGATTCCTGAATTGTATGAGATTGATAGATTGAACTGATATGCATTGATTATTGATATGATTGCTTTAATATTGACTATTGAATTGTTTATTGATTGAATTGACTATTGATACTGATCGCAAGTGGAACCTGGTTGAACATTGGTGGAGATTGATATTGATACCTGTACAGGATGGTGGGCCGACGGGCTTTCCTTTAAACCATTGATTATTGATATAACGATTGGGAGCTATAAGGAGTTTATTGATATGCCGACGGGCGAAAAGAGTGACGACTCTTATTGATTGAACCAATGTATTATCTACAACAGCAATATGGATTCTACAACAGCAACATGACCAGTAGATTGTACTTGTTCAGTATATAGTATTGAATTGCATGTTTACTATATTGTTTTATAGATTCATTGTTTTATAGATTCCTGCTTTATCGACTTTGATTGGATTTACTAGATCGTACGATTTCATTGATTTCACTGATCGATTTCTGTGCATTGACATTGAACATTGATATAGAAATGGATGAATATAGATACTGCATTGATAGCATGGACATCGTACTACTGCTTAAAGATTCATTGATATTGCTGCCTATAGACTTATAGATTTACTGTTGCTACTGTTCTACACCGTATTGACTGTTTTATAGATTCATTGCTTTGTATCGCCTTTCTCGATTGATTTCAATTGATTAGATCGTATTGATTTGATAGCATCGATTTGATTGACTACGTTGATTGATTTTGATTGATTCTATTGATTTATCGATTTGCTTGCTGCTGCATTGACTGGTTTTATTGACTATTGATTTCCGCTGCATTGACTCATTGACCATTGACTGATTTGGATTGAATAGATTGACATGCATATTGATAGCATTGCCGAGCTTTGATTTCAGTTATAGGTATTAGGTGACCTGCTGGGCTTTGTAAAGCTCATTATATGTGGTTGATATTTTCAGGTCAGGGCTCGGGAGCAGGAGATAGGCATTGATCCAGATCTACAGGTTTTAGTGCTTTTGTTAGATTGATGATTCTTTTGTACTCAGGACAGGATAGTTTCCTTTCTTGTATTGATAGTGTAGTTCCTGAGTAATGTACATGATGTTTTGTGATATGAATCGACAGTTATATTGAAGTTTTAAATGTTATAGATGTTTGATAGAATGTTTACTGAAGGATTTATAGATAACTCTGGTAAATTGTTGCGAATTGATCGACATTCTTTCCAAGTTAGATTCTGGGGCGTGACAAGTTGGTATCAGAGCAGTGTTATTGGAAGAATGGATTGTTACCAGAGTTGTAGGATTGGATTGAGAGATTGGGTAGATTGGGTAGCTTTAAGAGCTTCATTGGCATACATCATTGCATGTGTGTATCATTCGTTTTGAATTGTGCAGGTGAAAAGATATGGATCCTCCGGCAGAATCCAGTGTACCGAATGAGCAACACAGCGCATCTCCAGTACCGTCAGAGAGTATGATGCAGTTAGCGACTGCGATTGCACATGTTATGGGGGATGCCCAGAGTAAGATGAGTGGGAGCAAAGAGGAAGAAGTTGACAGACATTTACAGATGTTCCACAAGCTGAAGCCTCCGTTGTTCAAAGGGGCTGTAGGACCACAGGCTGCTGAGGATTGGATAATGAGGATAGAAAAGATTTTTGATAGCATGCAGTGTCCGGGGAACAGAAAAGTACCATTGGCAGTATTCATGTTGGAGAGTGAGGCAGAGAGATGGTGGATTGGACAGCAGAGAGAGAAATTCCAGGGAAAGACTAATGCTGAGATTACCTGGGATGAGTTCACTACAGTGTTCAGGATGTGGTTCGTACCACCGTCAGCTCAGCGGCAGATGCAGGAAGCATTCATGAGATTGGAGCAAGGCCGCAAGTCAGTGATGCAGTATGAGTCTGAGTTTACTGCACTTGCGAGGTACGCTGCTCACTTGATCCCTACTGCCGAAGACAAATGTTATAGATTTCTGCACGGATTGAATAGAGAGCTGAGGCAACCACTTGTACCTTTTCGGATCCACGAGTTTTCTGAGCTAGTGGAGCGAGCCCGATTGATAGAGATCGATTTGGCGACACCAGTATCGAGGTACGAGGATACCAGGAGGAGGAGAGATGACGTACGACGAGATGATTCTGGTAGAGACAGAGATAGAGAGAAGAGAAGCAGATATGAGGGTTCGAAGGGATCTGCATCGGGATCTGCGTCACGATCAGCATCGATAGTATCATCTGGTGGTTCTGGCACGTGCATTCACTGTGGTAGACGACATGCAGGTCAGTGCTACCTATTGACGGGACAGTGTTTTCACTGTGGACAGCAAGGGCACAGAGCAGCAGATTGTCCTCAGAAAGGACTGGGTGGAAGGACTGCTTCTGGCACGGGTACAGGGCAGCAGAGGACTGTTGCCTCGAGGGCCTACAGTGATAGATCAGGGAACAGGATTGATGATAGGACTATCAGAGATCAGGGGGAGACAGTTGCGCCACGACCTCCAGTGGTGCCACGCATCTACAGTCTACAGAGTTTACAGCATCAGGATCAACAACGACCAGAAGATTCTACTGGTAAGATTGATTTGACTAACCGATTGATATTGACATATGAACATTGCATATTGACATTTGATTGATTGCATTGTGTGTTCTGTATGGATTTCGACGAGTTTTGTTTTGGATTTGGATTTGATCGATTTGTTTTGCATCGTCGTTTTTGCTTCGTACCTTTAGGGAAATGTTGGGACGACATTTTTCTAAGGTGGGGAGATTGTAATATCTCGTTTCCTTACTGTTCCTCTCTGATTTGGATTTTCCTCCCAGAATCGGCCAGGACGAAGTTTGGATCGTCCAGGCCGATCAGTGCATTGAACAGCTGATTTCTGGTGTGTTTTCTGGAAGGATTTCTGCACAGATCGTCCAGGCCGATCGTGAGATCGTCCAGGACGATCGTACTGTAGAAATGATCGGCCAGACAATAGCCCTGAGTGAGGTCCAGGACGATCTGGATTTGATCAGATCGTCCCGGGACGATAGCTCGATCGGCCAGGCCGATATGAGTAAGTTATAAGGAAAATCAGCTCGTTTTGAGGAGAGAGAAAATCAAAAGTTAAAATCAGATATTTTGTAGAGAGAGAAAGAGAAAGGAAAGAGAATAGGAAACTGGTTTTCGGAGACCGCGGAGCGCTTTTCGTCCGACGCTGCTGTTGGAGAAAGTGAAGATCTCGTGGTAAGGACTCCGAACCCTGTTTCTGTTTTCAGAGATTTTGTGTTTTGACCGAGATATGATCTGTTTTGTGTTTTCGTAGTCGACTTTTCGACATGGTTTTGATTTGACACAACTTCCACCGCACAACTTTTAGTATGTTATAGATATGATTATTGTACACGATTTGACTGTATTCTACGAAGATTTTACCGGTCGGAATTGATTCTACGTGATTTTAATCGATTTTAATTGAATAGAATAATATCAGGACCTGATTTGATTTGGATTTTATAGATCGATAGTCTTGTATTGACGCTATAGATATTCTATTATAATTTGGAAAGATTTGGAAACTGTGTCTTTTTGCAGGATTTTTGTGTAAATTTGACCGACTGCCGTTACGCTGCCCGATTTTCGTACGATTCCTGAATTGTATGAGATTGATAGATTGAACTGATATGCATTGATTATTGATATGATTGCTTTAATATTGACTATTGAATTGTTTATTGATTGAATTGACTATTGATACTGATCGCAAGTGGAACCTGGTTGAACATTGGTGGAGATTGATATTGATACCTGTACAGGATGGTGGGCCGACGGGCTTTCCTTTAAACCATTGATTATTGATATAACGATTGGGAGCTATAAGGAGTTTATTGATATGCCGACGGGCGAAAAGAGTGACGACTCTTATTGATTGAACCAATGTATTATCTACAACAGCAATATGGATTCTACAACAGCAACATGACCAGTAGATTGTACTTGTTCAGTATATAGTATTGAATTACATGTTTACTGTATTGTTTTATAGATTCATTGTTTTATAGATTCCTGCTTTATCGACTTTGATTGGATTTACTAGATCGTACGATTTCATTGATTTCACTGATCGATTTCTGTGCATTGACATTGAACATTGATATAGAAATGGATGAATATAGATACTGCATTGATAGCATGGACATCGTACTACTGCTTAAAGATTCATTGATATTGCTGCCTATAGACTTATAGATTTACTGTTGCTACTGTTCTACACCGTATTGACTGTTTTATAGATTCATTGCTTTGTATCGCCTTTCTCGATTGATTTCAATTGATTAGATCGTATTGATTTGATAGCATCGATTTGATTGACTACGTTGATTGATTTTGATTGATTCTATTAATTTATCGATTTGCTTGCTGCTGCATTGACTGGTTTTATTGACTATTGATTTCCGCTGAATTGACTCATTGACCATTGACTGATTTGGATTGAATAGATTGACATGCATATTGATAGCATTGCCGAGCTTTGATTTCAGTTATAGGTATTAGGTGACCTGCTGGGCTTTGTAAAGCTCATTATATGTGGTTGATATTTTCAGGTCAGGGCTCGGGAGCAGGAGATAGGCATTGATCCAGATCTACAGGTTTTAGTGCTTTTGTTAGATTGATGATTCTTTTGTACTCAGGACAGGATAGTTTCCTTTCTTGTATTGATAGTGTAGTTCCTGAGTAATGTACATGATGTTTTGTGATATGAATCGACAGTTATATTGAAGTTTTAAATGTTATAGATGTTTGATAGAATGCTTACTGAAGGATTTATAGATAACTCTGGTAAATTGTTGCGAATTGATCGACATTCTTTCCAAGTTAGATTCTGGGGCGTGACATTTGTTCTGTACGAAATTATGATTCTGATATGATATGATCTGCGAATCTGATTTCTGATTTCTGTATAATTCTAACTCCGTTGATTTATCCTGTTCTGTGATCTGATCTGTACGATTCTGTTTCTGCTTTGATATCTGTCCGTATAAGTTCTGATTTCCGACTCTGTTCCGATTTCTGATCTGATTTCTGTCTGATGAGTTTGGTTTTGATTTCTGAGAATTTAGATTGGTGGTTTGTTGCTTTGCTGAGCTGTTGAGCTCACCCTTGCTTTCTGGTGGTTTTCAGGTTCTGGGAAGGGCAAGGAAGTTCAGGACTAGAGTTCAGAGTTTGATCAGTATAGGTACTTTTGTACTTTTTGATTTTTGTACAGTCATGGCTTTTCTGTTCTGTCTTTCTTTCTGTTTAAAAGCCATGTACTGTTCTGTAGATGATTATTTTGAGGAAATGAAAAGATAGATGTTTTGTTCTGCTGCATTTGATATTTTTAGTAGCTCTGTTGTTCTGTGTGTGTCTGTTGAGTTAAGTACTTGGAAGATCAGTTCAGTAACCTAATCCAAAGCCAGATCCTGGCTAAGAATAGCTCCGTCGCGATCCGGCTCGGGCGGGATCCGTCCCCGTCGGGTCGGGTCGTGACAAGCTTTTGTGGTATCAGAGCACTGGTTTTGGAAACAGGTTGGATTGTGAAACAGAGCTCTAGGAAGTGATCAGTAAGTCTGTCTGGGAGGTAGTTTTGGGTCGTTTGGCTTTTTATTGTGTTGTTTTTGTGTTGTTTTTGTGATAGTTTTCCGGATTTTCTGGATTTTTTTGTATGGATCAGCCAGACCCAGACATGACAGATGGTCATAGTGCCGATCAGGCAGCACCAGTGGGGAGTACAGCCCCAGTGGTCGGTGCTGACATGCTTTCACAGTTTGCGTCACTTGTTGCTCAGATGATGAGCGAGACTCAGAGCAGAGCTTCTACTGTTAGATCTGAGGACATTGATCGACACCTGCAGTTATTTTTGAGGTTGAAACCTCCGAGATTTGAGGGCGCTGTTGAGCCCAGAGCAGCCGAGGAGTGGCTGAGGAGATTGGAAAAAACTTTTGACGGGATGCAGTGTCCTGCAGACAGGAAGGTTCCGTTAGCTGTTTTTCTGTTGGACGGAGAGGCTGAGCACTGGTGGGATGGCCAGCAGGCAGCCAGATTTCAGGGTAGACTAAACTCTTTGATCACTTGGGAAGAGTTCACTGAAGTATTCCGAGACTGGTTTGTTCCCCCTTCTGCACGACAGCAGATGCAGGAGAGTTTTCTGAGGCTGGTTCAGGGGAGCAAGACGGTGATGCAGTACGAGGCTGAGTTTACTGCTTTAGCCAGGTACGCTCCGCAGCTGGTCAGCACTTCTGCTGAGAGGTGCTACAGATTTCTGAGAGGCTTACGAGACACTTTGAGGCAGCCTTTGATACCGTTCCGGATCACTGATTTCGCTGAGCTTGTGGAGCGAGCTCGTCTGATTGAGAATGACATGATGGCTACTCAGCAGCGGTGGACTGCGAGTAGGAAGAGGTTTGGAGGTGAGACTTCTGGCAGTGGTTCCTCTGGGAAGAGGAGATTTGTTTCTGGATCTGGATCTGGAGATTCCAGGAGGAGCGGAGGATCGTCTGGTACTGCTACAAGTACGACTAGTTCTGGATCTGTCAGTATGGCACCTGTGTGCCAGAGTTGTGGACGGCGACACCATGGCCAGTGCTACAGGATAGCTGGTCTTTATTTCAGATGTGGTCAGCCGGGACATAGGATTGCAGAATGTCCACAGGATGGATTTGATCAGCGTTTTGAGCAGCGATCTGAGGGCTTAGTCAGACCTGTTGGTTCAGCAGCAGGAAGACCGAGGACTGTTTTTCCACGCCCTGAGGGATTTGCTGGTAGAGGTGGTGGTTCTAGTTCTGCACCACGGAGACCACCTACGATTCAGAGGGAGCAGAGTAGTTCTGTTGCTTCAGCTCCTGTTCTAGTTCAGCCACGAGTTTACAGCCTGAGTCAGCAGGAGGCTCGTGATGCTCCGGATGTTGTGACAGGTACGGTTTACAATTCTGATCAGCCCTGTCGTGTTTTGTTTGACTCTAGAGCGAGTCATTCTTTTCTGTCTGAGCACTGTTTTGAGATTTTACATTTGGATTCGATGGTTTTACCGGTTTCTTTGTCTGTGATTTTACCGGCTGGGAATCCATTGATTGCTCGACAGTTTTGTTTGTGTGAGATCGAGATTTCTGGCAAGAAGTGGAAATCGAGTTTGATTCGATTGCCGATTTCTTCGTATGATGTGATTCTGGGAATGGATTGGTTGAGTCAGTATGAGGCTCAGATTGACTGTCTGAAGAAGCAAGTGAGTTTGCTTGTGGCTGGAGAGAGAGTTGTATTTCAGGGATTACGAGGTGTTCTCTCCAGTCTGATTTCTGCGTTGGAGGTGAGCAGAATGTGGAAGAAAGGATGCCCAGTATTTTTGGCTTCGGTGCGGGATCTGAACCTGGAGGTTGGTTCTGTTTCTGAGATCCCAGTGGTACGGGAGTTTGCTGATGTTTTTCCTGAGGAGTTGGTTGGTTTACCTCCAGATAGAGATGTGGAGTTCTCTATCGATGTTTTTCCGGGTACAGCTCTTATATCAAAAGCTCCGTACAGGATGGCACCGAAAGAACTTTCTGAGTTGAAAGTTCAGCTTCAGGAGTTGGTTGACAGAGGTTTTGTGCGTCTTAGTGTTTCTCCTTGGGGAGCACCTGTTCTGTTTGTGAAGAAGAAGGACGGTACACTCCGTATGTGTATCGATTACAAAGATTTGAACAGGGTCACAATTAAGAACAAGTATCCTTTGCCTCGGATTGATGACTTGTTTGATCAGCTTTCCGGATCTTCGGTATTTTCGAAGATTGATTTGCGATCCGGATATTATCAGGTGAAGGTGAAGGAATCTGATGTGGTGAAGACTGCTTTCAGTACTCGGTACGGGCACTACGAGTTTTTGGTTATGTCTTTTGGGATAACCAACGCGCCCGCTATTTTCATGGATCTGATGAACCGAGTATTCAGGGAGTTTTTGGATCAGTTTGTGATCGTCTTCATCGACGATATTCTGGTATATTCTGCTTCTGAGGATGATCATGCCAGACATTTGAGGATTGTGTTGGAGACTTTGAGGAGGCATCAGCTGTATGCCAAGTTCTCCAAGTGTGAATTCTGGCTGAAGAGCATTTCTTTTCTGGGGCATGTGATTAGCGAAGAAGGTATTTCTGTAGATCCCCAGAAGATTCAGGCAGTTGCTGATTGGCCAAGGCCGACTACGGTATTTGAGGTACGTAGTTTCTTAGGCATGGCTGGATATTATAGGAAGTTTGTGAAAGGATTTTCGCAGATTTCGACTCCTCTGACGAGACTGACTCATAAGTCAGTTCCTTTTGTTTGGACACCGGAGTGTGAAGCTAGTTTTCAGAGACTGAAGGATTGTTTGACTTCAGCTCCAGTGTTAGCACTTCCGTCAGGTACGGAAGGTTTTCAGGTGTTCAGTGATGCTTCACTGAAAGGATTGGGATGTGTCCTGATGCAGCATGGTCAGGTAATTGCTTATGCTTCGAGACAGTTGAAACCACATGAGAAGAATTACCCGACACATGATTTGGAGTTAGCTGCAGTTGTTTTTGCTTTGAAGATTTGGCGTCATTACCTGTATGGCGTCACATGTGAGATGTTTACTGATCATAAGAGCCTGAAGTATATATTTACTCAGAAGGATCTGAATCTGAGACAGAGGCGGTGGCTCGAGTTGATCAAGGACTATGACCTGACTATTCAGTATCAGCCTGGGAAGGCGAATGTGGTAGCAGATGCTCTGAGTAGGAAGTCTTCTGGATTCTCAGGTATTCAGCTTACCTGTGATGACTTTCTGATTCGTGATTTGGAGAGATTGCAGTTGGAGGTGATTTCCTCCAGTGATTTGGAGTTGGCTCAGATGAGTATTCAGTCTTCTTTGGAAGCACGGATTCAAGAAGCCCAGAAGTCAGATTCTGAGTATTCGAAGTTGATAGCACAGATTGGATCTGGTAAGACTCCTGAACTTTGAATTTCTGATTATGGTGCTATTTTCTGTAAGAACAGGTTGTGGGTACCTGTGTTTGGAGATTTGAGGCGGGAGATTCTGTATGAATCTCATCATTCTGGCTACACTGTTCATCCAGGCAGTGGTAAGATGTACGCTGATATGAAGCTTTTGTTCTGGTGGCCTGGGATGAAGAAGGATGTGGCGGAGTTTGTGTCGAGATGCGAAGCCTGTCAGTTGGTGAAGGCAGAGCATCAGCGACCAGGTGGACTGTTGCAGTCGTTGCCTATCCCTGAGTGGAAATGGGAAGAGGTAACAATGGATTTTGCGATGGATTTTCCTCGATCTAGACAAGGAACGATGCTATTTGGGTAGTTGTGGATCGATTGACGAAGTCAGCCCATTTTCTTTCGATCAGACAGACAGATTCAGTTGATCGCTTGGCACAGATATATGTGAAGGAGATAGTCAGATTGCACGGTGTGCCTCGCGTGATTGTTTCTGATCGAGATGGACGTTTTACTTTCAGACTTTGGAAAGGCATTCAGCAAGGCTTGGGTACGAAATTGCATTTCAGTACAACCTTTCATCCTCAGACCGACGGACAGTCTGAGAGGACTATTCAGGTACTGGAAGATCTGTTGAGACTTTGTGTTCTGGACTTTAGCGGAAGCTGGGAAGATCATATTCCGCTGATTGAGTTTGCCTATAACAACAGTTTTCAGTCCAGTATCGGTATGGCACCGTACGAGGCTCTGTATGGCAGGAAGTGTCGTACTCCTTTGACTCTGACGGAGGTCGGAGATAGACAGGCTTTGGGTGCCACTTTTGCTGATGAAACTGCTCAGAAGATCAGTTTGATAAGAGAAAGATTGAAAGCCGCTCAAGACCGTCAGCAGAAGTATTACAATCAGAAGCATAGATTTGTTGAATTTCAGGTTGGTGACTTTGTGTATGTCAAAGTCAGCCCGATGAAAGGTGTGAGCAGATTTGGTCAGGTAAGCAAGCTTAGTCCAAGGTATGTTGGACCGTTTGAAGTTTTGGAAAGAATTGGAAAAGCTGCTTACAAGTTATTACTTTCTGATTCTATGCCTGATGTGCATAATGTGTTTCATGTATCCACTCTGAGGAAGTGGGTTTCAGACTCTGGGAAGAAAGTATCAGCTGATGAGGTTGAGATTCAGGAGAATCTGGCGTACAAGGAAGAACCAGAGTTAATTTTGGCGTACGACGTCCGGAAGTTAAGAAATAAAGAGATTCCGATGGTTAAAGTCCAGTGGAAGCACCGGACTGCACGGGAAGCAACGTGGGAAAAGGAGTCTGATATGAGACGGTCGTACCCGTACTTGTTTTGACTGAGTTTGGATTGGAGAATGTCGAGGACGACATTTTTCTGAGTTGGGGAGATTGTAATATCACAATCTGCTCCAGGATCGTCCAGGACGATCTGGGATCGTCCTGGGACGATCAGTGGAAGTTCAGCTCCAGATTTGCCCAGTTTTGCTCCAGGTGATTTTCTGCATGCATCGTCCAGGCCGATTGGAGACATCGGCCAGGCCGATCGGCACTGTAGAAAATATCGTCCAGACAACAGCCCTGGGAAGATTTCAGGCCGATCCATTTGGTCGGATCGTCCCGGGACGATGCTGCGATCGGCCGGGCCGATCTGAGCATTACTTAAGGGATTCAGCCGATTTGAAGAGAGAGAAAATAAAAAAAAATAAATATCTGATTTACTGTTCTGAGGAGAGAGAAAAAGAAGTTTTGGAAAAGTTGATTTCGGGAAGACGCGGAGCCGTTTTCGATCGAAGTGACTGTTGAGGATTTTGCTGTGCACGAGGTAAGGCACATTCCGTCTTTCTCAATTTTCAGTTCCGTCGCGGTTGGCGGTATTTTCTGTCCGGATTTCGTTTTCGTTACGGTTTTTCGTCCGTATCTTTTGATTGGTTCAGTTTTTACCGCGTAAGTTTCTGTATGTTGTTGACGTGCCGAGTGTGCATATTTTGGGTATTTTCCGAAGATTTTTGTCCGGGTATTTTTGATTCGGCGATGTTTTTCGTAGACTACAATTTTCTGTGAAATTGTAAATGCTCTGTGCAGTAGAATAAATGTTCTGGAATATGATTATCTATATTTTGTGCGAATTCGGTAAATTTTCTTTGCAGGAAATTTTGTGTAAATTCTGTATACTGCCGTTGTGCTGCCCGATTTTTGGGTAATTTCTGAATTGTCCGGATTTCTTCTGAATTGAAATGCTATGTGTATAAGCTATAAAAAGGGAGTTATAAGGGGCCTGAATCCTATGAGATTCAGTTAGTGAAATGGGAAATCTGAAATGAGATCAAATCTGAAATCTGATATCTGTTCTGTTCCGGATCCGATGAATTCTGTTCTGGTGCTATAAGCACATCTGTTTTGGTGCCGTGAGCACAAAGGGAGACATAAGGGGCCTGGATCCTATGAGATTCAGTCAGTGTCTGGGAAGGGAGGCATAAGGGGCCGGAATCCGTAGAGATTCCGTCAGTGTCAGGGCATTTAGCTATATGTATCTGTTCTGTTTTCTGTATTTGTTCTGTACGAAATTGTGATTCTGATATGATATGATCTGCGAATCTGATTTCTGATTTCTGTATAATTCTAACTCCGTTGATTTATCCTGTTCTGTGATCTGATCTGTACGATTCTGTTTCTGCTTTGATATCTGTCCGTATAAGTTCTGATTTCCGACTCTGTTCCGATTTCTGATCTGATTTCTGTCTGATGAGTTTGGTTTTGGTTTCTGAGAATTTAGATTGGTGGTTTGTTGCTTTGCTGAGCTGTTGAGCTCACCCTTGCTTTATGGTGGTTTTCAGGTTCTGGGAAGGGCAAGGAAGTTCAGGACTAGAGTTCAGAGTCTGATCAGTATAGGTACTTTTGTACTTTTTGATTTTTGTACAGTCATGACTTTTCTGTTCTGTCTTTCTTTCTGTTTAAAAGCCATGTACTGTTCTGTAGATGATTATTTTGAGGAAATGAAAAGATAGATGTTTTGTTCCGCTGCATTTGATGTTTTTAGTAGCTCTGTTGTTCTGTGTGTGTCTGTTGAGTTAAGTACTTGGAAGATCAGTTCAGTAACCTAATCCAAAGCCAGATCCTGGCTAAGAATAGCTCCGTCGCGATCCGGCTCGGGCGGGATCCGTCCCCGTCGGGTCGGGTCGTGACACAAACTCCTAACTCCTGCCGACTACGATCCTTCCGACATACATAGCCAGACAACGGTCTTTCAGACCCCGATCTCCTGCAAACTACGGTGTTCCAGACTCCTATCTCCTGCTGCCTATGGTCCTTCCGACCTACATGGCTAGACAACGTTCTTTCAAACCCCGTCTCCTGCCAACTACGGTCTTCCAGACTCCTATCTCCTGTCGACTACGGTCCTCGCGACCTCCGTCGCCTACTACGGTCCTTCCGACCTACATCGCCAGACAATGGTCTTCCTGGCCCCAATTTCCTACCAACTACGGTCTTTTGGACCCCCGTCTCGTACCAACTACGACCCTTCCAACCAAATAAACATGTATATTATTGTAACTCCCACTATGTAATGCGCTCTATATGATGCACATTTGTACCATCAAGCCAAGGCCTTCTGCCAAGGAAGGGCCTCATTTGTAAGTGACTGCAAATACTAGGGGATTCATTCAAACTGGGCCAGACCCCGTGGTTTTTCCCCCTTTTAAGAGATTTTCTGCGTAAAAACTCTGGTGTCTCTTATGAATGCTACATCCTCTCATTTATCTGATTGTGTGCTGGATCTTCGTATAATGCTAAGACCTTAAACAATGAATTTCTCTACCGCCACGAATACTCCAGGACGCAATAGGTTCGAATTTGAAATATTGACTTGATAACTTTCTCGTCGAATTTAAGTTGATCTACAAACTCAAAATTGCACTGAGTTCTACTGATGTTTTGATTTAATGTGTCAAGTTCAAGTTAAATGGTTCATCTTTGAATTAGGTGGGTTATGTTCGGGTTAAACAAATCATTTTGATTCAAAAAATTTATATAATCCATACAATAAGATGGGTTAAACGGGTCGTGATTGAATTATGCAATTCCAGGACTAGTTAAGTCGAATACAATATTTTGACAACTATAATAAATATATCAAATTTAGACAAGCATACTCAACATGTCAATTTTAGGTTAGATGTGAATCCGACCCACCAATCTCAATTACAACCCTATATAAAATATCAAATATATTTTTATTTAATATCAAAAAAAAAAAAAAATTAACATAAATATAAAAAATAATTACAAAATGCTCCTAAGCAGGAGAAATTATTCTGTGCAAACTATTCGAATATCAACTAGAAATCATTACGTCACCCGATACATAGTGGTACTGAGTACCGGTACCGAGTAAAAAAAAGACGTGACACATTCTGATTGATCTCTGGTCACCATCCAATATCCGCACATAATAATTTTTGACTAAGCACAACACATACATATGAGCATATCACCATATTCTAAAATGGGAGTTTAATGCATCAACATTTGAACTGTCTTCCACTGCGCTGTCTTGATTTTTCCCCTTGCGTTTTTCTAAAAAAAACAGAAGAGCCAATCTACATGGAATGAACCAAAAAGAACTAAAAAAAAAAAAAACAATGGAGATTTGGAGATATTCCCATGCAAGTTTTATGATTCATGGAGCCATGCCGCTGGATCAACGTTCGAGCGCTCAACATGCCCAATAAAAATATGATTCAATAGCACTTTATAACATAAAATATATAATATTTAATATAGATGACAAATTTTTTATACTCTTATTTTATGTGTAGATTATGATGTATTTGATTAAAAAATAATAAATAAATAACATATATATCACGCAACAAAACAAATGTTGTGTGATATTATGAGATAAATTAAATAATGATGATATTAATACAACATAATTATAAATAAAAAAAAACTTTTTTAGTTTAAGAAGAGACAGCTGAAATATATCTTCAAGAATTAACTTAAGCTTCATTTGGGACTGTTGCGTCCAGTAGTATTCGCGGCGGTAGAGAAATATAAAGTTTATCGTCTTAGCGTTGTACGAAAATCCGGCACACAATCAGATAAGGAGAGAGGGTCTAATATTTATGAGACACAAAGATTTTTACGTGGAAAACCCCTGAAAAGGGGGAAAAACCACAGGGCCTAGCCCAGTTTGAACGATTCCACTAGTATTTGCAGTCGATTACAAATGAGGCCCTTCCCTAGGAGAATGCCTTAGCATGATGTATATCTTATGGAGTACATTACATAATGTAAATACAAAGAGCTACTATCGACGTATTCGCTTTGTTAGAAGGACTGCAGTCGGCAGGCGACGTAGGTCAGGAGGACCGTAGTCAGCTGGCGACGGAGGACTGTAGTCGGCGTGCGACATAAGTCAGGAGGACCGCGGGCGACGGAGGTCAAAAAGACTGTAGTCGGCGGGCGACATAAGTCAGAAGGTCCGTAGTCAACAGGCGACGAATGTCGGAAAGATTGTAGTCGGTGGGCGACGTAAGTCAGGAGGACTGTAGTCGGCTGTCGACGAAGGTCGGAAGGACTGTAGTCTGACGACGAAGATCAGAAGGACAGCGTCAGGTAGAAGTCCAGCAATGGAAAGAAATGCATCTTCGCATAGGCGTCCAGCGAAGTCCGATAACCGGTAGAAGTCCGGCGTCGGGTAGAAACTTGGCGAAGAGTGAAGATCCGACGTCGGGTAGAAGTCCGACGTCTTTTGTGGCAGAGGAGAACTCCGGCTTCATTTGGGCGGAGTTTCGGCGTCAGGAGGGAACTCTCTTGTAAATTGGGAATAATTTCAGCATCCCATGGAAGTTGGGCAGAATTCTGGCATTCTCCCGAATATCCGACAGAGTTCCGGCGTCTTCAGGGGGCAGGAAGAGCTCCGGCGGTGGTCGAGGAGGTGAGGAATCTCCTTTTCCCCTTTCTCCTCTTCTTCTTCTCTCTCTTCATTTCAGTCCCCTTGGTGTAGAATGAGGGCTCTATTTATAGTTTTTTTGGAGTGGCATAGCCCGTAAATAGGCGTGAGATCAGGGGCGAATTGGGAGTGTTTTGAATGGACGGCCGATATCGAATCCTTTGATCATGCACCGTTCGTTGGATATTTGAAGGCCTTACTGATGTTGGAATTCGGTGATCTTGGGCTCGTTGGATTCATCTCATCGAGCCGTTCGATTCGAGTATAAGCTCGTCAAAATCGGAGACCGTTTGGTAACTCAAATTGCGGTTTAAACCTTCCAACAGCGCTTTGAGCCTTTGATTTGGACTCATTTGGGCTCGGATTTGGTTGATCTTGGTGTCGTTGGGTTCGTATTTCTGAGACGCTCAGTTTGACTATAAGCTCGCTGAAATCGGAGTCCGGGAGCTTTCAAATTTAATTTTTGAAGTTTCCAACTAGCTTTTGCCTCAAGATTCGTGCCCGATCAAGATAATTTTGTGATGCCGTATCAGGGACGATTTTCTTATTATTTTTTTAAAAAATAATTTTAAAAATTTTAATATTTAAACTAGAAAGCTGTTTTAAAAAGCTTGATTAGATTACCATATATATTTAAACAATATATTATATATTGTCTCCTACTGTAGCTGTGATCCCCTAAACTGGTAGCAGTGCATCATAATAGAGCAAATTCATGAGGAAATCCTTTATGAGTTATGACAAACATGATGGATATCAATTATATAGCCATTTCTGCTAAAAATAAGATGAAGGAAGGAGAAACAGAGACAGAATAGAAAACATGGAAAAGAACTAGAAAGTTTCTCAACCAGGATTCAGTAAACTAGAAGAAAAAGTCAGAGCTGAATATATAACTACTGCGAATGCTGAAGGGAAGGGACTATATGACTTTCAAATTCTCAGTCCTCCAATTGCAATAGCGACATCAAAGAGGTTTGTTTTTAAAGACATCAGACAACTTTCTTATTGCTTCTTAAAATAACTTTTTAATGCAAAAGTTTAAATTTTTTACTAAAAATTCACTTTAAGAAGGAACAAGAAAGCCGTCCCAAACCAACCTTGAGGCTTCATTTCAAATTGCCTTTTCATTGCTTTAATTTTAAAGCCACATACATTTTTTGTTTAGCAAATTTTTTGGGTTAATAATCTATTTTCTATAATAACTTTAAAAATAATTACTTTTCCCATAACAATTTATAACAAAGGCTTCGTTTGGGACAGCTTTCTTTCTGCTTCTTAAAGCAGCTTTCTAATACAAAAATTTTTCATTTTGTGTTAAAAAGCTGCTTTAAAAAGCAGTAAGAAAGCCATCCCAAACGAAGCCAAACTTTATAAAAAGCTAAAGTCGATCTAAATGAATCCTAAAGCTTCTTTTAGGACAACTTTTTTATTACTTTTTAAAACATCTATTAAGTATAAATTTTTTTAAGAATAATGAAAAAAAAATGATCAAAAGCTATCCCAAAAGAAGCCTAACTTTAGAAAAACTAAAATCAAGCAGTCAATCCTGATTTTTTCACAGGCTCCAATGAATCAAGAATCTCTCAAGAAGAAACATTGTCAATTACTTCATTTGTGTTGTAAAGTGAGAAAGAATTTCAATAATAGAGAATGAAATTAAGAGCACTTCAATGATATTTAAGATACTAACAAAATAGCATAGATCCAATCTGAGATTGCCATGAATTGATGATATACCAAATCTCTATCAGAACTACAAGGGGACAAGGATTTTTAATTTGGGGTTGAAAAAAGGGCAACTTTTAGGTTCCTCAAATACATAATTCACAGTTGTAAAAACCACAGAACACCTTCTGTATAGAGAGAAAAGAAGAAAAAAAGATCAAAGATCTTTTCAAGGATCAAACTGTAAGAGAAACAAATAAAACCAGCGAGAGGAAATCAATTTGCACCTCAATAATGCAATCTTGTTGGAGCGAACATTCAGGAAACAACTTACTTACATGGTCTTATTACAATGACAAAGCTAGCTGGCGCAACGTAATCAAATGACCATCAGGACATTTGAAAATTCCTAGTCGTCTTCTAATGAGATCAAGTTTCAGAATCAAGTCTGTTTCTCCTCTGCAAACAAAGAGAAACCCATCAGATCTCTCTCGATAACCTTAAAATTATGAAAGAGGAACAAAAGGTTAAACGAAGAAACGGCAGCCTAAATTATCACCTCGCTCGCCAATTTTGTATAAATCTGGTGTTACTTCGGATAAAAATGATCCAGGAAAGAGTGCCTGAAAACAGTCGAAGAAGAAAAATAAAAATTAGTTCCGTTAAATTCCAAATAGGCGAACAGATTTCTTAATTAGAAGAAAAGCATATATAAATTCAGAATACAGATCAAATAATCATTTGAATCCGATTTTCTTACTTCGAGCTGCCTCTGCAAATATCTAGCTCTCTTTTTTGGCCTCCGAGGAAGCTTCGTTCCCTTCATTGCAATAAAATCTTCCTCGATCTCCACCTTCGAGAGAGAAATCGAGAATTTCCGCCTTTCCCCCTTCTCAAAGCCCTCCAAACGCGATCGAAGCACTCGTACCGGATTAAGAAGCTTGTCTTGCTTAAGAGGAGAAGGAAAGGACGAGGGAGATGGCGACAAGGAAGATGAAGGATTCAAATTCAGTCCGATCTCCGCCTGGGCATTGCAGGCGGCTTTCCTGGTTCTCAAATTCCACGGTATCACCGAAGTAGCCACAGCCGGGGCAGATTCCTCATCCTCCTCACCGTCAATCTTTCGCTTCTGTCCACGGATCCGTAAAGGCGTCCTCAGCCGTGATTGCACCGCCTGGCGCCTTTCATCAGAGGATGGCGATGAGGAGCGCCGCGCCGCTAGCTCGAGCTCCTCAGACGTCGATCCATTGGATAAATTGACGCATCGTAAAAGCTTCTGGTTCCCCCAGCTTAGGCTCGGTAAGGAGAAGTTATGAAGGCGGGAGTGTGAGTCCGCTTTCCTGGAAGTCGACTGCGAAGTACGTTTCTCCACCATTCTCGATGGTTCCCTCCGAATCCCCGCCCCATCTTCCGCCGCGATCACCATCTACAACAACCAATTCCCTCTGTAGAAGAAGAAGAGAGAGAGAGAGAGAGAGAGAGGGGGAAGAGAGAGAAATAAATCAGAAGTGAAGCAGAAGAGGGAGATTTGTGTGCATTGGTTACGCACCGGAAGGGAACGGTGCCCCTTAAAACACAGAGAAAGCTTAGCTTAAGATCAGCCGTTCATTTCATCCAGTGAGTTACGGACATTGGATGAGCGGAGATCCGTGCTACGCATAGAAAAACTATGCGCTGCGACCGATAAAACTGCTGGATGGCAGCGTAGCGATCAATTTTAATTCCCTACCGTCCGATTGCTCTAAATGGTCGCTGGTGGATCCAAAACCAAAATAGTACTAAGCCTAGTTGACAGGCCCCAGTCACCAGATTATTGAGGGCAAAATTTTAAAAATATAATGCTGATTAATTAATTTAAGATAATCATTAAAAAAATATAAATATACCTAGTCTTCTTCATAGGAGGATTAGACTGCTAATGTGGCTACTATATTGTGAATGAGTATGTAAAATTTTCAAGATTATTTAATTTATAAATATACCTAATCGGTTGAATCGGGAACCAGCTCGTCGGCCAGTCCGGACTTTTAGTATAACCGGGGTTAATTGAAACCGGAATGAAATCGATTGGAATCATGACAATTCTAACGATGAACAGAATCTGGTTCTCAAAAACCAGATTTTGAAATTTGGTTGTTTCTATATGTCACTCGCATTCGACCCTATTCCGACCCTTTTCACGTTTGATGTTCCTGTTCCCGCTTCCATTGTCGTCCCCATTAAAAGCTTCTCATACGTGAAAACGATGGTGGATCTTCAATAATCGTCAGCCACCGAAGCTTCTCGCCGGCTCATGTAACAATTCATCTAGATCTTTACATATTTCCTACTAGAGTAATTTGACTTTATGTTATAAACCAAGAACTAACGGCTTGAATTTTTCTTTTCATCTTCACTTTCAAAATACACATCAAATTCATCATCTACATCATAATCTTATGCTAGAAGCTATAATATAAGTAATAAGTCAGGTTCCTACTAATAGTTATCATTATATATTATTATGATATGAGGGAAGAAAATTAGATGCCTTCTTCCACTTAATTATATCAATATTATGTTATATTTAAATAAAATAAATATTTATTAAGTCATCCGGTTCAATTCCGATCGAATCATCGAACCGTGAACCTCTCTCCTTAATCCGGTTCGTTGTCCGGTCTGATTTTCTCAACATTGATTTATTAAAATTTTTAAATTTTCTTTATTTTTTAAATAATATGATTGAAATCCTATGAAAATAAGTTTGAAAGTGTTGAAAACTTCAAAAGAATCAGTCAACTCTATAATATATTATTTGAGCATCGGGTTTTTTCTCAAATTTCCAATAGATTATTGCTTGAGGGAATATTTGGATTTTGGACCATTTCCCTTATAGAGGTGGAGGCAGTAAATCTGAAAAAAATGAGGAAAAGGAAGGTTGTGGAACCTATTGTGGATGGTTGAGTTGTGCTCATAAGGGCATCTAGCCTCCGATTGAAAATCCTATTTTTCACTTCAAAATATAGTGAAATTAAAAAATATCATGATTCATCTCGAATCAAACCCTATTTTGCACGCTTCTGAAAAGGTGGCAGCTTTTCTTCTCTTTCGTGTGTTTCTTCGGCAAGTCCAGTTGAGACGGAAAAACCGTGTAGGTGAACAGTGCATCGTCAATATTGGCGCCGCACTGTTCACTCGCAATCAATAGCGGGAAAAATGTCGATTACATCATACAAATGTATTGTGTTCGGTTGAAGATGCCCTAAGAGTTTGTCGTTCTTCCGTGGCTCCAACCAAACGGGCAGTTCTTACGTCATTTCATCGCGGATGAACAGTGCGACGTCAATATTGGCGTTGCACTATTCATCTTCTCCATTTTTTGGTCTCTACCGAACTTGTCGAAGAAACGCGCGAAAGAAGAGAATGGCCGTTATGGGGCAAAATGGAGTTCGATTGGAGATGAATCACTGCATTTTTTAGTTTCACGATATTTTTGAGTGAAAAATGAGATTTAAAAATTAGATTTTCGGTTGGAGATGCCCTAAGTAGATGTAGAATGAGCTAAAATTTGTGTGTGAAGTAGCGCAAGAAAGACGTTGAGTTAATAAATAACAATTAAGATGTCCCTTATTTGGAGGTCAAGGTCAGACAAAATTATAAAGGCGATCATAGGAAGCTCAAGGGGGTGGATAAACATGATCATATTATTAGTCCCCTAGGGATGATAACAAAAGAAATTTGGAGGTGTTGTCATAGATGATGAAGAAAAGTCGTTGAGAAAGTCCCCCTCTTAAAGGAATGTGGGAGTAAATATCTTAGTTCTATTCATAATCAATGAGAAGGAAACTGTGATATTTTATCATGAAATGTTCTCTTTTTTGTGCTAACTAAGAGGCATTGAGTTCGAAACTGTGTATGTGATGTGTGTGAGTTTGTCTTAATTGGCCTAAAAGGTCTAAAAAAAGGTAAATTATTACGTCTGGTGTCCGGATTCGCCCGGACACCAATCTAGACGCGCCACGTCACCCAAATACATCGGGTCCTGCTGTATTTGGGTGACATGACGTGTCTGGATTGAATGTCCGGACGTCTGGTGACCAGATGTAATAATTCGCCAAATAAAAAAGAAGATATTGCTGGAAATATGGAGATATTTTTATTTTTATTTCAACACTTGAATGAAGCAACCTTTTAATGATCGTTGATTTTTAAGAAACATCACATAAAAACACTTATTTTGCATGTATTTATGCACAAATAAGAGGCCATTTGAATCTTCAAATAATTTTGTGAACTGTTATAATTTTTTTTTATAACATACTTTTTTAGATCATTTGGAATTGGATCATGAAGATTTCATCACCAATAGAATTCACTCATTAAGGCTTCGTTTGAGACTGCTTTCTTACTGCTTCTTAAAACAACTTTAAAGTACAAAAATTTTAAGGCTTTATTTGGGATAACTTTCCTATTATTTTCTAAAGCAACTTTCTAATACAAAAAATTTCTACTCCAAAAAATTGTTCTACTAAAAAATTAATTTAAAAAACATTAAAAAAATTATCCCAAATAAAACCTAATACACATTGCTTTTGATCATAAAATTGCTTGAATTGTAGCTTGAATGGCTTATGAAATAGCTTTTAAAATAATTATTTATTTTGAGTGCTTATTAATAGTGTTAAAAAAAATAGAAATTAAATATGTTAAAGTGTGCTCAAAGTCAAAGGCTAACTCCTCTATCTTCTTTTCTTTCTAATTTAATATTTATTTGAAATTTCAATTGGTTGAAAATTTATTTATCTTCTTAAGGTAAGGTAAATTCAACAATTAACTCCATCGAGAGAAATATCATTTAAACAAAATTAATTAAAATTTTATTTCATATCATCATTTGATTAATTGAGTGAGTTATAAAATTTCTTATGTAGCTTATCTTGATTTGTTGGTTGAAAGTTTTATCAACCAACCCAAATACTGGGTTCATAACTTGCATATGTGATGTGCGAATAAATTTAATTTAATAGTCTCAAAAGTTTTAAAAAATAAAAAATAATTAAGTTAGAATGTTCTTGAAATTCTTTGAAAACAAAAAAAGAACATAAAATATTTTGTTTCCGGATCGCATGTCAAATCATCGTGAGCACTTTCATCAGAAGCGTATCTGATTCCATAGAAGAACTATGAGATCTCTGGTCTTCCATGTCTTGAGGGGTGTTCTCTTGGGTGAATTATTACGTCCGGACACTAATCCAGACACGCCACGTCAACTGGATACACTGGGCCCCGGGTGCATCTAGGTGATGTGGCGTGTCTGGATTTGTGTCCGGACACCGGACGTAATAATTTTTCGTTCTCTTGAGAGAGAGCCTTCATTTCACTTGTGATGAGATATGAGTAAAATAAAAACCAACTTTTCAGACTGGGGACTATGACCACTATTTATATTGTAAATGTATTTTATTTTATTTTCAGCCCATCATTAATAATTAAATAAGATGCATGGTCTCTATGTATAACAACTCCATACATATTATGAAATAATAAAAGAAATAATATTTCTCTAAAATCAATAAAAGCCTCATTCTTATTTGATCACAATTTAATAGGCTTAATATTAAGATAACATGGAATATATAATTAAGATAAAATATCTAAGCCAACATATAGAAATTTCCAACCATGCATATTTGGAAAGACATCTTAATAGATTTTGTGTGAGGATATTTTCACTTAATTCTTTTTTTAAATATATGCCTCTTTTTCTTTTGATTGGATCCTTAAAAAAAAAAAGATGCTAAATAATTTCTTATTTAAATTTATTTAGAGTATTGGCTTTGTTTGGAACAACTGTTTTCATGATAAGAATAACAGTTAGTAAAAAAAAAATATTTTAAAAAATAGATTTTTTATGGTAATTTCAAAATTTTATCATAAAAAATTAAGCTGCATCCGGAAAAAAACAGTTATGAAGCTGCGGTCGAGAAAATAATTTTAGAAAACAGAAGTACCCCAAATAAAGGGTACATTCACTCATTCAGTGGAAAATTATTCTGTGCGGACACCGGACATCGTTATCGTTCAGAGACTAATCATAACGCGCCACATCTTTTTTTGTTTGGTACCGGTGCTCGGCACTAGGTGACATGACTCATTCTGGTTGGTCTCCAGACTGTCTGATGTCCGCACAGAATAAAATCTCTTAGGATATTTTGACATATATATTTTTTAATATATGACTATTTTTCTTCTTGATGGGCTCAAGAGCGTTAGTGTTGTGGGAACTAATTCGTATTTTATTTTTTTAAATTTATTGCAGGAATTTATTTATTTTAAAATCTAAATAGAACCAAGCAATAAAATTTACCAGAAAAACAAACTATCTTAGAAAGTTCACCTTTAATGAATATGATAAAGTTGCAGCATAAATGACTAACCGACACTTAACGGCCTCAGTGAGAAGCCAAATTCTTAAATGTATAAGTCGCCAAATGCTTAGTGCATCTCCAACAACCGAATGTTATTTAGGCCGTCTGCAATTCGTGAGAGCGTCTAATCGGAGAAGTTATTACGTCCGGTCAAAAACTGAACGGTCCGAATGTATACCGAGTGCCAAATACCGAGTTTTCGATGACGTGGCGCATGGTTATTGGCCTCTGTATGCGTTCGGTTGACCGGACGTAATAATTGCTCGTCCAACCGAGCAGCATTCACGAACGCATTTTTTTAGAAAATATATATAGAGAGAATATACATAAAATATTTTTTTTGGATGTTAGAAATATAGTTTGATTGGAGATGAATTATTGTTTGATATGTCAATGATGATATTTTAGAATGGAAAATAATTTTTTCGGTTGAAGATGCCTTTAATGAGACGTGTTAGAGAGTTTACATTTAAATTTGCTATTTATATATTAACAAATTTTTTATTACTAATGCACATAATCTTAATTTTTTTAGGTAGCATAAAAAATATCACCCTCATCAGTCTTATTGATATCCAATCAAAGGGCGGGTGGTGATCTACTCTTCTCTTTTCATATGCCACTGGTCTTATTGATGTGCATCCCACAACAAAATTCTATTACGACTTCTTTACTGTCGAGTGTTGTTTACATGCCGCTAGTCCTCTCGATGCACTTTTCTTCTAAGTAGATATTGTTGTAACTTCCTCGATCACCTCTTCTTCGATATTGAGGGTTTTGGGATGATCATTTATAGAGGTGTAAGTGAGTCAAGATGACTCGTGAGCTGACTCGAACTCGATTAAGTAATCAAGTTCAAGCTTAAGTTAAGATCAAGCTAGGATTGACTTGAGCTCAGCCTAATCATTCACATCTTGCTAGTCTCATTGATGCCCTTCACTATAGAGATTATGTAGCAATTTCTATTCTTGATTGTCTAGAGTTTCAGAAAAGTGAGAAATGGCATTAAGAGGCAAAGTGAAAAATTGCTAATTAAGAAAAAAAAAAGTTTAATTTATTAGATATATAAATAGCATAATTTTTAATATAATTTATGTAAATCTTACAATCAAGGAGAAGATGCTAATGCCATGTCCCAAGCAAAATTTCCTCCACCTTACAATCAAGGAGAAGATTTTGCTCCCTTCCCATTGTTATAAAGCCAACAATGTAGTATATATGAATTGTGGAAAATGATTTCCATGATGGAAGAAGGACGATCATTATGATATTAAAGTTATCATCAAGAGACAATCAATAATCTGTATGGTTTTTCACCTTATAAGAGAGACAATCAACGGCTAGGAAGAAGACATCAATCTTGGTTGTGATGGTGAGAATTAGTATTGTTGGAGATAGCAAATGCTTGCGAAGGGAAGAATTATTGTGGCTAGCAATGGAATTTTTATTGCGTCCGGTAAGAAATACTGAGTATATCGAGTATATCGAGCTTGTACCGAGCACCTGTACCGAGCACGGTACCAAGCACTTTAATGACGTGGCGTTTTATTATTGGCTTCCGAATGCATTCAGTAACCTGACGGAATAATCACTCATAGCAATGACATGCATATGCATTATTGGCAATGGTATTTCTAGCGATTGTGGACATCTTGGTTTGTGGCAAGAATGGGCATCAATATTAGTAGTGATAAAGGGCATTAGTCTCATTAACAACAATTGATATTAGTATTGTTGGTGATGATGAATGTCAATATTGTTGATTATAAAAGTCAACATTATTGACAAAGGTGAGCATCAATAATGAAATCAACAAAGGGAGTTAATATTGTTTGTGAAGAGCATAGTCAGCTCTATTGGCAATTGCAGATAAAAATCTTATTGGTGGTAAGGAACATTAACTTTGTTATGATGAATAGCATAGATATTTTAGCAATGGTCAATGCTAGACTTGGTGACAATGGGTGCATGTTAGCAATATTGGCGATGATGGTAGATGTCGTTAGCGATGGTGGGTTACAACATTATTGGTAAAGATGGACATAAGCATTATTGGTGATGTAGGGTTGTGTTGTTTTTGGTGACTATGTCCATCATCATTGGTTGTGATGACGAGTGTTGCCCTTGGTGATGATGATGAACATTGACATTATTACCAGTGGGGGTCATCTTTCTTGATAGTCATATCAGACAAAAACCTTAGTGGGAATGATTAGCATTAACATTATTAGTGATGGGTGGTGTCAACTTTGGTAGCGATGAGGGGCACCATAGTTAACGGTTGTATGCTTGAAGATCAAATTTGAAAGAATTGTTTATTTTAATTGCTTAAATAGTCTACCAAAACTTCTATGAATTTATTAATATAAATTACTCTAGGGAAAGCATCTAAAATCATATCTATCATAATATTTCACTATATCAATTATATTTCTTTAATACAGTTAATCAGTTAAGGATGTTAAATTAATCTGGTTCTAAATGACTATTGGTTGTTATTGAGAAATAAGAAAGATGTAAATAAATGAAAAGAGAGAAAGGAAAAAAAAAAATATTCCACTTTAGATCTTGGGGCATGACAATGACAATAGTGGCTGTTAATTTTGATGGCAATGACAAGGGTTGATGATTGTCAATGACAAACATTGACTTTGTTAAACATGCCATGCATCAACCTTATTTGCAATTGTGGGCATCAACAAATTTTTTGTGGTTGATGCATGGGAGTTTATACTATTTAAGATAATATTCATCATATATGGTGGCAAAAATGAGTATTAATGTTATTGGCAATGGTGAAAATTAATTTTTTTGGCGAAGATATGCCTCAACCTTATTGGAGATAATATGAAGCTAACATTTTAAAGACGACGATGATCGATATTATTGTTAATGTTGACATTAATATTGCTGATGATAGTGAGTGCTAATATTTTTAGGGTTGACAAACATTGATGTTTGTGGAAACAACAAGGATAAGTGTTGTTACAGATGGTGAGGGGATGTCATTAGTGACGATGATTGACATCAAACTTATTGGCAATAACAAACACCCATCATAATTATTGTTGATAATAGTGGGTATTATTATTGTTGGAAACGAAGTATATCAATTCGTCATGACAATGGGTGCCAATATTATTAGTGATGGTAGGAAAAAAAAATTGGTGGCGATAGAATACATTAGTGGTGATGACATGCATTAGTGCTGGTGGTCATGATAGGTTTTGATAGTAATCGACAATAAACATCACAATGCAAAAAGACAAATTAAGAACTATATTATTATGAGATCTGAAATCCTTCTTAGAACCTCCTTCTATCATCAATGATTGTTTAGATACATGATATATTCCTAGATTTCTAAAGGATCGTCAAATTATTAAGACTAAAAATCAAAATACTTCATCATACCGTCTGTGTTGATCCTCTTGTTCATATAGTATTTTATTAGATGTTGTAATGCTTTAATAATTTCTAAATTGAATGATATTAGACTTGTTGGATTTTTCTTGTCAAAGTCATTCATTTTGAATGTAAGTACATAAGATTAAGAGAATGTTTGATTCCTTAAATGATTTCGTAAAAAAATTAAGTAGGTTTCTAAGTTCTTGATTTAGGTTCATTTAGACTCAAATCAAAATGTTTATGATATTTTCGTGATTCTTTTATCGAGACTCTTTTTCTAATTATAAATTTAATAAAAATGAAGATTTAAGGATCCTAAAATCAATTTTGAATATTTCTGACCTGCATATTTCAACATTTTGAGATTTAAAAATTGCAATAAGATTCATGCTCAATTGAACGAATTTTCTAGAGACATATCGGTTGCTCAATTAAATAGTCTTTAAATTTTTTTAACATGAAATCATTATCTAAGAAAAAAAAAGTGCAAACACACCCTCTATGTCAACATTGACCTTCTTTCGAGATCATGAATCAAGTAATTTCCCCCTTGATAAAAATTTTTCCCTCTATAAAATTGGCGTATTGCTCGAGATAGAAATCTATTAAAACATTAGTTTATAGATTTTTAAAATAGCTCAAAATTAACTTTATAAGGATTAGGGTTCAAAGGTGCCAAATTGTGCCAAAAAATATATATATATATATATTGGGCCTAACATTGCTAAAAAGGCCTATGATTACCCAAAACATGGTTTGTAGGTGTGTATGTGGGTTAGGCAACTAACCAATTGCTTGCTATGCTAATGACAACATAAGCCGCTTGCAAACCTTCAAAATCTGGATAATATTTTCACCCTTTTTAATACAATATTTTTAGTTTTTCTTTTATTCTAAAAATGATTAAAAATAAAAAAGAACGACTTTAAACAACAAAAATTTGGAAAACATCCAAAAAATTTGGGAAGTTTATCCTTCTCCGCTTAAATCTATAAAATCTCTTGAAAGAGTCTAAAGAAAAGTTGAAAAGTTTCCTTCTTATGAGGATGTAAGTTTTTCTTTTTGAGAGATTATTACGTGCGGTCACCGGATAGTCCAGAGATCAATCGGGATGCGCCACGTCACCCGATACACAACGGTACATAATAATGATACACAACATATTAGTGATGTGCCACGTTTTAATTAGGGTGTCAACTTTTGACCCGACCTGAAACCCGACCTAGACCCGACTCCGAAAATTCTGAGTTTGGGTCAACCGTTTGCGAAATTGGTCGGGTTATGGTTTGGATTTTTGACCCGTTTCGGGTTCGAGTTGACCCGACAACTCGCGGGTCAACCCGAATTGAGTCGTTTCACAAACCCGCTGCTCAGGTTGCGTCCCGTCAGCTCGTCAGGTCGCGTCCGCGTCATGTGGTGAAGTCGTGTCCGCGTCAGGTCTCGTCGTCGCGCGCATCTAGCCCGGCGAGCCCACACAACCGCGGAGCAGTGGATCCCGCGTCCAGCTGGACCAACCCACACTCGGAGCCTCGGCGAATCTCGCGTCCAACCAAACCAGGCGACCAGCTCGCACTCGTCACCTCGGCGGATCCCACATTCATCCCGCACCAACTCCGCTCCGCGGGCGTGCTAGCGAGTCGCGACTTGGACTCCGCTGTTGCCGCTCGCAGGCGCGCTTGCATCGCGATCCCGCACTGCCGCACTCGCGGTCCCGCGAACTCATGCTTCTTCAGGGGTTCAGCCAAATCTGTAAAATCCAAGTCAGGTCGGGCCAACCCGACAACTAGTGCGGGTCGAGTCCAGGTTGAAATGTGTAATATCTCGTTCCCTTACTGTTCCTCTCTGATTTGGATTTTCCTCCCAGAATCGGCCAGGACGAAGTTTGGATCGTCCAGGCCGATCAGTGCATGGAAAACAGCTAATTTCTGGAGTGTTCTGGAATGATTTCTAGACAGGATCGTCCAGGACGATATTGAGATCGTCCGGGACGATCGGCACTGTTCACAATACCGTCCTGATCATCGCCCTGGGAATGGTCCAGGACGATCAGAATTTGGTCTGATCGTCCCGGGACGATCGGGCGATCGGCCAGGCCGATATGAGTATGATATAAGGAAATGAGCTCGTTTTGAGGAGAGAGAAAAGATTTTTTATAAAATCAGAAATATCTGAGGAGAGAGAAAGAGAAAAGGAAAAAGAGAAAAGCTGGTTTTCGGAGACCGCGGAGCGCTTTTCGTCCGACGCTGCTGTTGGAGAAAGTGTAGATCTCGTGGTAAGGACTCCGAACCCTGTTTCTGTTTTCAAAGATGTTGTGTTTTGACCGAGTTGGGATTTGTTTTGTGTTTTCGTAGTCGACTTTTCGACATGATTTCGATTTGACACAACTTTCACCGCACAACTTCTGATATGTTATAGATATGATTATTGCACACGATTTGACTGTATTCTACGAAGATTTTACCGGTCGGAATTGATTCTACGTGATTTTAATCGAATAGAAAATAATCGGGACCTGATTTGGTTTGGATTCTATAGATCGATAGTCTTGTATTGATGTTATAGATATTCTATTGTAATTTGGAAAGATTTGGAAATTATGTCTTTTTGCAGGATTTTTGTGTAATTTTGACCGACTACCGTTATGCTGCCCGATTTTCGTATGATTCCTGAATTGTATGAAACTGATAGATTGAATCGATATAGATATGATTATTGATATGATTGCTCTAATATGGATTATTGATTGATTATTGATACTGGAACACGTATAACCTGGTTGAACATTGGTTGGAGATGATACCTGTACAGGATGGTGGGCCGACGGGCTTTCCTTTAAATCATAGATCATGGATCATGGATATAACGATGGGAGTCATAAGGAGATCATAGGCCGACGGGCAATAGAGTGACGACTCTTTTCATGGAACCAATGTATTGATATCTACAACAGCAATATGAATTCTACAACAGCAACATGACCATTGATTATACATTGTTCAGTATATAGTATTGAATTGCATGTTTACTGTATTGATTTACAGATTTATTGCTTCATCGACTTCTGCTTATTGAGTTTGATCGGATTTATTGTATCGTACGATTTCACTGATTTCATCGATTGACTACTGAACATTGATACTACTGAATATTGATAGATATAGATATTGCATTGATAGCATGGACATCGTATAGATTCATTGTATTGCTGCCTATAGATTTTATAGATTCACTGTTGCTATTGCTCTACACCGTATTGACTGTTTTATAGATTCCTTGTCTCGTATCGCTTTTCTCATTTGACTTCATTGATTAGATCGTACCGATTTAACCGTATTGATTTGATTTACGGGCGATGATTGATTGAATTGATTTATCGAATTGCCTGCCGCTGCATTGACTGGTTTTATTGACTATGGATTTCCGCTGCATTGACTCATTGACCATTGACTGATATGGATTGAATAGATTGACATGCATATTGATAGCATTGCCGTGCTTTGATTTCAATTATAGGTATTAGGTGACCTGCTGGGCTTTGTAAAGCTCATTATATGTGGTTGATATTTTCAGGTCAGGGATCGGGAGCAGGAGATAGGAGTTGATTCAGATTGACAGGTTTTAGTTCTTTTGATCGATAGATGATTCTTTTGTACTCAGGACAGGATAGATTTCTCTACTTGTATTGATATTGTAGTTCCTGAGTATTGTACATGATGTTTTGAGATATGAATCGACTGTTATATTGATGTTTTAAATTTTATAGATGTTTGATAGATTGCTTAATGATGATTTTAGATAACTCTGATAAATTGTTTGGCTATTGATCGACATTCTTTCCAAGTTAGATCTCGGGGCATGACAAAATGTCCGACCCATTTGCAAGAAAGGGTCGGGTTCGGGTTGACCGGGTCTGGTTCGGGTTGACCCGTTTAGATCTGGGTCAGCTCGGGTTCGACCCGAACCCGACCTGTCGCCCCGAATTGACAACCCTAGTTTTAATTGACCTCCGGGCAGCGTTAGGTGACTGGATGTAGTAATTTCGCTTCTTCTTGAGGCATGATTGAAGGGCGACAAAGAATGATTGGTTGATTTAGATTTGAGGAGAAAATTTTCTGGTTTAGAATCTCTACATAATGGCTCTAACTTTCTCTTAAAATGAGAATGATTCTCTCACTCGACCCTATATTTTTTTTTTCTTATAGCTTAGCTGTTAATAATTGACAAAGAAACGGTCACATTTCTTAGCAGACCCCAAAGGAGCTTCTATCATAAAAGGCATATACTTGACTTTCAATTTCTTTAATTCGAATAATATTTCGCTAGAGAATAATATTCAAAGATACACTTAAATCTATTATTATTTGTCAAATTATGCATTTAAATCTATTATATAATCACTTAATGACATTATCATTTAAATTATTATTACAAAAAATAATTATTAATTAATTTCAATATTTGTTAATTAATAGCAAAAATACATCAAAAATATAATAGCATCAGAGAGAACTGCAGAAAAGGAAGAACCTAGCCCCCATCAATGAGAGCCAAAATGATTAAAAAGAAAATTTTTTTAAACATGTGTTTCATTCAGACAAAAGAAGCAAATGAAAGATGTTCATCGTGTAGGACTTAGGCTTCATTTGGGACGGTTTTTTTATTACTTCTTAAAGCAGCTTTCTAGTACAAAAGTTTTTATTTTTTGTACTAAAAAACTAGTTCAGGAAGCAGTAAGAAAGTCGTCACAAATGAAGCCTCAGAAAGCACAAAACGAATTATCTGGTTGCCACATCGACCATCCAAGAGGAGGGAATGAAAATGACCTATGGTTGCCAAGCCAGCCTTCCATGGGAGTGTCAAGTGTGTGAAAGCTCACATTCTTCTGAATTGATCTGCAAAAAATCATCCTTTGAAATAAAAAGAGACAACCATAAGTAACAAAAAAGATCTCAGAAGTCAGCATATAAGATGTTTAATGTCATCATAATTCTTTCATTTCAACATTTGAGGTGTAAAACTTTCTTGATGGCTTCATTCATTTCTTTCTTATCAAATGTGGTAAATAGAACAACATATGATTAAGCTGTACAGTTATTTATAAGCATGATTGGGATGTTGTAAACCCAAAATAAAGTCAGACAGTTGAAGCAAATTGGGCCTTAACAAGAAGATAATTAACTAATGCCTAAAGAAAAGTCACATTCAAAAAATAAGTGAGAATGAGTTTGAGGAGATTGAAAACACAAATTGCATAATCTTGGAACCAAAATACATAGTTGATGAATCTTAAAATAATCCTTAATGAAAGCCTTAAATGGGAACTTTTATTAGGTCATCTGACCTGACGTAGCTCTACGGGCGGTCATCATTGAGTTACTCGATTTTTGCTTGGTATTTGCTTGGTATTGCTAGGTATTGCTTGGCAATAACGAAAAATACCGTTATGTGAAGACCAATACCGAGTAATACCGAGCAATACCGAGTAATACCAAAAAATACCGAATTTTTCTAGAAAAAAACTCGATATTTTTTTGTATTACTCGGTATTTTGTCTTCACATAATGATATTTTTGTTATTATTGGTATTGCTCGGTATTTCTTATTTTGTGTCTGCTACGTGGCGCGGTCTGAGTACCGGACCAAATAAAAGTTTCTTGAATGGAGGATTATCCACCACATATCAGAACATTAGAAGGGAGGCGGGCAGCAGTGAATTGCAACAGAGCTAATCAATAAAAATAATTTCATACCAAAATTTATTGTACTCCTATTATAGTAACAACAGGTACAAACCCTAAAAATCACCTCAGGCGCTCGACACGTGACCGGCGCCAGCACATTCATAACGAGGCTAAACAAACGGAGTTACGGCCGAATGATGAAAAGTTCTCAAACGAACCAATCTCGCACCCACAACCCCACCCACACCGTCATTGCTTGGACCAAATTTGTCTGTCGTCAAATGGGTGCGCCCATGTAAAAAAAAAAAAAAAAAAAATTCTCTCCGACCACCGAACCGCCGATTACCCGTCGCGCCTCGCTTACGTGTGTGTCAGCCGAGCACGTCATATAAAGCCCCGACGCGCGCTATCCCAGTTTTAGTGTTATTCCCAAAATACCCATGGCCTTGCCCACCAACAAGAAATATATATATTCATTATTAATCCTTAAAATTTATAATAGACAAGAATTCCTCGCGCATTCGGTTTCGCCGCCGGCTACTCAAAACCCCAGCAGTGGTTGCCGCCGTCACCGATCACTTGCCACCGACAAAGCCGTGTGATTCAGATCGCTTATCCTCCTTTCCCCTTCGCATGGTTGGTTAGTCTTCGACGGTCTCGGCATGGCGGCTGCCGCGCCTCAGCGAGGGAAGTCCCAATCTAACCTTCTGCATCGCGATTTCTCCTCGCCGGTTCTGAAGTCTTGGGGAAGCCAGAGGCATATACGGTACGACGGCGTAGATGGGAGCGGAGAGGGAGTAGCCGGAGAGCATAGATCGGCGTTGCCGTCGCCGGCGAGGGATTGTTCCCGGCGATTCTCGAGGATAGGGGCTCCGAAGATTGGCTACATCGACGAGGATGGTGGGTTGGCGGAGTTCCGGGAGAAGCTCATGGGGCACCTTCGGGAGGCCGCCGACAAAATGAAACTCGATGTTCCTATCATTAAACCGGCGTCCTCCATCGCCGTGACGGAGCCGGAGATCATACCGTCGTCCTCCGCTGTTGAGGCGTCGATCCCGTGGAATCTCAGGAAGAGGAGGGCTCCGCCGGCGAAGGCCGCGGACAGGAACATCCGACTGAGGTCGGAGGTTGAGGAGAAGAAGGAGCCAAAGAAGTTCTCCATCTCGCTCTCCAAGGAAGAGATTGAGGAGGACATCTTTGCCCTAACGGGATCTCGTCCTCGCCGCCGGCCAAAGAAACGGCCGAGGAATGTCCAGCGGGTGCTCGACGTAAGACCGATAACCGTGATCTCTTTCCCCTCTTTCTCTCACCTCTTCTCTTAACTCATACGGTTTCTCTTCTTCCTGCAGGCCCTCTTCCCAGGGTTGTCTCTGTCTGATATCAGTATCACACCCGAGTTGTACAGGGTCCCGGAATAATCCTTCGCCGGCGAGGTTATCCTCACCATCCGGTGACCGTATCACACACCCCTCTTTTTACAAATCCTATTATTTATATACAGCAATTAGGATTGTTTCAGAACTATTCTTCCATGTAGAAGATAACAGTCCTTCTGTATCCTTTGCATTTGAATTTCTCCATATGCGTTATGAACTACCTTTTTATTTATTTGGATGGATTATTTTGCTGTAAGCTTGAAATTCAGCGAAGGGGATTTGAAAGTAGTTCTTAAGCGGTGTGTTAGCAGGTCACCATCGTGTTTGAAGTTTGTTTCCAATCTGCTTCTCTTCGCGATTTGCGATCCTTCCGAATTGGAAAGGAAGCTCACAATCTCCGCTAACATTTAATACGAAGCTCTAACTAATTACAGAAATACCTTATTAAGTCTGACTGTTTATTTGCTATTTTGCTTATTATAATGTTTAGAATGAATAACTTTTTTGAAGTAAATGAAGCAGTAAATTACTAATGTAATTTTTAAATTTATCTTGTAAAATCCTAGTTTTATTTTAAAAATTTAAAATTTATTTTAACAGGGATTTAATATATAAATAATTAGTCAATTTTTATTTATCTAAATTATTATTTAAAAATGACTTTAAAATATGTCAACACAATTTATATATTATTTGCACATGCAATGATAAAAAAAAGTAGTTTGTATGTGCCAATATTAAATTATTAATATAAGTAGTTGAATGCTAATTTTATAAATAACAAAGATTTTGAAGCTAAGAAGAAAAAATTGCTTCAATAGAATTTAATCTTAGTTGTAGTAAATTTTGTTGGAATCAATTGCTCCCCAACAACAAAATAAAATGAAAGTTTATTTTTTAAGATTAAAAAAAAAAAAAGAATGAAAGGTTTTTATCCATATGGATGATCAAAAGGAGTTTAGTTGAATCAGCCTCTAAGGAAGATCCATGGATTTTTTATCTTTATATGCTTAAGAAATTAGTGGAAAAAAAAACTAGAAAATTATATTTGTTTGTTGATTAAACTAGGTCGAATAATTTAGTCTTTATTTGAGACAATGTTTTTAACGTTTTTTAAAGAAGCTTGATAGTATAACAATTAAATTCTATGTACTAGAAAACTACTTTAAGATTAAGAAAGACATTCCAAATGAAGCCTTATACTTCGTTTGGGATGACTTTCTTACTGCTTCTTAGAACGATTTTTTATTTAAAAAAATTAAATTTTTTTGTGCTAAATTGCCGCTTTAAGAAGCAGAAACAAAGCCGTCCCATATCAAGCCTTAGTTGTGAAATAGAGGGTTAGATTTTTTTTTTTAATGCTCCTTCCCATAGCGGTCAAAGTGTATTATATATATATATTTTAATATATATATATATATATATATATATATATATATATATATATATATATATATATATATATGTATATGTATGTATATATATACACACACGTAAGTTTAATAAAGGTGGAATTTAAATTTTAGATCTTAGCAGTAACTTTTGAGATTTTCATCAATTAAAGCTTCGTTTCCGACGGTTTTCTTACCGCTTCTTAAATCATTTTTAGTACAAAAATTAAATTTTTGTACTAAAAAATTATTTAAATAGACATTAAGAAGGCCATCCCAAATGAAAGCTAAATGAGTTCATATCTAGGCAATGATAAAGTTTGATTGAATTCGAATCAAGAAAGATTATAATTGTGAAGAATATTAATAGTATTTTGAAGATATGACTACATCAAAGAAAAAAATGGACATAAAACAAATTCAAATGGTCACCTCATTTAATCACAATCTAAATTGAATAACTATTTTTTCAATGTATTGGCTAAATAAATAAAGTAGGAATTTGAATCAAATGCATATGAGGTCCTATTTATAGCCTCTTTGAGATGAAAATTTGAATGTCTTAACAATCTCAAAATTGAGTGATCTTGAGCTTGTTTGATTTGTCTCATCAAGTTGATCGATTTGAGTAAAAGCATATCATAATTGAAAGTCATTTGATCCATCAATTTATGTTTAACAAATTATAAATATAATTTACGTGCTTTATTTGAGCTCGATTGAATTCAAAGCAGATCATTTGTAGCGTCGATTGGTTTGTCACGTCGAGACATTTAGTTCGACTATCAGTTTGCTAAAATCAGAATTTGGATGATCCTAAATTTAATTCTAAAAAATTTCAAGTCAAATATTACCTCAAGAATCATGCCAACCATATAAATTTTATGCATATTGAAATACTAAATTACTATATAAATAAATATTATAATTGATAATAATAATATATTCATAAAATTAAAAAAAAAACATTTATTTAATTGATTTTATCATCTTGACATGATGTTTGTGTTCTACTTATATCTGACTCTCCCTCACAAATAAATAGAATATAATTAGAATATTGTACCTTCATTAATGAAAATGAGCTATTTCCTGTACAATTGGACGTTGAAGTAGTCGAGCCAATTAAAGCTGGCTCGAACGGCTTACTTGTCCATTTGAAGCAACATACAGATTGAAGGAGAAATGGTACCTTCGTAGATAATCATTTCTCTTACGAAAGCGTGTAGCTTCTTATAACTCATCAAGTACGAGCAGAGCTTTTGTTTTTGAAAAAATATATATTTTATTATTTTTAATATGTTCAAATTATTAGATAATTCAACTAATTATTAGAAATCAACTAAATTTTTGTTTTAAGATTATGTTTATAAAATATAAAGAACTTTAAGGTTTCGAGATCTAAAGAATTTTATAATTTGGAGATTGATACTGTGGATCATCGATAACAATTATCGTCACCCAATTATGATCTTTTGACCTCCAGCGACTTATCAAAATCACTTATCCATTATCTCTCATCTATCATGTGTTAACTACCATAGCTCGACTACCTATGCTTGTCGTCATCATCACTGGTTGTCGCCATAACATTAATAAATGTCATCGCATGTAAGGTTGATACACACTATCGATATAAATATTGATGTTTGTTGGCTTTAATTAGTGTCTGTCATGGCCATCAACGTCAATGCACGCCTTCGCCAAGAAGATCGATGCATCTCATCGACACAAATACTCATGCCGCACAACTTCATTGCTTGTTGTTGTCAACAATGTTAATGCACACCATCATTCATAAAAACGATGCATGACACCAATGCCAATACCGTCATCTACTATTTAACAATACAAACTCATACAATTTCCTATAAAAATGATACATGTTTTCAACATAATAACCCACACTCGTGAATTTTGTCGCAAGTTGTTGCCAATAATGTCAATTATGTCATTTCCACTGCTTTGATGCCTCAACACAAGTGTCGATGTCCATCAACTTTATCTCCAACAATCATTAATAATGTTAAGCCATAATATCATCGACATCATAGGCAATACTCGATGATTTTATCATCTACTGTTAGCACTTAGCAACAACGCCAACTCATACCATCTCCGATAAGAATAATACAAACTGTCAACACAATAACCCAAGCTCATGAACTTCATCTCCTTTTGTTAATTACCATTAATGTCAATTATATCATTTCTTATAAGTTTGATGCAAGCTGCAATACAAGTGTCAATACCAATCGACTTAATCTCCTGTATGCATTCACTAATAATGTTAAAGCATAACATTACATGTACAACACGCACGACATAGACACAAACACCTATGCTCACCAAACACATCACTCGCTATCACCAACAATAGCAATGCATGTTAATACTAATAAGGCCGATGTATGCCGTGGACACCAAAGCTCATGCCCACATATTCTTATCGCCCATCGCCGTCAATAATGCCGATGCAAGACATTGCAAATAAAGTCAATGCATGTTGCCTTCACTAACTCTAAATTCTAACATCGACACTAAAATTTATACTTGATTTCTTGATCTCTGTTTAAATAATTTCACAAAGACTCCAATATCTTAACCCTTTTAGCTTAAACAATGAAGCTCGTCATATATGGTCCATACTTACATTATATCAGAGAAAGGACATTATTTGTAGCCTTTGATATATATATAACTATCTAATATTTTTATTTTTTTAAATAAATTTAAAAATAATTAAAAATAATTATTATAAATATTAAAATAATAAAACAAAAAATATTTATGTTTAATAAATATAATAAATATCATAAAAAAATTCATACATGTCAAAATTTCAAACCATCATACCTAATTCCTTTTCTCTAACGCCTATGATCGATTAATAATTAATTAAATTTTTGTATGGTAGTTGCAATATTATAAATTTGTACAAATATTGATGACTTATTAATTTACTTGTCAGTTAATTAAGATGAAATTATAATATTAAAATTTATGATAATTTTATTTTAATATTTTATAATATGGTTATGATATTGATTTATAATACTCATTAATTATTGAACTTCAATTTAAAAATCATTCGCAAAAGTAGATTGTAGTATTGGGAATAATATTAGTAAAAAATGGCAACATAATTGCGACATAAAATTTTGCTAAATTTTTTTGATAGAATTTGTAGCGGGATTTCCTCCGCAAATCGTCGCCACTCCGCCGCAAACTATCCTATCTAATTGATTGTTTGCGCATCCGTTCCACTTGCTTGTTTGCTCGGTTCGACTTCACTTGCTCTATTCTTTGACACCGCAAATTGTCGTCATGCTAAATTACTTCTTGGCCTCCTACGACGACGTTCCATCTTGTCGCATCCGAAGTCACACCTCCTTACCGTTCTTTTGTCGAATCCGAAGTCACAACTCCTTCACCTCCTACGGGAGCTTAGTCGTTGCTAAGGTATCAATCTTTCTACCTTTTGTGTGATTCTTCATCCAAATCATATAAATCCGCCGAGCTCCCTTATTTATCTAAATCCGCAATTTACAGGAATGAGGAAAACATAGGATTTAGCTCGATTTTCATATCCTTTTAAAACTTCATACATTTGAGAATCAAAATATTCTCATGCAATCATAATTATTATTCACACAATATTAATTTATCGCATATATTACCGGACAAATTTAAAAATTATGAAAAATCATGCATGCCACTAGTTTTAACAATAATGATAACGCGAATGAAAGATTTTGTAATTGTTTGTGACTCATTGTGAGATATAAGCTCTTATCATCAACACCTTTGTTTGATTGAAGTTCAACATTATTTTAACAAATAAAATGTGGTATTAGAATTTAAAAATGTATACTTTAATTCCTAATCATTTTGAGAAAAAAAATAATCATATGTAACTATGAACAAATCAACCCAATTCTCCTTTATCTGTTGGTTGGTAACTTTGCCTATAATGAAGTCATAGATATGCAAGATCAAAGACTAATGAATTTGGCTTGGAAACCATTAAAAGCAGTAAATTGTTGCTCAATGCTCATTGTTAATGGTTAAAGATTTCAAACCAAAACTTGGTGTACATGTCGAAAAACAAAAAAACTGTGGTGCGTGTAAAAGAGAAAAACCATACGAATGATAACTTTGAGTATTATGAGGTCTTAGAGGAAGTACTACAATTGGAATATGCTGGTGAAGTGAACAACATTTGTCTTTTTAATTATGATTGATTTGATCCAGTGCAAAATAAAGAAATAATGGTGCTTCAACTTTATGGTTATACATAAGTAAAGCGAGGTAAAATATATCGAAAGTACGACCCATTTGTCATTGCTAATCAGGCTAGCCAAGTCTTTTTTGCTAACTATCCAGGTAGACTACGCGGTAAATAAGATTGACTTGTAGTTATCAAGACTAAACCTATGGAGGTTCCACAAATATTTTTTATTACCCGCACTTGGCCACAAGAGATAAGCAGAATGTAACATAGACGAGTTTATGGATTAGGTTCGCAGGCCTATGCGTATGAGGGATAGTCTACTTCTACCTCCAGCTACTCTGTAAACAGTCAGGAGAGTTTGTATAGCCAATAGAGTGGCTAACTTCACAACATAACTCGAATATGTTCGAAAATCATAAGTGGACATGAACATATAGATACTGGAGAACTATAGAGAAATAAGGTGCGCAATTTAGCATATGAGATGCCTCTCAGGATGAACTCTAGAGAAATAATTGAAGGGCTTAAAGATATTATAAAATAAAGCCAGTCTAATGATAAAGTTTAGAAGCAAATTTAGGGTATATTTGATAAGTACTTCCAATATGAAAATGTTAATTTTTTATTGACCTCGAATTAATTAATACACATTTCCCAAATTACTTCAATCTTTATAAAACTCTAATTTGAAAATCATTAATGATATTGGATTATTCTCAAGAAAACATTTTGATAGTAAGATTCTACATAACTTATTATCACTATTGGCTAGGCATATTGATTGGGCCTACCAAAGGGTGGGTTTTTTTTTATTAATTTATGATTATGTGAGGGCATAATTTGGTGTATTTATTATTGATAAAAAGATGAATATTTTGGTGAACTCCTAGATAAGATTAAATAGATCCTAATTTTACTAATTTTTTTTATATTATCACATTTAATATCAATTTTTTTTTAAATTTTAGCATTTTAATGGATTTTATTTGTTCAACCAATCATATACTGTTCAAGGAAAAAGACTAATTTCGAGTACCTTCAACGAACAACCATTACATGGCAACCAATGCTATATCCTCTATATATCCATTAGAAGTGTAATTTTGATCATTTAATTCTCACTGCATTCAAGAGAAGAGCTATCTTGATGGCCTATTACTACTTATTGATTTTAGTTATTTAATTTCTCTCACATTCTATGAAAGGGGTTGTCCTAATCTCCTATAGCCATCCACCATCTCCTAATCATTTAGTTTGCCCCCATCACATCCATGAATGGTTGTTTTAACCTCTTATAATTAGCCATCAATTATAAATGTTTCGTCCACTACTTTTATTTGGGAGAAGGCTTATCCTAGCCACACATAGTTATTTATTATTAATTTTGACATATTATTCTTTCTTTACTTTAAAAAATATCTATTTTAACTACATGTAGATTTCTAATATCTCTGAATCATTCACTCTACCATCTTTATTTAAGAGAAGGGCCATTCTTATTACATCCTCCATCTAAAAAAATATCTATTCTAAATGCCTTAAAACACTTGTCATTCTTCTCCATCTTTTGCGTCCAATTTTTTTCACCTTCAATCACGTAGTCTTGGGTTATTCCATCTCCCTTTTATAAGGGAATGGGTTGCCCTAACTTTCCTTCACTAATATATATAATAATAGCTCCAAATTCCCTTCACAATTATTATAGAAGAGCAATGATCAAGGCATTTTAATGGCTTTATAACCTTCCTACATCACTACTTCATCACCTTCAAGTCATGCAATTTTTATCTCCAATGGTGGACAGACTCACAAAATAAAATTTTATTATGGGCATGATCGTTGGTGGGCAGCTCTACAAATCATATGGCCTCTTTTATGTCAACAAAGGATAGTGAGGTAGTAGAACAAGTCTTTCATCTTTCTAGTTTAGATAGGTGATGAACTTACAAGCTTTTTTATGAATTCTAATAGCAACATAAATAGTAACATTGAATAGTTAACAATACTCTTTCAAGAAGATAGAGGGTTTTTGATGGGGCTTGAAGTAGCTAAACATATTGTGGAAACCATAGTGAAGATCAAATCCATCCATATAAATATTCTAAAAATTCATAAAAATAGATGCATTAAAATGTTCTCAATTGATAGTTTCAATTATTATGAAAATTATTTGAATTTTGATATGTAGAAGAAACTTTCATAGTGGTTCTTGAATTTGAAGAGCTTGAAAAGCATTATAAAAAACAAAATATAAAATGAGAATGATCATTTTGATTGCTTATTCTCTATTAGTATGAGATTCTCCTCAAGTTGCTATGCTCAATCAACTTAAAAAAAGTGGAATTATTTCTTATTAAATCCCGCTTGGCTCTAATAAAATTCAATTCTAACCCATATATGATATTATAAAATTTGAGAAAAAAATTATGTTGGAATATTTTAATATAAATTGTACTATGATAACTTTTAAAATGCAAGATTAGACTTTATTTGGGATGGCTTTTTTACCACTTCTTTAAATATCGTACAAAATTTATTTAATTTTATACTAAAAAGCTGCTTTAAGAAGCAATAAGAAAGTTATCTCAAATGAAACCCTAGTTTTAAATTTAGAGAATATAAGCTTTTACCCACATATAAATAAATAAATATATATATATATTACTAAATTTATAATCAAAATAAATTATTAATTTTGGTGTGCGTACAAATATTTTTGCTAATTACATACTAATTTTCCATTTTAATATCCAACACATAGAGATCACCATCAAAACATTCAGTAATATCACATAAAGTTCATTTTTTCAATGCTCAATTTGAAGGATAAGAAAAAAAAATCCTATTTTCTTTTCTAGTTGAAGAAAATATCTATCTATTAAATTCAGTTGTGGTGGTTTTCAGTCGTGCTATTGGATTTGGTTTGGCTGGGGAATTGTGTTGGGGGGCGGATGGGGTGCTCCCTTTGTGGTTGTTCAGTTGGTTTTCCGTTTTGCTATTTTTTTGTAACCTGGATTGCTACTTCTGTTCGCGGGGCTTTGGTTTGTTTGTTATTAATTGTCCTTCTGTGAGTTGTTCTTTTGGGTTGTTTAGTTTGCTTATCCTTTTACAAGTCCCTGTGATGCTCATCGTTGCGGGTTTGATGCTCATCTTGCTCGGGTTGTTGTGCTGCTTCGACCCTTCATAGGATTTCTGAATGGTCTTTTGGGGTGGTTATTTAGTAGTTTTTATTTGGTCTTCTTTTCTATTGCTTGACTTTTGTAATAGTCGGAATTAATGGCTAGTAGATTTTGCTTTAAATGATGTATTTTTAGAAGGCTATTGATTGTTAAGGACTTGTAATCTTTGATTTATGTTAACACGTAGGCCTCGATAGTGAGTTTTATCAAAAATAAAAAATAAAAAATCTATCTGTTAATTAAGCCAAAGGAAGAAACTTAAGCTTAGAAAGCAATATTGTCCTTTTTATTTTTCTTACATGTTAATGTGTCACAACTAGCAATCTAAATCATCTCACAGATTGACATAAACCCTTTCTTAAGATATTCACTTGGGTTTTGTTTGGATTGAAGAAAAGTGAAGAGAGTCAAATGAAATCTGAACATTTTTTTTCTCATTTTTGGTTGAGTCAATGGTTATTGATTTGGACATCTCATATTTTTATATTTTTTGAGCTTACTGAGGAACTTTATGTGATTGGAGCTGTAATTTGTTTAATCTGATAGATTTTTCTGTTGGTATTATTTCAAATTTTCTTTCATTGACTAATTGAAGGAGGGGGGTGGGACTCTTTCTCCTTTGAATAACTTTAGTCAATTTTTTGTTAGGTGAAGGAGCTCTAAAGAGATTTAAAATTTTTTTTCTTTATGAAAGGAGTATCAGTTTATCACTATAAAAAACATGATGTTTTCACAACACTTTATAGCGACAGTTTATAAATCGCTGTTATAGAGAGATTTAGACAACAATTTTAACCCCTATTAAAATCTCCTAAATATTTATAACTTTGGAAGCCAATTAGTTAAGGCGGTTTTAAAAGCCGTTGCTGTAGGAAAAATATGCTTTCCCCGTTTTATTGTTGATGCCCTAGCCTCCAATCTTGGCTTAGCCCGCCATCCAAATCCCTCTATGTCGGATCCATCGGCATTTGGGGATGTTGAGTACGGCTTTGGGATGTCGGTTGCAATAGTGGTAGGAAATCGTTCAAAGCCTCCAAACAAGCGGAAAAATAACCGTCGGTCGTGGTCGAAACTTATGGGGACAACTTGGTTCGTGTTTTAAATTTAGTATAAAAAACAGAGGTATTGGGCATTTTATCCATTAAATCCTATCATGGAACTCTATTTTAGTCAGCTATCATGAGTGAATATTATTCCTACAAATTCTCTTGTTCTGCTATAGGCCTAAGGGAAGGTGTGGGGTATTCTTGTTCTCTATTTGTGCTATAGTTTTATTTGAAATGAAGAAATAAACATACGAGCACCTTCATTCACCTGTATACCATTTTATTAATATTTGTAGTTTGATCACAAAATTTAACTTTTTGTCATTATATTTTTTTAATCAATTATATTCTTTAGCAGTGTTTTTAACACATGTCAAAAGCGCTGATATAGCCTTCCTACATCAGCACTTATAAAACCGCTGCAAAAACCTTTCCAACGATCACAAATGCAGCGGATGTGCAGTGGTTCCTAAACCGTTGCAAATATATTAACATGTATTTAAACCGCTGCAATAGGTCATAAAAGTGCTGTAAAAGCCTGAATTATTAATAGTGTTGTTTGTACTGAATAAATTAAGATATTTTTTTTTACAATCAAATCATAATAAAATCTGCAATAGCAACAACAACAACAACACGAGATAGTTAAGTGAATATTTATAAAATTCTTTATGTTTTTTGTTTCATATTCTTTTTCATTCTTCAATAGGTTTCACCTAATTACCAATATTCAATAGGTTTCACCTAATTACCAATATTCTCTTCAGGATTCACTAATAATAACCTTTTTTTATGAAAGTGATAAACAAACCTTTTATTTTTTTTTGTTTTTTTTATGAAAGTGCTCATTTTAGGAGAAAATCTAATTACATTCAAGTTAATTCAATCTACAAATTTCTTCAAACTTCTTGAGAAGAAGCTCTCCTTCTTCCTTGATTGCTGACTTCAGAAAATATTACTGACTTGATAATACTATACATTTGAGAGATCTTAACTAATCTTTAACATGAGAAATTATTACGTGCGGAGTGCGGACAAGAGAACTGATTGGGTTATGTAAGGGTACACAACAAATACACATCAAAAAATAAAACTATGTATTTACTATGTACTCTTATAGAATATGGGTTATTCTTATGTACGGACTTCGCACGTAATATTCTCTCGTTTAACAGTAGGTGAAATAATATTAGCTTCTTTCTTTATGGCAAGTAATAAAGTTTCTTAGCATCTCTCTCAAATCCTGCTTAGAATTTTGGGTGGAGATTAATCTGTACCTCTAAAACATGCCTACTTACATCTATATTAATTAACAAACTTCCAGCTTCTTTATAAGCATGGATTGAGCTCTTATTTGCGTAGTCCTAAACCCTTAACCTGAGAAGAGGACCCTATTTCCCCTATATTCTTCATGCGTGTTAGAGATCTTCTTTGTAAAATCAAAGCAAACTGAATAAGAGGAAGATAATTTTCTATAGCATTTGCCTTGTTGATGACTTCACACTTCTTCTCGATCAAGATGAGCTTATAGGGGCTGTTTGGTAGAATCTAGGATTTCATTTAAGTAGAATTTCATAAATCCTTCAAATCCGGATTTGCGAAATCCGGGGGTGGTTAAATCCTGAAAACTATTTGGTAACAATCATGATAAATCTAGTTAAATTATGTGCGACTGTTTGGCTATGCAAGTTAGGATTTAAGGCAGTTAAAAGAAAAATAGCTAGAAACGTTCTGACTTCCTCCTCTCGAGCGAATAAGAAGTTAAATCTGCCAAATTTGTGGATTTGCGAAATCTGGGATTTACTGCAAAAAGTGGTCTTTTTCCGTCAACCACGGCTTTCATTTGCCGTGAGATTTGGATTTGCATTTTAGGCCTTTTGGTTGGATTTCGCCCAAATCCGGCCTTAAATCTGGCCTAAATCCGCATACCAAATAGCCCCATAAAGTAAAGTACTTCGAACAATCTTAACCTTCTTTGAGACCTCTTTGATGTAGCCAAAGCACCCAACCAACAGATCAAGAAGAACTGCGTCTCTATTTTTAATATAAATTACTAAAAATAATTTTCTTATTTATTCGACAATGTTTAGACGGAATTGCTAGCAACTTCTTTGGAATGTAATTTGAAAGTTTTCTTTCAATTATGTTGACGTTTAGGCTTCGTTTGGGATAATCTTTTATCACTTTTAAAATATTTTTTACTAAAAAAGTATTTTAAAAAATAATAAAAAAATGTTCTCAAATAAAACTCTAGTGAGAAAAAGATAGCTAAAATTGGGGCTCATCTTCTCGTCAAGTCAATTCTCACCTCTATTGCATCGCACTTTTTTATTACTATTTATGTACCTAAACTGGTGATCAAGAGAATTGACAGCAAGTAAATTTATTCGAAAATGGTGTGGTCAAGTCAAAAATGTTATGCCAATTAGAAATTTATCTGTTGACCAAATGAACTTCGGTGCAGAAGAGATTCTTCCGGTTATCTTTTTGCAAATTGTAAGGATTTGGAAATTCAAAATGTTCTAAATACAATGTAAAGTAAAATTAAAATTATAAATTTGAAATAATTTGCGGTATGTGGTTGCTTATAAACAAAATTGACATGACGAGAACACCTTGCTCTTTTTCCACTAGTCACTTCTTGGCAGCTGCATCTCTATTTTGCGGCAGATCTTCATGCTTTCCTATCTTGATATTGAGAGCCACTGCTCCACATGCTTCAATCAAGAAGGTCTCCACCGTACGACATGCTTCTCCTCCACATGCTTGTCTGAACCCGCGTCTAATGTGATCCGACCAGCTCCCTGCACTAACTCTACGAGCAAACCCGTGAGCCAAGCCCAATCTCGTTCGTGCTCGACCTCCATTGTGTGTTTCAATCCATGGCCCCAACAAGTTCTCCCGAACATTCCAAATCACATGCGACTGAGCCCGTCGTTGTTCCTCACATGATCCGCACCCTCATGCATTGTATAGCTTTATGCCCACCCACTTTCTCTCGTGCGTCATGCCCCGCGCTCCAGCACCAAGTACCCATCGGCTCTTCTGTGTTCCCTGGGCACTTATGCGGGATCCAGCCTATGTCGCACGATCCACCCATCCAATTTGAGATAAAGGCATGCTTCTTGAGCACTCATGCGCACTACGAGCAAAATCGCGCGACCCAGCTTCCTCCACAGGTTGCACAACCTGCACATACCAGATCTTCCTCTCTGTTTGCGCCTTTACGTGCTCCGAGCCCTAATCCAGCTTGCATTCCACACGTAGCACCACACATCTAATCCATTGTCCTTTGTCTCATGGTGGAACATCATATGTTCTGTCTTTCTTGATCCTACTCGATATCGCCAGTTTACGACCCTTGTTCCTGTGTTGCCTAAACTCCACACCTTCATCTCTAGCCCAAAGCCCAACACATGCACAAAAAAACCTACATGTTCAGCATGCCCACACATAGGCCTAGCCTCCGCTCCACATGCTTTCCGACGCGACCCAAAATGGCGCCAAACACCTGCTCGTTCCTCCGTCCACATGCGGCTCTTGAACACCTACACTAGCCCGTGTACAACCTTCTGCCCATTCCCCATGTGCCGTGCTTCGTTCAAAATTGTGCTCCGATTCGTGACCCGACTAGCGGCCCATTCTCCTTGCATGAACTAACTCGCGACCGAAGCCACGCCTCCCCTTCTTTTTGCCTCAAGCGAACAAAATTGAGGTCAAAAGTTGGACTTCCTACGCATGATTACTTTTCCCGCGCGCAAGCCCGACACAAGCCCCGTCTTCGCTTCCTGCTTCCATGTGAAAATCACTGGCAACCCGATCGCCTCCTCTCTTTAATTCTTTTGACAATAACCTTCCTCCACCTCCACCTAGCTCTGATACCACTTTGTTGGATTCTTGGGAGTAAGATGAAGCTCCTTGAGCTTCTTGGAAGAGAGAGAGAGAGAGAGAGGGGGGGGGAGAGAGAGAGAGAGAGAGGGAAAGAGAGCTCACAAAATTTTCCTTTATTCCTCTTTAATTGGCCTTCAATCAATATTACAACCCCTTTATTTATAGAAGAATGAACCGACTAAGATAACGAGGTCCTAAGGAAGAACTAACATAAAACTGAACCAATACCTAACATACCCTTGTCTTGATTGCACTTGTTCTCTTTTTATCAAGTTCTTTGGTCTTTTCAATTTGGCTTAGAGTCATAACAATTTGAAAAGCTCTCTCAATGATCTTACAATATAAAACATTCTTATTTTCTAAGATCTCGGATTAGAGAATTGTACAACCCCTTTTTGTTGCTCATCTTATCACTGAATTTGACACTTAATGGCAAATTGTGGATGATAATTTTACAGAAAATATTCCAAAGCTTCTTGATTAAATGGGGAGTTCATTCTAAGTTTGTAAGTGAGTCAAGCTGACTAGTAAACCATCTTAGGCTGGACTTGATAAATGGCTCATGAGCTGAGCTCAATGACCTAACGAGGCAAGTTTGAACTAGCCTTGACTCAGCAGCTTATTAGCTCTCGAGCTTGCTATTTTAAAAAATATTAATATAAAATACATTTAAAATATATTAACTTTTAAGATTTTAAGTAAAAATTGTTTAGAATATTTAAAAAATTATCATAATTTCTTATCATAAGTTATTCTTCATTACTTTTCTTCTATTTGTTTTTTTACATTTTATTATAATAATTGCTCGAATCAAAATCATTTTATCTCATTCAAATTAAATGAACCACCTCAAACTCGTAAAATAAAACTCAAGCTCAAGCTATGGGTGACCCGAGCTACTCGATTCTTTTACACCCCTAATTCATTCTCATTTAGTTTATGTAATTTCAAATTTTAATTATGTCTATATATTTTACTTTAAACAAAATATCAATACTCCTCGAAGTTTCCAAAAAATTGCAACATTATTTCATTTACTTTTCTAGAAATGATTATTTTGACCTTAGTGAATAATACTTTGCCATTACAACACATTTTAAAGTTGCTTCTTAAAGCATCTTTTTAATATAAAAATTTATTTTTTGTAATAAGAAAACTATCCCAAATGAACCCTTAGGCTTCGTTTGGGATGACTTTCTTTTTGTTTCTTAAAGCAATTTTTTAGTATAAAATTTTATTTTTTAAACTAAAAATTTGTTTTAAGAAACAATAAGAAAATCTATCACAAATGAAGCATTAATTTGTGCACTAATTCTTCATGCATGAAGACCTTATAATTAGTGGAAAAGCTCCTACTTCTTTTCACAAATCCCTCTTCCAAAAAAAAAAAAAAAACTCTATTTCACCCAAACTTATTTTCCTTTGCAGAACAAAATTTCCTCAAAACTATAAATACAATCTCTATTTTCCAACCTCTACATACAAATTTGAAGACCATTAGATCCACTTGTCTAAATAAGAGCAAGATTGCAAGACATGGGGGCCCATTGTAAATAATTACTAAATCTTGTCTACATGGACCTTTTTTTTTTTGCCATAGTATTTGACCTTTTTTTTAAATATGTAAGAAAAGTAGGGCTAAGGTTGTGATTGGAAGATTGTTGTGAAATTAAATTGATTTTTTATTTCAATCGAGTCAGATGTGTCTTGCTGCGAGATAAATCTTTGACTCGGTTTGATTTTCAAGCTGATTTTGAGCTAGGCATGGACCAAATCGAGCTCGACTCTAAATCGACTCAATATGATTCACGAACTGATTTTGAACCTACTTATATATGTTGAATCCAATTTTGGGCTGGCACTCAATTCATTCGCTCGTAATCAGATTGTTTTCACCTTTCTCGATTAATTAATATGTGTGGATGTCGAACACCGTCTAGAGACCAACCAAAATGCGTCACATCATCCATTCGTTTTGTAATGTGGCTTGGTACTGCTCTGTACCGCAGCTCGATACCGTTAACTTGGCTACGCTTGAGTAGTCTCCGGATATAGAGCTACGTCTGGCCTTCGCACAGAATAATTTCTCTCTCCTCACACCATATATGAAGTGGTTAAATATTGAACATTTTTATGTTGGTGAGAAGAAACTCCTCCATTTTCTGAACTTCTGAGAAAAACCTGAGTTAACATTAAATGCCAAATAGGCACTATCTTTGGGTCTGTGGACTTCTAAGTCATTCAGTTGACAATTTATTGTAAAGAAAAAGGCTGAAGAAACCTAAATAAGCATGGTTGTTACAATCCCAATAAAAATGGTGTTTCAGCTGATTTTATTACTTTTAATATTTTTATTGGCTGCTAAAAATGGCAATGAAAATTAAAAATACAGAGATTTTAATTTTAAACTATCGAAATTAGGGTTGAATGCTACCTTCCAAAGATTGAAAGTAGATAAACCTCATGTATGTTAAGCTGTGGAGCCTAATTTTTATCTTATAGAGAAAATACACACTTAAGCTTCGTTTGGGATGACATTTTTTACTATTTTTTAAAGCAACTTTTTAGTACAAAACTTTAAGTTTTTGTACTGAAAAGCTGCTTTAAGAAGTAGTAAAAAAGCCGTTCATAATGAAGCCTTAATAATCTTAATCACTTATAATTTTGAAATTTTTCGTAAGCCGTTGTGTTTAGTTTTAGTTGGTCTTTTTTTTTTAAAAAAAAAAAAATTTATTCTACTATGATCTCGATGATTGAATTAAATTCGACATATTTCTAAGCAAAGTTCTTTGATCATCTAAAAAAAAAAAAAAATATATCAAGATTATCTTATTGAGATTTGATAAATCATTCCACTTTAATCTTATATTTTGAGCCCAAAAAATTCTTTATATTACATTTATAAATATTGTAATTTACAAATGCATAAAAAATTAAACCAATTTATTAAAAAAATTGTTTGATGGCAAGTTACAAGACCAAAAAATCAACTTGTAAATTATTCTTATTAAACATTTATATGAATTTATTATGGTGCCCCAATAATTAAAACTTTGGTTGTAAATTATTTCTAAGCTTCTTTCCCTTCTCTCCATTATCTTTTTTCTCCTTCTCTTCAAGTTTGATGGAAATTCCACTATTCATTTTAGGAAGCATTCAAATGAGGAAAAAGGAAGAGAGGTTTGGTAGGTGAGGTAGGGGATGGTTAGAATTAAATGCATTTAGCCAATGCATAAGTAAATAGTTGACCTTTCATTAACTATTAGATATTTTAATTAAATTTTTATTATATAAACTTATAATATCAATTTTTAATATTAATTTTAGTTACTTTATAGTAATATTCACGAATGCTGATATTTTTTTAAGAGTATTTTATATTAATATTTTTAAACGAGTTAGCTTGCAAGCTAATGAGTTGAGTTGAAACAAGCTCAAGCTTTGTTTATTAGCTCATCGTGCCTGGCTCACGAGTTATTTTTTGAGTTCAGATTGCGCTGGTTCATGAGTCGGTTTGACTCACTGACACGCCTGATTATTGTGGGTCGTCATTGAAAATAAATAAGCATCAAACTTTTTTGTTGTAGGATTTTTTATAATGATTGCGTTTGGAAATGTGTTATCAATCTTATAAGAATATGAAAATGTATTCTAAACTAAGTTTTAGAGGATGTTGAGCCAATGAAAAATAACTACCAAATGCATATGATTACAATATAAATTACTAAGATATAGCAAAATTCAAAGATAAAAAAGTGTTGTGAAGTATTAGAAAAAGCATGCAATACTTTTTTATTTATTTATTTTTTAATTAATTATTTATTTATTTATTTATTTATTTATTATTATTATTATTATTATTATTATTATTATTATTATTATTATTATGAACCAAATGAGTTTTAGGTTTTGTTTGGAACGGCTTTCTTACTCTTATGGCAGTTTTTTAGTGCAAATATTAAAATTTTGTACTAAAAATTTGTTTTAAGAAGTAATAAGAAAGTTGTTCCAAATGAAACTTTAATTAACTAAAAAAAAACCGAGTAGCTTATAAACATGCATGTAACAAGATATAAAATACACTAATGAGAAATCTTCATGTATCATGCTTTTTCCACATGAACAACTTTCTATGATATCCAATAAGTTGTTGGACAAATGCAATAATATTTTTAAAGGTTATCATGCATGATCTCTTACAATAATCTTTAGATTGTAAAGCCAACTACTCAAAAGGAGATTGAGTACTTTATAACAAAAACTTGGTATAAGCAAATTGGATATATTTATGCTGTTGGAGATGTTAGTTGAAAAGATGGTTAGACCAAGAAATTCTATCATAAAACATAAAATGCAAAATATTGTTAAGAAGTAGCAGTCAGAATAGTTAGAGGCAATAATTATTTCACTAACTTGACTCCTTTATCATGAATAAGACTAGTGGTCTGATTTTCTTTTCCACAATGAAGTTATCTTGCAGACACGATAGATACAACAAAGAGATAGATATATAACTAAACGTGTTCATACAATTCATGTATACTAGTTCTGTGTGGAATTTGATTATGTTGATCAATCAGGTTGTATTGTTGACTTAAACACAACCAACAAGTTTTGTAGGGTTTCCCTTGCTTGAGTTCGACGTACATTGATGTTGCTCTGTAAACTTGATATTGTAGCCTCTACTTAGAGATAGAGAGCACAACGTTGCGGCACTGTAGGCGCAACACCACGGTACTGCATGGTTGCTCAGAGATGAGTGGAATGCCTCAATGCTCCAAATCCAGTGACTTAGCGTTGTGAGTTGGATTAGGCAATTTTATTTCTAGTTTTTCATGTTTAACTTGAAGGATTGTGTCCCTTTGTGTCATTTAAGTGCATCACTTTATCTACTGTCTAGAGAGCTAGCAAAGTTTGAGTTGAAGAGAGATAGGCAGAGACTATGAGAGAAAAGACTTGTACTACAATTTCTCCCAATTTTTTTACAAAAGGATTGTGTCCCTTGGTTCTGTAGTTTTTTTTCTATCTTTCAGTTTTTTCCACGTTAAATCCTAGTGTTCATTTTCGTTGTTTTCTTTTCTTGTTTGTTTTGTTGCTATGGCTTACTTCCCAACAATGTGGAATGGTAGCATACCCTCTCTTTGCTGATATTGAAAGAGAAGGAATGAAAAAGAAATGGAATTACAAATGTTTTTTTTTTTTTTTTTTTTGATTGATGGAAATTGAGTTTTTATTTCTTATGAGTGGGAAAATGAGTGATGGAGATAATCAAATAAACATTTCCTATCATTTTTAAGCAGGTTAGGTAAAAAATTCTTAATAAAAATACTCACTAGATGAAATAATTTCTTCAGACCAAAAACACTAAAAGAATCCTTTTCTTTTGAGGAAAACGTAGGATCAAAACATATTACATAAAGATAAAAAGATAAGAAAGCAAAAGATGACAAGAAATCTAGAGAGAGAGAGAGAGAGCACTGGTAAATATTTCAAACTCGCATGGAGATGAGCAATACTCCACCAGGTGAAAATATCCGAATCATCGATTGCAAAATTCAAAGTTCACATAACATAAGATCAGTGAGAGGAGTAATAGAGAAAGAAAGGTGATCAATTTATGCTTTCATCATCCTTATTGCAAAGGAGACATGTCAAAGAAAGAGTAATGACCAGAATAGAGAAATAAGCTCTGCAAGAAGGTTTGCCACTCTCAATCAACCAAATCAAGATGATCATTCTTTCGAGGAAAAAAAAAAAAGTTTGTTTCAAATAAAAAGTAGTAATATTACATAGCTCACCTTGGTTAGTTGATTGGGAGTTTTGACTATTAACCAAGATGTCTTGGATTCAAAGCATATGTGATGTGTAAGGCTTTCAAAATCGGATCATGGGTCGAACCTAAAACTGATATGTGTTTGAGTTTGCCTTAATGACTCAAATATTCAAAAAAAGAAAGAAAGAATAACGGATCGATAACAACATTCTCTATTATGAATAAATTATCATGATTTAACAGTTAAAGTAGCTATTAATTTGATGGGTCATTTGATCGAGTTTATAGGTTATTAGGTTTATTAGATTACTTAGTAGGTTATTATGAATCATTTATGAATATAAATATCCCTCTATGGAGGAAATTGAGATAGTCAAACCATAAACAAAATTAGGTTTGATGGTTGCTCCCTTCTCCTATAATCTCTTAAGTTGTAGGCAGCCTCAAATTACTTCAAACCTTCTCCCTCGATTACCTGGAGTTTTAGGCAATCTCAAAGTTACATAGTTATCTCATTTCCTGCTGTTTTTTTACATTTTTGGCTAATTTCATTCATTGCTTGCAAGTCATAAATTTTTCCTCAAAAGAAGAAATTTTATATTACTCATACATGATCTATACTAATTAACCTATTAAGTAACCTAATAAACCTAATAATCGATAAGCTAAAATGACTCATTAAGTTATCTTGTTACATTTATTCACATCCTTATTTCATTATAAGGCTTCTAGTTGGCAAAATTCTTGAATTAAGACTGAACATGTGATTAAGATTTTATTTGGAGCGGCTTTCTTACTACTTCATAAAATAATTTTTTAATATAAAAATTAAAATATTTGTACTAAAAAGTTGCTTTAAGAAGCAGTGAGAAAGTCGTCCCAACGAAGCCTAAAAGTTGGGAAAGTAGAGGCAATTAATATGACCAAAATTCGACAAGTTACCTTCATAGAATAAAAGGGAGTTGTCCATAGTTGCTTACTGAACCTTTCTGTTGAAGAAAGTTCTTTGCAGTTTCTCACATACAGGAGAAGAGTTGAATAGTTTTCCCATCCACAAACCAGATGCAGACCTTCAAGAGAGATAAACTTACACGTCAAAGAATGTTGTTGAATTGTTAGAGATTTCCATAGTTATTTTTTGGATAAGGCCAAGTTAGTGTTCCTAAGATTGTGAATGAATACTCCACCCCTACGTTTAGCCTTAGGCATGCAATATTTCTTTTGATTGACTTAAATGGAGCCTTTATATCATCCAAACCTCTTCCAAGAAAAAAACATTATTATTATTAAGTTATGGAGCTTTAATAGATTTCAAAGATGAAAGGCTTTGATCCAATTGCTTCCAAAGGCATGGAAGAACATTTCATGGAGAATGCTTCTTTAATAGTGGAGGGGATGATGGAGAGAGAGAGAGAGAGAGAGAGAGAGAGAGAGAGAGAGAGAGAGAGAGAGAGAGAGAGAGAGAGAGAGAGAGAGAGAGAGAGAGAGAGAGAGAGAGGTCTAGCTCCTTGAAGAAGACCTTTAGAATATTTGAATTGATTACTTATGGTACCATCAACAAGACTTCAGTGAATAGATTTCATGGCCCAACGAATGAATCTGTGAGGAAAGCTAGCTCGACCTTTGGAGAAGATAAAACATTTTTCAGTTACAGCAGCTGAAAGCTCCCTAAACCCTAAACTATAAATTTTCAGTTACAGCAGCTAAAATTGAGTTCATAAAATTTTCTATATATTTTTGCGTTGCTCTTTTATTTTTTGATTTTTTTTCTTATGTTCTCAATATTTGAAATAGATTTCATTTCATCTTTTTCTCCACATCTGGGTGCCAAAAGATATCAGTCCCTATTTGAGAGAGGACTTAAGTGTTGAAGCTAGAGGGCGAAAGGCTCTTGGCTTCTGCTTAATTTTCACTATTACAATTCGTTGATAATGCTCTACTTCTTTGATGAGCTTAAATTTAAAACCAAACGGTCGCAATTAAGCTCAACCTGCTCAATCCTATTTCTACTAGCAAAGATGATGGGATCCAGTTAAAGCAATATATGTGAACTATTTCTGTCTGTTATTTAAATCCAAAAGGAAGCAGGGAGGAAAAGACTTGCGAGCAATTTACTGGACTACTTCAAATTTCTAGATGTTTACCAATTTCTTGCTGACCAATATGATTTTGGAAATTTCTGTAACAACTTATTTTCACTTATTTGACTTGCTGCATAAAGAATTTTGTTTTTCAACTAGGCTTCCAAGAAGCTTTCAATAGCATTAGCTGCAAGTGTTCCCAAGGTATTGCATGTATATAAGACATTTATAGCAGATTATTCAATTAGTTTTCAGATAGTCTGGATACAAACATACATAATTTTGGTAAATGAGGAACATGACAAAATCATCATCCTTTAGGAGGAGATTGAGGCTTCGTTTGGGATGTCTTTTTTACTGCTTCTTAAAGCGACTTTCTAGTAAAAAAGCCACCCAAACGAAGCCAGAGACACAGAAATCCTTCTGTTGTGTAGACAGCGGAAACAAAATCAGAATCAAAGCACAATCAACACAAAGAACATGACGATTTATGTGATTCGACGAAAATGCTAGCTATGTCCACATAGAGGGGATGATTTTAGTATTGAGGAAAAACAAATATGGATTACAATTGACTCTCTCTCTCTTGCTATGTCACAACAGCCCTTAAGCCCAATTTATAAATTTGAAACAAACAAATAAAGAAAATTTAATTAATGAAGATCTAATCATACCAATTAAATCTCTCAATCAGTGCAAATTAAATCTCCTAATTTTGGCAGCAATCAGGTTCCAAATCAATGTAATAATCAGCCATTAAATTCTTTCCAAATTAACACTCTCCAAGATTTGGAAAGATCTCCAAATCAACACCTTCTCCATCATTCCTTTTAGTAGCTGACATAGTTTTGGATTGATTAGAAGTGTAGATGGCAGCTTAAAACTATGAGGAATCTAATTATTTCAAAGGCGTCCTCATACATAAACATATCCACTTGAACCAATTGGGTTGATTTGGAATCATGTAGAAAAAACTATCGCAAATTGCTGATATGTTTCGTTTCCAGATTTCCTTCCCAGCTTCCCTTACCTTGTTCCATAAGATAGCTTCAGAATCCCTGGATATCAAGACCAGGAAAGTCGTTTTGGTAAGAGTGGAAAGGAAACTAGCTTCCTGGAAAGGCAAAGTCCTAATTCTTAGATGAATAACCTATTTGTTTACTTGCTTACTTTATTCATTCCTCTTTTCTACGCTTTTCGTAGCATTGATTGAAGTGGTAGCTCACATAGTCTAAAATGTTGGATGAAGAGCTACAGAATTAAGAGAAGTTTGTGTATGTAAATGGTATAGTTATGAGATTGTTTGTATATGGTAGATGTTCAAGCTCATTATTTTGTGTGATGGTTGATGATCAAGATGAAATAAAATATGATGAAGTATTAAGTTTCGTTTATAACAGTTTTTTTGCTGTTTTTTACAGCAACTTTTTAGATAAAAGAATTATCGAAAGTAACAAAAAAACAGCATTTAAAAGCTATTTCAAATGAAGCCTTAGACATAAGTAGAACAATGCAACGAGCATAGGCGATAGTTGATGTGAACAAGGACATGATCACCAAGTTTCTCCATATAAAGTTGAAACCTTTACCATGAAGACTTTCGTTTGGGGTTATGATTTATCTGGAATTATTTTGTGCTTCATCGCATATTTGAAGTCTAACAACCTTTATTTGTAAAAATCTTCTGTAAAAGTAATCTTCCCATCATGACTTAGATCCATAGGAGCTTAAGGTTTCATTTAAGATTATTTTCTTATTGTTTTGCTTTTCAGATCATAATCATAAGTTTTGTTTAGTCACTATTTTGTTGTTGCTTTCAAAGAATTTTTTTTTATTAAGAGCTGCTTTTTACAACAACGTTAAAAATAGCTCTCTCTACAATAAATGTACTAAATAGTAAAAAAAAAAACGGCCCAAAAGGAAGCCTAAGGCTTCGTTTGGGGAAGACTTTTTATTGTTTCTAAAAACAGCTTCCTAATTTAAAAGTTAAAATTTTTATACTAGAAAACTGCTTTAAGAAGCAGTAAGAAAGTTGTCCCAGACTTTGTTTAGGACAACTTACTTATTACTTTCTAAAACAGCATTAATAAAGTCGTCTCAATCGAAGCCTAAATCTCACGAGAAAACATAAATGATATATGAAATTCAATGTCAGCTACATTTATCATATCACGATTGATTTAAAAAAACAAACCTTTTAGTGTATGAATTGAGTTGAGAAATTCTAAAAGTGGATTTTAACTTCATTGAAAATTTCAGAGAATCGAAGTAATTTACAAACAAATAAGAACAATTTTATAAACGACTATATCAGCAAAAGCATAAATGGTCAAGTTGGACTATAATTAATAGAGAAGCGGCTTAGTAGTTTCAAGGCTTTACTTTTTCACCATCAGCCAAAGTTCAAAAACACTAATGATATGCTTATATAGCTTTTTGACTGCTTTTTATAATAGTAAAAATACTCAATACAAAATAATGTGTATTTCATGGTATATATCATTTTTATTTTATTTTTTCCTTAAGAATTTATTTATAAAAAATATATTTAATACTGTGATAAAAAATGAGCTTTAAAAAAAACATAAAAATATAAAATGCCCAAATGAATTCTATAATTTATGTGCACAATGCTTGAAAATAATAATAATAATAATAAATACTCAGAATATTATAACCAATATTTGTATAGAATAGATCTCAATGTTATATCAATTTCTCAAAGTTGTTATATTTAATAAGATGAGTGTAATAAAAAGTGAATAAAAAAATACATAATGTTATTTTTGCTTAGTGTGTCAATTATTTGGGTTATACTATTGGCTTATTTCTCAATTCCGTCGGTCAATCTCGTCAAGGGTTTGTAGGGTGGCCTCCCCATGCTTTGTGTTAAGGGGCTTTGCCCTCGATTTTTTTTTTTTTTTTTGTATGTACAACCATATAGAGTTGTTGCATTGTATACTCAAGCGCTGTATCTGATTGGAGACAGAGAGCGGAGCACTGTGACACTCCAAACTCCGACACTGCTAGTTAGTTATGATGAAGGAGTGTTACAACGCTTCGAACCCCAAACCCATGATGCAGCGAGATAGAGATACGTATAATTTCTCCCACTTTTCAAAACGGATTTTATGGTGTAGTGTGACTCACTGGTTTTCTAACCTGTTTTCGAGTTTTTTTATGTTAAATCCTAATGCTCTTTCTTCTCTACTACACTTTTCTTTCTTATTTGTTTTGCTGCTTGGTTTTATTCCTAACACAGAATATATTGATACAATTGACATGAAAATGAGCACAAAAATCGATGGATTTACTTTGAAATTGATATAATACAAATGTTTAAATCTAACAATTTTTAAGAACATCTTATAAATTATCACAGCTAAAATTTTCATTTAAAATACTCTTATCCAAATAATTCCCTGAAAATGAGGGCCCTGTAAATTCATTCAAGATCAAGATCATTAAAATAGTCATAGAACATAGACCGGCCGAGCGTTCATTCCATGTTCTTCTTTGTTTTCTTCGTTACCACACTACCAATGCTACAAAACTAGCCAAAGGAGTCTACCATTTACTAAAGGAAAAGACAGACAAAAAGCCAAGAATTGCGTGTTTGACCGCTTTCATTTGTCTTGCCCACACTTGCACGCTTGAAGGATGTGAGAGAGAGAAACCGAGAGACAACCAAAAAGAAGTTTTCAATTATCCCAACGTACTGAAGAATTCCAAATGAAGCTGCAAAATGGACGCAAAACAAAGAGAAAGGAGAGAATTGGGAAATTTCTTCTTCCTATTTCTACTTCTAAATCAGTGTTGTCGTTGAAGAGTTATGACTCCTCTATCATGTATTGTTCTTTGTATTTTCTTCTATTGATTAGAAAACTAAGTAGCTGGCTAGTTTTTTAGATCTGAGCTCCAGGAGGCAAGTGATGGGTTATTTAAAGAGATTGGCTAATAATGTTTGGTAATGAAAAGCATAGCTTAATTTTGGGCCTACTGTTAGTTACAAGATGGAGTAGTGAATAGCTTAATTCTGATGCCAGGATCACAATACATTTCCATTGTAACAACTCAAACTCTTAATTATCGATATATTGTCCGCTTTGGCTTAAGAGTCTAACAATTTTATTCTGTTGGTGTAACTTTTCAGTGGGTCACCCATCCTAGAATCTGTACCATTCGTAACAGGCTCCGCTTTGTCCTAAGAGCCTAACGATTTTGGCATGATAGTATAACTTCTCAATAGGTCACCCATTCTAGATTTGTCAGGGATGAGCATGTTTAACCGCGGAGTTTCTTACGAAAATTTTAGTCATTACACCAAAAGACACCTCAATGCTTAAGAGTTTAATTTCTTTTACTCAATGAATTTCACATATATAATAGACACATTGTGTTAGAATTACTATGCAAACTTATGATTTGATGTTGAATGCTCCCACATATGTGAATTGTGAAGAGATCCAACCATTTTCATTGATTACAAATCAAAAGTCAAGTAGTGGGGGAAAAACGCAAATAGTCTAGCAAGTCACATCCAAGAGCTTCAACAATGAAGTGACCATGGTGTCTTGGGTACTGTAAAAGCTACAGAGTAAACTCATCCATGATGGATGAAGAAATCTGTGGTTTGATAATGTTTATAAAGCTAAATTATTGAGATTTCTCAATCAATTAACTCAATATGTACAGGAAGCCAAAGACTAACGATGGAATGGAGAGTAGAGAAAACCCCTATTTTGTCTTTTAGCCTGCAAGAAACCTCACAAGAAATCAAGTGGAACTTCCTTAGAGCATCTCCAGTGGAACTCCAAGCACTTGAATGTTGTCGCGTCAGAGCTCCAGCCGAACGGTAAAACTTCCTTGCCGGTGAACAGTGAGATGTCAATATTGGTGTTGCATTGTTCTTCATCGTTATTTTTCTGCCTCTACCAAACTTGCCAAGAAACAGCGCGAAAGAAGAGAAAGACCGTTACCTTCGCAAAATTGGAGTTCGATTGGAGATGAATCGCGGCAATTTTAGGTTTCACGACATTTTGGAGTGAAAAATGCAATTTTTCGTTGGAGATGATCTAACGGAGATGATACCAAGCTACAAAAATCTAGAGCTGCAAGAGTGAATGGTCTTAAGCATCTTTTGGGAAAAAAGAAAGAACAACGAGACCAGTAGAAAATAGTAATCCAACTATAGAATCTGATTATCAAAGAAAGGCACTTAGCTTTCCAATCAGTAAGAGTATAATTAATTTTATCAATGAGGGGTTGCAAGTCAGCCATGCGAGGTCTACGGGCAGAGGTGGTTAGCCTGAGGTAAGAAAAGTGAGGAAATTTGTTGGAAACCCCAATTATTTAACTTAAAAGCAGAGAGCTTTGTGCCTTTAGAGAAGCTCTAACATTTCCTACTAAGTATCTTCAACATAAGAATTTCTTGTACCTTAAGGTGTGAACTATATGTGATTTTTGAGCAAAAAAGTATAATTAATTTGGGATGAAGTCAAGGGCGAAACTGTGTACTGCTGAGGTCTATTTATTATTTTACTCAAATAAATATATTTAAATGCTAATATGAATACTCTATTATATTCAAACAAATATAATAGAGTTATATACGGGCATTTACATACTTAATTAGGCCAATCTATCGATGTGTATTGACGCATATAATACCCTAATGCATAAAAATATAACAGTAGTCTTACTAAAAGCATTTTGTAGCATATATAGGCTTCGTTTGGGACAGCTTTTGGATTCTTTTTTTTTTTTTGCTTTCAAGAAATTGTTATACTAAAAATTTACTTTAGAAAATAGTAAGAAAGCTATCACAAACAAAACCTTAATCTCTATTCATTCAAGCTTTTGAGAGTGTTGGTTATGTTAGGTTCCTTGAGGCCAAACACTTGGTTTGAAAATATCTAATAAGTTTTAGGATATAGGATCTTATAATTATACATAAAATAACTTAATTGATCCTATTAAGTGATTTTATTTGAGGTTTCTTTTACTTTGGCTAAAAATTTATGTAGTCATATTTATTACGTTGTTACTATCAATAAAGTAGACTGAGAAATTGTTGTCAAAAAGTGATTGTAAATGAATTATTACTAGTGAAGTTGGCAATATTATATAGGATCGCCTTGTTATTTATGACACAAATCAAAGGCAAATTGGGTTATAAGTAATGTAAACTAAGGTGTAAAATAACAAGCAAATTTATCATAATATCAATTTATTACAAATTATGCGACCAAAATTTATTATCTAAAATCACAAATTTCTTTTGTGACAAATGAAAAAAGATTATCATAATTTCGTGATCAGTTAGCAACTGAATTTTAGTCATTATTTTGAGACTGATTTATAACTTATTTGTGATGATATTCTTTGTTAGAACATTATGATGAACCTTTGGTGATATATACTCTATTACTAAGATGAGTTTGATTTATCATAATATTTTGACCTTGATCTTGTATTAATTTATAGTTATATTAATGTCTAACTGATACTAAATGTAAACAATCTTGGGCTCAAAGGATTAATATCATTTAAACACCCATTTCAACTATAATCACATAATGATTGGAGAGCATTTGATCCCTCAAATGATCTCACTAAGCTTCCAAATTTGACATGTGAGGCTAGTAAACCCATAGAGCACAAGAATGAAAAATAAAATAAATTATTTTTAGTGTAAAATGATACAATTGGTTACTTTTTCACTATATAATGTCCTTTTTCTTAACTTTGTTTTATAACAAGTATGCAAGAGACGGTGGTACTCAGGCGGAGCTATGGCATTTTTTGAACCTTTAAGCTCTCCAACTTCTAGCATCTAAGTCTAGAATTTGATTGTGTTTATTAATCGGGTTATAATGTTATCTAGGACCTCAGTTGAATTTATCGTGCTCGTTGAGAGGGTCCGCCTCTTACTTGGGTTTGAGTGTTTTGTATTTGAAATTTTTTATATAGAACACCGCGGCATTGTGTGCCCGAATGCTCCAGTTCTATGTATATACTTGAGAGCCCCAACATTGTGTTTCTAAGCACCCAGAAGTTGCAAAGTTTACTAGGAAAAATCACAAAGAGCTTAGCGCCACAACGCTCTAAATTTGGCGCCGCATCATTGTCAAGTGGAACAATGACAGAGGTTTGAGTGCTACAGCGCTGTAAACTAGCGTCGCAATGCTTTCAAGCCGACTGGACAATTTTCTTTCTCGTTTTTTCTTAAGGGTGGCATCCATTTATGTTATTTACTTTGCTCTCTTTTGTTTTATGTGTAAGAACGGTATAAGAGTGAATAGAAGCATAGAGAGAGCGAGAGATAAGAGAGATATGTACAAAATTTATCAACTTTCATAGTAAATGTCATGGTTTGGTGTGGCTCCATATTTTTTCCATATTTCAAAATTTTCATGTTAAATCTTGGTTCCTTCTATTTCCGCTGCTTTCTACTTCTTGTTTTGTGTTCGCTGTGTGGTTTACTTCCACCCCCAACATAGCTTATGGTCCCTTTCATGTACACGCTCGAGGTCTATTTATAATTTTGGATGGTGAGTGACATTCTTCATAAATCGAGCTAACATCTAAGCTAACTTCTAAAGTACTCCATTAGATGACTCGCACTAATTCCTCTTAATCATTAGGTGTTTTTTTTGAATGCTTGTGCGCTTTAATAATGCTAAAATTAAACAATCATAAGCTCATCGATTAATATCATCAACACGAGACGCTTGATTTGACTATAGATTTGTAAGATCTAAAGTCAATAAATTATTGTCATCAAGACTTTAATTTAACAATATATTTAAAAAATAAGAATTCCAGTGTTCCTAAATTTAACTAAAAAATACAAATAAAAACAAATAGAATAAAATAAAATAAAACAATAAAAAGGGTTCTGAGATTCCAAAGAAACACTTCATATTCCTCATTTAATTAAATTCATACCATTTTTAAAACATAAAATTTGTAAACCTATATTAAATACTAATAAACTTTAATATAAAGTACCTAAGAAATCTAATATATTTAAAACTCCAAAAGCACATCACCTCCCTTCAAGCCAAATGGCAAAATATTTACAATTACAAACACGAACATCACAGTAGTAGAAACAGCCACAAAGTTCAATCAAATAAGCCAAAGGTGTTCACTCCGGTATGGTAACCAAAACCGGCCGCCAGGTCCGCCGCAACATCCGGTGTCGAAGCCCCCGCGTTCCGAATCGCATGAATCCGCGCCGCCCACCGCCGGCGAGCAAATCCATACCCAGTCTCCTCCACACTCCATCCACCTCCCTCTCGCATCCCATGGCTCCACCGACTTCTCCGCCTCTGCCTCCGGCATCGCATCTGCCCGGCGTCAGCGGCGGAGATGAGACGAATAGATCACGTAGCGTACCTCTCTTTCCGGGTAGATCAGACGGCTCCACTGCCGAATAGCTTTTCCGGCGCCCGAGGAGCATCCTTAGGGTTTTGCGACGGCGGAGTCGGAATCCGGGGCTACCGCCGCCGGAAGCGGCGGCGGAAGATGGGGCTCTCGAAGGACTTCTTGCCGTAGCGCATTGTGTGGCCAATAGCTTGAATTTCTGCAGCGCTGCCATTTCTGTGGTTTCTGCTCGTTCGGTCTCTCTAAGTAGGGATTTGAGGGAGAGATGGTAGTGGAGGAATTGATTCGGTTCGGAAAGGGGCGAGGAATAAGATAGAGAGAGGGGGGAGAGTGTGAGGAAATGGTGACACGTGGAGGCAGGAGAAGCGCGTTGTATTTATTCCCTACATCACTATTGCATGGTTCAGTTTGCATATTAAACTGGCTGTAATTAGGCGCCGGCTGTGTCCGTTTGCCCTTGGCGGTTGTTATCGGTGCTCGTGCGAACGGCACGTGCAGGAAGGACTACGAGGTATATACATTAATCGAAGAGTAGAAGACAAAAATATCAGGATTTTTTCTATTATTATTTTTTGGTTAATTTATTTTAAAATACTTTTTATATTTTCAGATTGTTACAAAGCCATGCTTCCCCTTTATTTTTGTTGGCTTGTAAAGCAAGCTATTAAGAGAAGGAATGAGAAAAGAGGAGAGATAGGAAGCCCTCTAGAGCTTTCTAATCTACCACTTTTGTTATATAAAGTATTATGATTGTTTAGTGATCTTTACTCTACTTATTTTTTTATTATTTTGAGTTTAGTATATTTCCCCCTTAAATTTGGTAAAAAGATAAAATCTCTTATTCTAATGAGTTTTCATCATGTAACTTTTAGTATGTAATATATATTATTCTTATGTCTGGTCAAGAGAATATAGTTCATTTATGTCTACAATATCATCATCCATGCGATAGCATTAGTATGCGCACTGTTAGGTTTTTCTGCCCTAGCCCTCTGCATCCATGTCGTCGTCCCTGCTGGCAGGGGCGGATCCCAGGCAACGTGAGGGTGGGCAAATGCCCACCCTGAAAAAAAAAATTTATTTAACAGAGGGGCTTTTTGGGGTTTTTGCCCCTCCTCAAAACAATTTGTTAAGCCCTAAAAGGACGCTTTGCCCATCCCGCACGGCCGCACATCAGCTTGTTCGTAGGAGCGCCAGGAGGTCTTCGACACACGACACTCCGACTCGTCGCCTTCGCAGAAAATCTCCTCTCGTTCCGTCGTTCGCAGTCGCAGGTTCGGGAATCATTCGCAAATCGCAAGGGTTGCCTCGGCTTCGCTAGTTCGCTGCCACAGCCTTCGCTAGTTCGCTGTTTCCCATCGCAAACCGCACAGTTTTTGGTTTGCCCGATTCGCAGCCCCTTTCCGAGTTTCCGGCATTATTGAAGGTAAAATCCAAGAAACTAGTTACTTCTTGCTCTATTTCTTGCTTGATGCTTCTCTTGTTTTCCTTATATGCATATTGATTTTGTTTCTCTTTTTTTAATTTTCTGCATATTGAAAAAGTTTTGATTTCAGTTGGTTAATTTAATTTGAATATGCAGATAATTTAATTTCAGTAGGTTTAGGGTAACTTCAATATGCAGATAATTTAATTTCAATTTGCAGATAATTTAATTTCAGTAGGTTAATTTAGTTTCAATATGCAGATAATTTAATTTCAGTAGTCTTATCATCTTTACTGAGCCATCTTCAAGCTTTGATTATGCGTTTGATGTTTAGTATTTTTACCAATTTTTATGGTTGTTAATCGAAGACGATATCAACCTACTTATTGTTTTTTGTATTTACATTTCAGTAGGTTAATTTAATTTTTATTATGCTTAGTTATTCGTTCATGGATCGATATTTGAAAAGGAAGGAACGTGTTGAGGTCGACATTGATAATCTTCCTATTGATCCTAGGCTTCGACCTTCTATATGGAATTATGATGTGAATGATAGGGATAGAATTCGGCGAGCATATTTGGTGAAAGGACCTTATCAGCCAAAAAATCATAACTTCCCGCAAACAACAATAGGAAATGTAGCTCGAAGGTTTAATTCTAAATGGTTTGAAGAATATCCAAGCTGGCTAGAGTATAGTGTACTCAAAGATGCTGCATTTTGTTTATATTGTTACTTATTCAAACCTCAGGAGCAGACGAATATAAGTCAGGGTGGTGGTGATTCTTTTGTTGGTGAAGGTTTTAAGAATTGGAAGAGGAAAGAAAAGTTATTAGCTCATGTCGGGGAACATAATAGTGCTCACAACAACGCAAGGCAGAAAAGTGAAGATTTAATAAATCTTAAATTACAGAGTGTTCCTACTTTATGGCTTAGTAAAGATGATAAGAATAAAAAAGAATACCAGATCCTATTGTCTGCTGCCGTTGACTGTGTTAGATTTCTTCTAAAGCAAGGTTTGTCATTCCGTGGCCATGATGAGGCATCTGATTCAAATAATAAAGGGAACTATTTAGAATTATTTCACTTTCTTGCTAACCACAATGAAGAAATCAAGAAGGTTAGTTTTGAAAATGCAAGTGCAAAATTGAAGTTAATTTCACCCAAAGTTCAGAAGGAAATTTGTTGTGCCGCGTCGTTTGAAACATTGGCTTCTATCATAAATGATATTGGAAATTCTTATTTCTCCATTCTAGTTGATGAGACGCGTGATGTATCAACGAAGGAGCAGTTGGCATTAGCAGTGAGATATGTTGATAGAAAAGGGCAGGTTATTGAAAGATTTATTGGAATTAAACATGTTGCTTCAACAAATGCAGTAACACTTAAAGCTGCAGTAGAAGAAACACTTGCAAAGCATTCACTGAGCTTACATAAGATACGCGGTCAAGGTTATGATGGGGCATCTAATATGCGTGGGGAATTTAATGGTTTGAAGGCTCTCATTCTTAATGATAATCCCCAAGCTTTTTATATTCACTGTTTCGCCCATCAATTGCAATTATGCTTAGTAACTGTTGCGAAGAATCATTGGCAAGTGAAACATCTTTTTGAGTTTGCTTCAAGAATTATAAATACTGTTGGTGCTTCTTGTAAGAGATCAGATACTATGAAAGCAATTCAGCATGAAAAAATTCTTTCACATCTAAAAGCTGGCAATCTAATAAGCGGCAGAGGTTTAAATCAAGAGACTAATTTACAAAGGTCCAGTGATACACGATGGAGTTCACATTTTCATACTTTAATTAGTCTTATGAAAATGTATGCTTCAGTAATCGAGGTGCTCGAGATCATTAAAGAAGAAGGGGTAAATGATCAACAATCAGTTGAAGCAGGCGCTTTGATTGATGTGATGGAGTCATTTGATTTCATTTTCACAATGCATTTGATGATTGATATCTTGGGAATTACGAATGAGTTATCACAATCACTACAAAGAAAAGATCAGGACATTGAAAATGCAATGAAATTGGTGCAAATATCTAAACATCGACTACAGGTACTAAGGGAGAGCGGATGGACTGTTCTATTAGATGAAGTTTCTCATTTTTGTAGTGTTTTTGAAGTTACAGTTCCGAAGATGAATGAAACATACAAAACACGTCGTCGAACAGTACGAAGAGGTGAAGAAATAACAAACTTACATCATTATCGTGTTGAGCTATACTATACTGTAGTTGACATGCAACTTCAAGAGATAAATAATCGCTTTTCTGAATCTAGCAGTGAATTGCTTCTTTGTGTGGCATGCTTAAATCCAACTGATACCTTCCAAGCTTATGATGAGAGGAAATTGATACGTTTAGCTGAGTTATATCCAAATGATTTTTCTACATTTGATCTTGTGGCTCTTAAAAGTCAATTATCAACTTATATTATTGATATGCGTACCAGTGCTGAGTTCTCCTCTCTAAACAGTATTGCCGATCTTTCAAAGCAAATTGTTAAGTTCAAGAAGGATGATGTGTATCCACTGGTTTATAGACTCATTATTTTAGCATTGACTTTACCAGTTGCTACCGCTACAGTAGAAAGAGCATTTTCTGCAATGAAGATTGTAAAACATCGACTACGTAGTAGGATGGGTGATGATTGGCTCAACGACTGTCTGGTGCCTTATATTGAAAATGATGTATTTGATTTAATTCCTAATGAAGTTATAATGCAACATTATCAGAAAATGCAAAATAGATTATTAAGCTTGTAATAATTTTTAATTTATCAATCATAATTATTTTGCTTTGAATTATGTTCTTTTTTTATATAAATATTAATATATAATATATTCATAAGCAAAATTTGCCCACCCTGAAATAAAAGGCTGGTTCCGCCCCTGCCTGCTGGATCTGATTATCATTTTGGCGTATGGGGAGTTTTTCTTACTTCCTCTTGTTGACGTGTTCTCTTTTTCATAGTGTTTTTTTCGTTTTGCTGCTCCGTGATTATCAGATCCCGATTTTTTGAACGGGAAAATCTTTACTCGATCTTTTAAAGATGCTTTACATGGAGTATCTTCTTTGTCTTCTAATTTTCCTGATCTTAAAATTACTTCTCAACGTAGTTTATCAGCCTTGTGGATTTCGGAGGAGGAAGTTATGGCGCTTGCTACCCCCCTTGAGTTCACTTTGGTAGGAAAATTTCAAGCTCGTCGCCCTTCGCTTGATGTTATCATAAAGTTCCTTTTTAATCTCAAACTTATTGGCCAGTTTTCTGTGACTGATCTTAATCCTAAACATGTTTTGATTAAGCTTGAAAATAACATTTATTACTGTAGGGTTTTACTTATAGATCCTACTTTGTGAACAATTATTTCATGAAAATTTTCAAATGGTCCCCTTTGTTTGATATTGATGTTCAATCCCCCATTATTCCTATTTGGTTGTCATTTCCCAACTTTAGACCTCATTTGTTTTTTACTCGTATCCTGCATGGTCTGGTTCCTATCTTCGGCAATCCTCTTAAGACCGATAATGCTACTTCTACCAGTATCTGTCACTCTGTTGCATGGGTCCTTGTCAAGTTAGACGTTACCAAAAATTATCTAGATAAAGTTTGGGTGGCCCTGAGAGCTTGGGTTACATTCAATCGGTTGTCTTTGATGAATTTCCTCCATATTGTCCTCACTGTAAATCACTAGGCCACTCAAATTGAAGTGTGGCATAGTACATTTTCTCATTCTATTCCTAATGCTAAGGAGGTTAATGTTGTTTTTAGGGGTGAGCTTGGTAATGTTTCGTCTGGCAATGCTGGTGGGATTGGCCTCGAGGCTTTGGTTGATTCATCCAAACATGTGTTTTTGGCCTCTGTTCTTGCAGATGTTGTTGGTCATGTTTCCACGGATGCTGCTATTATCAATTCAGCTCTGGTTTTGGGGAAGGAGGTTCCTGGTGTTGATTTGGACTTGGATCAGGATTTGGGTCCTACTAATGCTTTTGTGGGTAATGATGGTGATTTTTTGAACGTGATGGATGCTAATGTCCATGGTTCAGATAATTTAGATATGTTTAAGGCAAATTTAGATGGTAATGAGGTTATTGTGGCTAGACTGTTGATCATAACCTTTGTCGGCTTAATCTGGAAGCTAATCCTTATGTTTAATTTCTCCTGATGTAACTGTGGTTCATGGTACTAGTGAAGCTGAGTTTTCTGATTTGCATGCTCATTTGGACCCTGGTGATCGTGGCTGTGTGGTCACTAATTATTTGAATAATCCTACTCTCTTTTGTTGGCTTTCTGAGGGTGATGATCCATTAAGCTCTGATGTGCCTCTTGTTGAGGTGCCTATCTCCATTATTTCTAAAGATGACCTATTAACTAACCTTGCTTGTAGATCGAAGGATAGTATGGTATTGCAGAGCTTGTATCCAGTTGTAAATATTATACGAATACATTTATATTATATGTCATTTAGATTCTATTGTTTTTATGAAAATAATCAGTTCTAATTGATATTCAAATTAAATGAAAAGGAGATGCAAGTTTTTTAACTTGGATTCCGGGGCATGATAAAATGATATCAAAGCAATGGTTACCAGAAGAATTAAATTATAACTAGAACTCATGAGCGAAATAAAAATGGGCCAGTCCTTTGTATTCATAAATACTGGTTACATTTATATTGAAGTTTTGCCTGATGATTCTATTGATATGGCATTTTAACTAACTTAAGTAGGAAAAAATATTGATTATAAAATGATCAAGTGCTATTGTATTAAAGAGTGATATGAGAGATGTGATATACATATGATTAGTCTTCATTTAACATAGCATGCATTTGGGCAGTATGCATGCATATGTCAAGCACAATGCATATTTATATGTCATGATGATCATATATATTGTATACAAGAAGTCGTATGGGATGTCTTTTATCATGATGTATATAATATGATGAATATGATTAGCATTAGAGCATGTAAATGAATGAACTGATGTGTTAAGTAAGACAGATGAGATTGATTTTGATATGACTGATAAGATGATATATGAGTATACTGGTAGTGACATTAAATATAGATGATGGTGATTAATATGAAGTGAATGTGTGCATGTTATCCTATACGGGAGGGTGAACCGACGTGCTTTCCTTAAAATAAAGGTTATAGTGTCAACATGGATGTTAATCTGTAACCAATTGATTGATTACACCGGCAGACAGAGAGTGATGACAACTTGAGCTGGTCTGTAACCGAGTAGGTTGATTATTGACAGACAAGTTGAGCTACTTCTATCAATAATCAATCTAATTAGTCTCTAATATGAGAAGTTAAAACCTAATCAATCTCAACTTAGTAAAATTTGAAATAGCTCAAGGAATTGAATTTTTTAATCAATTAAAAATTCCTTTTAGAATGACTTATTGATTAGGTTTTAAACTTCTCATATTATAGTCCGAGCAAACACTAAGAAATCTTTCCACCATCAATAAAACTGATGTAACATGATGTAAATCCAGGATTTGTATTTGAAAGTTTAACAAAAGATTATCCAAATATGATAATTGCAAATTAAATCTCGTTCCCAATTCAAGCTTTTCGGAAATCTCAATTGTTAACTGCGGCTAGGCAAGCACTTACACATAAATTAGCAAGGCCGAGAAAAATAACCACTTTCATAAACATAAAGCAAATGAAATTATCAACAAAAATTCCAAGGTTAACAAAGTGATTGTCTCGTCTTGAGGCCACTCTCATTTACCTACTACTAGGCTTGTTGGGAGAAGAAGACCACACGATGGACGAGATCACTCCTAGAGCGACGGCGCCGTAGATCCGTAGGGAGGGAGAGGTCGGCGCGATTTGTGGAGGTGTTGCAAAGCGACGTCCTTTGACGATCCAAGTGTACACTGAAAAATGATCGTCAACGGTCTCTATCAAGGTGGGTACGATCCGGGCCAAATACTCCTCAACGGTGTCGTCGAAGTCGAATCCGACGTCAAAGAAAGGAGATCAGAGGATATCCACTCGCCCGTGGTCGTCGTATTCAAATCCGAAATTCCATTCGGGTACGTCCATGCATCCTTGACGTGGGATTGAGCGGCACTACCATGGAATCTTCAAGGGAATGCAAGGGGCCAGCGGGTTGGGAGCAAGAGGAGGCCGGCGGTGGGATTAGGATGAGGGGAAGAGAGAGGTTTTGAAAAAACTGAAATTAGTTTCAGTTTTAAGATTTTAGGAGGGAAATAATATTCAAATTTGAATCTCCTAATGAATGCAATTAATGCATTAATTGGAGATCAATTGCAATTAAGCCCTTAGATGAGCCGGCGGTAAGGAGAGGAGGGAGAAAGTTGAAAATTGAAATTATTTTCAATTTTGGTGAAAATAGGAGGGAGGATTATTTGCATTTATGTCATGATTTCAAATAACAAAAGGGAGTTAATGCAAAATCAATTGGGGGCTTGATTGGGGGTTGAGGCCGGCGGCATGTATGAGGAAGGGGGAGTTGGGGAGAGAGGGTGAGGGGTTTCTAAAATTAGGAGGATGACATGGATAAGTATTTGAAAATTCCAAAATTAAAATAAATTGAAATTGATCCAATCATGCAAACTTTCCTAATTTGGAATTCAAATTTGGAAAGAATTCAAAATTTGAATCTTCAATTTCACATTCTCATGCGATGATGGAGTGGAGTTGGCCGGAAGAAGGGAGGGGCGGCGGGAGGTGGTCGGGTGGGGTGGTTGGGACGGCCGGCGGTTGGGGAAGATCTTAGGGCCGGCGGCTAGGCTTTGGGGAAAGGGAAAGGTGAGGAGCTTCTAAGGAGAAAATTTACTGAAAACAAATTCAAAATAAACTTGGAGAACTCACCAAGAGATCTCCACCAAAGAACTCACTAAGAGATCTTTTGTGCACTCACAAAGAGAACAAGAGGGAATAATTTCATTCATTCATTAAAAATCTAATACAATGATACAAGCCTTTATATATAGGCTTACAAAAGAAAATAAAAGCATAAAGTCACAAATGCCATTGGGGCTGCAATAAGTTAAACATCCCTCATAGGGGTACAAACGGAAACATGAAATAACTAATAAAAGAAAAGAACTAAAGCATCATAGGTAAAGGCTCTGAATCAGGGCCGTCGATCATCGTCCCCGGCGATGGTACACATGGCGAAATCTGATGCCCTCATCATTCTCCCCGGGTGGGAGAAAACTCGACCCTGTCGAGTAAGGGTCCTGAGAACTCTCGTACAGCTCCAGAATGTCGGGGTCTAGTCTCTGTATCTCATCCTGCTCTAGCCAAGTGTCCTCCGTCTCTGGCTTTCCTCTCCAACGCACTAAGTATCTGTGGCGTCCGCCGTCCCTGGTGGAAATGATCTTATCACTTAGTATAGTTTCAATCTTCTCCCTATTAGGTAGTGTGGGAATTTTGGGGAGTGGAGGTAAGGCTGGGATCTCACTAGGTATGGACTCACAAGGCTCAATATTCAAAGGATTATTTGGGTTAAAGTCAGGTCCATCAAAGGCTACTAGATCCTCAATGTTAAACGTGGGATTCATGTTGAAACCTTCAGGAAGGTCTAAAACATAAGCATTACTGTTTACTTTAGAAGTTATTTTAAAAGGACCCGCACTTTTAGCATGCAGTTTCTTAACGGCCCCAGGTGGGAACCGCTCCGGACGAATCCGAACCATGACATAGTCTCCAACTTTGAACTCCTTGAAGCGTCGTTTGAGATCAGCATTTAATTTGTAATTTTCATTACTTTGTTTAATTCTCTTGTTAATATCTTGATGCAATTCCTGGATATGGGATGCAAATGCAAATGCAGACTCAGACACTCTAATCTTAGGACTCATAGGGACTAAGTCTATAGGCTGCTTAGGTTGATATCCATAAACAAACTCAGCTGGGCTCATGCAGGTGGTTCAGTTGACAGAGTTATTGTAGGCAAACTCGGCAATGGGTAGTTTGGAATCCCAATCCCTAATGTTATCACCTACTAAGGCCCTAAGGAGGTTACCAAGGCTCCTATTAACAACTTCGGTTGGCCATCCGTTTGAGGGTGGAAGGCGGTGGAGAACTGCAGCTTAGTACCCATCCTAACCCATAAGGTTTTCCAGAAATAGCTCGTAAATTCACGTCCCTATCTGACACGATTGTTTTTGGGAGTCCATGGAGTCGGACAATCTCGCTAAAATATATCTTGGCAATTCTAGAGGCGTCGAAGGTTTTAGCACACGGGAGGAAATGGGCCATCTTAGAGAAACGATCTACTACGACAAAGATGGAGTCATGCTTCCTAATGGTCTTGGGGAGCCCTAAAACAAAATCCATGCTAATATCTTCCCAAGGACGGTTTGGGACGGGACGGGAAGTGGGGTGTATAGGCCTGTGTTCTGTTTCCTCTATTTGCCACCTGACAGGTATGACAACGTTTGATCAATCTAGTGACATCACGCTTAAGACTGGGCCAGAAAAACCTATACTCGACGGCTGCAATGGTCTTAGTCTGCCCAAAATGTCCGGCTAATCCTCCTGCGTGTAGCTCCCACACAAGAAACTCATGAAGAGAAGTGTTGGGAATACACAACTTCTGAGATTTGAACAAGTAACCATCCTCTAACAAGAAATCATCTACAGATGGTTTGTCCCCCGCCATTAGTAACGCATATATTTCCTGAAAATCAGTACACTCGGGGTAGTCATCCTTGATGCGTTCGAATCCGACAACTTCTGTTCTCATTTCCCTTGTGACCATTATCCTACGACTTAAAGCATCAGCCGCATTATTCTCAGTTCCTGCCTTATGTCTAATAGTGTACGAATACTCCTGTAAGAACTCGACCCAACGACCATGACGGTCATTTAACTTCTTCTGAGAATTGATGTATCTTAAAGCCTCATGATCTGAAAAGATTACAAATTCCTGGGGTAGCAAGTAGTGTCTCCAATACCTAAAGGATTGGATGATTGCATAAAATTCCTTATCGTAGGTAGAGTACCTCTATCGTATGTCATTAAGTTTTCGTTGAAGTACGCTACCGGATGTCCCTCTTGTGACAAAACTCCTCCTATTCCGATTCCTGATGCGTCACAGGTTACTTCAAATACTTTGGAAAAATCTGGGAGACGCATGACATGAGCTTCTACCATTCTCTTTTTAATATCCTCAAACGCTCTAGTTGCGGCAGTCGTCCAATGAAATTCCCCTTTTTTAAGGCAATCATTTATGGGGGCTACAATGGTGCTAAAATTCCGAATAAACCTCCGATAGAAAGTAGCCAATCCATGAAAACTTCTAACATCCCGGATATTCTTAGGTTCTTGCCACTCATTTATAGCTCGCACCTTCTCGGATCTGCAGATATTCCTCGAGTCGAAATAATGAATCCAAGAAAGGTCACACTATCGGTGAGGAATTTACACTTAGCTGGGTTGGCGTACAGCTGTTCTTTCTCAAAACTTCACAGACTTGAGTTATGTGATTGAGATGTTGATCCTCCGAAGTGATGTATATCAATATGTCATCAAAGTAAACTACTGCGAACTTTCCTAAGAAGGGCCTAAGAACTTGAGTCATAACTCTCATAAAGGTACTAGGGGCGTTGCTCAGTCCAAACGGCATAACAGTCCACTCATAAAGTCCATCTTTAGTTTTGAATGCCGTTTTCCATTCATCCCCGGGGCGGATCCTAATTTGATGATACCCACTCTTAAGATCTATTTTGGAAAAGAGAGTGGCTCCGGTCATCATGTCCAGCATGTCATCCAGCCGAGGAATGGGAAATCTATACTTGACAGTAATCTTATTGATAGCGCGGCTATCAACACACATTCGCTACGAGCCGTCCTTTTTGGGAGTTAAAAGAGCAGGCATAGCACAGGGGCTAAGGCTCTCCTTAATGAATCCTCGTTGAAGGAGTTCATCGACTTGTTTCTTAAGCTTAGAGTGTTCAGTCGGGTTCATACGGTAGTGAGGAAGGTTGGGTAGGGATGCTTCTGGCACCAAGTCTATTGCGTGCTGTATGTCCGCAGGGTGGCAGCTGGTTAGGCAAATCTTTTGGGAAAACATCTGCAAAGTTCTTCAGAAGAGGTTTAACGGCATCGGGGATTGGTTCTTTCTGGTCCTCGTCTACCTCTCTAGCACTAGGGCATACATAGGTGCTCCTGGGTGATCTCAGTTTCCACTTCTTTCGCGGTCAGTAAGTGGAGGCCTTTACTTTGCTTGGCTGAGGTAGGCTTATCTTCCATTTTGGGAGGTTTAGGTTGAGATGGCATTAACTTGATTTTCTTTCCATTATGTTCGAACACATATGTGTCGTCCTCCCATAAATATGGACGTCGTTGTCAAATAACCAAGGGCGACCAAGGATAATTTGACCCACATCCATGGTTAGAACATCGCACCAAATATTCCGCTCGTGTGGTTCGAATGCAAAGGGTACGATCACACTATCCCGTAGGACAAAATAATCGTAGGCCTTTACACTCGGCACAAGCAGGCCGATGGAAGAGCAGATGGAGTTATAGATACGATTAGCCATGGAGGATAGCGGGTTTTCACCTACACACCTCGATGGATAATAATATCTATAACCCTAAATTCACGAGATTTCCCCTATTCGATACATCAGCACCGAATAGGGTTTATTTGATTGTGGGGATCGGTTTCCTACGGGCGCAAGCCCCCGTAGTTAATTACATCTTAGACCTCGATCTAAGAAGACTCTCGATTAAGGACGTTAGATTATCTCCTCTAAAGTGAGTTTAGTGCAAGGGATTTCTAGGTTTTCCTAATCAAAGGGGAATGTCCCAACTTGGCTCGATCAGTCATACAGGGTTCAGTCAACATCCGGCCGGCTAAGAGAAGTGAAAACTGGAGAAAAGAAAGAGGGACAACGCACTCAGACATGCACGAGAGAAGGAAGGAGGTGGCGTCATCTGTGTGACGTGGATGGGTAGGATTTATAGCTTCCGAAAGGATGGATAGCTTACCTACCAATAAGGTGTATAGGGGTACACTCGTACCACTCACCTTCAGATCCTAAATCTATAAGAGATGTAGTGTTGTACACACAACACTAGCATCTACGACCTAACTAATGCAGTCTGGGCTTATTCCTTGCCTGACAAAGGAAGCCAGCTAAAACCACCTAATCGTATAAAATCCATGCTGTCCAGTCTGTATGAAGAAGGGTGGGTAGTTTAGACACTGAATTTGGGATCGACAAACTAGAGAAATCCCTAATTGATCCCACACTTATGAGTGGTATAATGCTCCTAAAACTAATGCAATTAAATTTTGATTTCGATTAGTTACTAATGCACTTATGCTGGTTAAAGTCTCCAAATCAGATATGTATGAATTTAAAAAGGCTTTATAAAAATAACTTTTGAATGACTAATTTTCCCAGGTCCGGCACTTCATCCTCATAGGCCAGATTATCCGGACTCTACCCTCAGGCGGGGAAATTTGTCTAATAGAAGAGAGAATGCGTGCATGCGCCCCCCGACGGTTCGGCTATTCCCTAGAGTCGTTATGGTTTCTATGTGAATTAATCTTAAAACTTTATTTAATAATTACGAGTAGAAGAATTTTTATCCTAAAAGAGCCTAACGGTCAGACACAAGCACATGCAAGAAAGAAACCTATGAAAAACATGTCATTTCTACTGCGCAAACAAAGTAAACAAGCAATCAACAGAAACAACATCCCACGAAAAAGAGTGTCCATGGCAAGTGCCATACAATATTACATCACAGAGTACAGTAAGGAATGGTGGCCGGGCTCCACCGACAACAACCCGGAAACGACGCAAATCTTAAAATAAGGCATTTTTATATCTCTTCAGTCTTCTTCTTCTCTTCCTTGATTCGTCATTGAATCGTCTTCATTCTTCCTTCTGATTCTTCGTAGTACGTCCTCCAAGAGAATGCCCAAATGAAAAAGGAAAACCCCTGTAGGGGTTTACTTTTCCCTTTGGACTTCTCGTAGCGGATGCTCCAAAAGGATATCCAAATGAAAAAGGAAACCCTCTGTAAGGGTTTACTTTTCCCTTTGGACTCCTATCTCTTTAAAAATGCCTTATTTTTTAGATCTTCACAAAATTTACTATCAAATACATTTCAACAGAAAGAAAAGAAAATCTAGACTCTCCTGCAGGGGTTATCCTAAGCAGTATAATAAAAATTTTACCCAAGCAGTTATATATGTAAATTAAAATGCGCACATCAATCAGTTGGCCGTGCTCTGATTATTGGGGGCTAAGCAGCTGAAGCAGGTACCTAAAGCAGTTATACATAATTATTAATTTTTAGCCCCCTTTTAGCAGCATTATATGAGCACGGCCACCTGCAGGAAAACAGCATTAGTATGAAAGAGCGTTCCTAACCTATGGGTATTCTAACGTCACAACCACAGCACAGAAAGGAAAACAAGAAAACAGTACATAAATCACATCACAGAAAGGCTACAACAGGTAGCAAAAACAAACAGCACACGGGTCACATGCAGAGCGTCACAACACAGCACAGAAAAGTAAAGCAGAACAACAGTCTAACCTAAAGCTACTAGTCGTGCCTATCAAACTCATCTAAGTGTGTGAAGGCTGTGTGGTTTTGGTAAGTCCTATATAGGATGATTTTAGTTAGAGTTGTATGTACATTTGATTTGTTTGTTGAAAAGGACAAAGAAGAGATTTTAGTTAAAGTTTAGATATTAGTGTTTTAGAATTGATTTTTAGGATGTTTTATTTTTAATGTTGATTAACTATCACCTTTGTTTCACACCGAGGCCGTGAGGTTTATTTCACCCTCCTTGGGGCTAACTTAATAGCCTCGTAGGCCTGGGTTACCCAGTGATAATTAACTTTGTTTGATTATTATAGTTTGTTGTTAAAAGAAAAAGAAAATGGTAGATTAAATGTTTTATTATTAAGGTTTGAATTAAGCCAATTAGAAAGATTAATTTTAGATTTTGACGCTCCATTAGATTCATTCGTGGCGTTGTGCCACCAGGCTCGAGGAACCAGCCTCCTTAGGACACTTAGCCCCGCAGCCCGGAGTAGTCCATCCAATAAACTTCACTTTTGGAGCGGGTTGTTATATATTAAGGGATTTGTTGATTACTTTTTAAAATATTATTCTAAGTTAATCTTTAAGAATATTTTAATCCTAATGAATTCAATTTATAACTTGCTCTCCTGATATAATCTACATCTTTTAGATTTTAGGTTGGTTATGAATCAATTATTAAACTAGTTATGATTTATTTAGGTTTGTGTTAAAATTATGATTTAATGATTATGATTTTAATTAAAACTTAGTTAAGAGTTAAGGTTTTAATAGATTTTAGGAATTAGATTAGGATTGATTGGTTGATTATTAGTGAATTAGGGAAAATAAAATCTAAATCTAGGAAAACGCGCCACTAAGTTATTGTTTTAATGTTTCTATCCTATAGGGAGCATGCATCCTAAGTCTATGTTTTCTAAGACTCGGTCCTTAATTTTTGTCCTTAGATGTCACTAATGTTGTAGGATCGAAAGTGATGTTCTTCTTCTAATTCCTAAGACTTCTACACGGATGTCATAGGATTTTAGGGATCTAAAAATGAAAGCAATCCTAAATATATAATTGAAGTTTCTAAGGACCTAAGGGTGGGAGGCGCACAAACATCTAAGCCCCTAAAGGTTTTCTAAGTTTTAGTAGACTTACGGCACCGGGGGCTACGACCCGGTGGTTCCGCCCGTAGCGCCCCTACTAGATGAGTAGGGACGACTGATGCTTAGATCCGACTGTCCTAGCTCCAGCTCCAAGTGCTCCTTGTCCATTACTTTCCAAAAGTACCTCGCAACACAAAAGAAAGGTGGGTATTAGAGCAGTTCTATAAGCAGTTAATAAAAGAAAGATGGAAATGCATAAAAGAAAAAGAACGTACCTTTTAATTATTTGTTGGGCCACTTTGTCTTTTAGGTTCTCCTTATTTTGTACGTGCGTAGTGTCAAAGCGCAAAAGAAACGACAAAGAAAGCTAACGGCAAAGCAAAATGAGACTAAATGCAAAAGAAAGAAAGAGAAACAAAAATCGAATACGAAAAAGGGATGTGGGCATTGTTGTTATTGGACACACTTCGTAAAAGTCAAGTGCATCCTATTATATCAACAATGCCCTTTGCTGTTCCCACTCCAACGAGGCACTTGATATATTTGGGACCTCTACTCACAACCTACTACAAATAAAGCTTAAAACAACTAAGGGAAATAGACTTTAAAGCTAAACTTAGAGCTAGACTCTATCTGTTTTGCACTGATCCCAAAATTCTATACTTTAGAGACTAACATTCAAGAAAGAATCCAAAGGAGTAAGGACTGTCTTGCTCCAAAGAGGACACTAAGGACTTCTCACCTAAAGCTCCTTAAGGTTTTAAATCCTACCAACCCCCTTTTGAAATAAACATTAAAATAATCTAACTCAAATGAAGAAACCATAATCATTCTCTAAAGGCGCTAAGGGACACTACTACACAAGTCTAAGAAAATCCAACATTACTTACAAGAACTTCTAAACTAAGTGTCATACAAAACCCTATAAAAGTCATCTACCAAAATCACTATCTTTTTTTTTTTTTGACACAAAACCTTACCAAAATACCTAATAATCAAGTGCTTCTCCTCTTTATTTGGAGTGGGGTAGAAACCACAAAGCTCTCCAACAAGAAAGTTGTATACAACCCCTCGTTGTAAAGCTTTCATAAAAAAAACATCGTATATAAAAAGAAACAAAACCTTTCAAAATAAATCCAAAAAATCGCTAACAAATTATTCTAAACAAAGCAAATCAAGACTTCTTCCAATCAAAAGCAACTTCTCAAATTAGCGACGCAAAACGACTTGCAAGAAAGCTTCAATAAAAGCAAAGAGAAATCTTTCATTAAGCTCTCCAAACACGAAAAACAACTCGTGAAACTCCTCAAAATAAACTCAAATGTCACTAGTGGGTGAGTGACGGCGAATGAACAACTACAAAAGCATGAGTCATAATTTTCATATAAATCTTTAATACAAACAAAGCCACAAAAATTCAAGATATTTGTTTCCAAATATATCGCGAAAATCAAAATATCAACAAAGTTTAAATAAACTAATTAAAGGGAAATTTTATTAGATTTTATGAGAATCTATGTAAACTACCCGCAAGAGACTTAGTATTGTCTGACCAAGAAGCACTAAAAGTAGTTCTCAAAGAAATGAGGTAATTGTAGAATTATATATGAAGCAAATTTAAGTAATTTTATGCAACGTGTTGTGAAACAACTTCAGGATACTAGATGATCTCCAACTTAATACCAACTTCAGGTCAATGATGGGGAATGTTTTCAAAAGGTGTTCAAACTTAGCCCATGCTATTAACATCAAACACCAAGTTATAACTAAACAAGTATCACTGGTCATGACTAAGTTCAAAGGTATCATGTTCAGGTGATAAAAGAGCTAAGCAAATGAATTCAACAAACCATAATAATGGCAACGTGATATTATTTAAATTTTAACATCGAATGCAGATGTATATACGTGTGAAAATGAGTAAATTTATGTGTAAAAATGAGAGCATAAATTTACTAAGCATTCTTTTGAATTTAGATAAGTCATGGTAATCTCCACATCTTGCACCAAACATCTTTTTGAACATCAAACAATCAAGAAGAAAATTTATATCTAATGCTTGGAGAAGAAAAAGGGGAAGTAAACCAACCTCACGATCAAACTTATAAAACCTTACTAACGGATGATACTTGGGATACTAACTTATGCTCAAACCTCTTTTTTTTATACAAATGTATACTTTAATAAAGTCTATCATGCACACATGCCATAAGAGATAAGACTACGATAACTACAACTAACCAAATTCTTCATGTTATATAAAGAAATGATTCCGACGTCTCAAAACACATGATTTCTTCTAAAAGACATTTTTTCAAACACTTGGCATGTGCATTTTTAGAAAGGAAACAATATGACCTTCATGCTTTATCAAACTATATAACATGTTTCAGGTATTATTTTTTTATAAACCCACTATTCATTCTCGAACGACGTAAATCAACACATGACGGCAAGATTATATATGCAAAGTTCCATGAGGCTCAATATTGAGAATAAAAGTTCCTACTATAAATCATGAGGATTCATCCACATTCTTTTATTTAGTCAAAAAAACATACTTCGCGTATAAACCACTTACAAGTTCTTAAAGCCATGAAGCAACTCACATATTTAGCATTGGAATCTAACACTTACAAAATGTCCCAAATAATTTCTTCAAACAAACACAAATGAACGTTTGAAATTCTCCCCTCACAAAATAGAACTTCAAACAATCAACATAACTTTCTACAAAACCCTTAACACCAATAACGAATAAAATGTAGAAAGATACTTTAAACGATTACGAACAAAGCCTCAAACTTGTACCACGTTATCATTCATAATTTGACAAGAAAAAACACTAAACTCTTATATATGAAACACCTTGTAAAATCTGACTTTAAAAGTTCGTTCTCAGATAGAGCAAATCACCATTTGTTCTTTTCCAAATTGTATCGCATAACAACCTTTGGATGCTCATATCTCCTTCTTAAAAACAATTTGGGATACGAAGCAAATAAAAGAAAGCATCTAATCAATTCTCATAAAAGTTTGGAACATAAAAACGCATCAAAATCTGCGTTTTCCCCATTCTCAAAGTATTTGGAATTTGAAATAGGTGAAAATCTGCATTCGATTTGCTCCAAATCAGTTGGCAACTAAAATCAGTGAAAATCTCCATTTGCTCACTCTCAAAGCGATTCAGAATCCAAAAACAATAAAAAAAAAACTGCACTTAGTCATTATCACAATTCCTCAGAACATTAAAAACAGTAAAAAACTACATACTAGTTATTCCCAATCCAACTTGGAACCCAAAAAAAATGAAATTCTGCATGTGGCTTGCTCCCAAGGCGATTTGGAACATCAAAACAATAAAATTCTGCATATAGCTAAAGAATGACAAGGCTTTTATTCTATTTTTAAAAACAACCACATAGCATAATATAATTCATCTAAAAAGAAAATTTCTACAAGTTAATGTGTAGCCAATATCTTTAACAAACGAGGACACCGCATCCTCATAAATTCCAAACTAGTGGAGAAAAATCAAAATTCGAAGGATGCCTTATCACCCACCAAAACCCATCAATATAAAAAAAAAACTTCAAAAACTAACTTGCTTCAATCCAACTGACTTTAAGCTATATGCAAACAATAGAAAGAAAAGATGCTCAATTTATCGCTAAAAGACTCAAAAGATTTTATAACACAAAACTCCATTAATATACGCTCATATATGCATGATTCCACTTGATGCGTGCATCAAGCAAAACAAATAGAATAAAGTGGACAAAAAAAGCATCTAGCTCCTTTCAAACTCATGAAATCTCACATTCATATTTTTTTTAAAAAAAAAGTTTCTAGTAGGGGATTAAATTGACACAATTTCGACATTTTCATTAATAAAGCCATACAAAAGAAATTCACTCGATGAGCAATAATAAAAAAAAACTGAGAACAAACTCATCCATTCAACTATAAAAAGATTTTTTTTTTTAGAAAATGAAGGCTCGCCAAATTTCCCATCTTTGGTACTAAGTGATACCACTTTCTTATGCTTATAACTAAATTAACTTGCAACGATAAGGTATGAATCACGCGAAACTTATTTACCCTAGTGAGGTGAACTTCCCCAACAAAACTTCTAGATGTGATCACTTCGACTTAAGCATGCCATACAAAATTTTTATCATTTGACGAGTTCACCGTTCAACTTATACTTCATTCTTTCAATACGTTGGCATAACAAGCAAGAGAAATAATATTCAACATGATACTTAACCTCATAATAAAAGGAGGCATATGCTCAAGAAAAAAAAAAGAAGAAACGGTTGCATCGTGAGGTAATGGAGGCCACCATAAGACCAAAGCATTAGTGTAGATGCTACAATAATTATGATCATGAAATCTTCAATGCTAGTTAAACTTATTTTATTGCAAACAAGAGCAAGAAAATATGATCATATCCTCTAATCATGACTTTCATATAGAGACAACAAGATCAGGTAAAAAAAAACAAAACAGCGTGTTTGAGCAAGATAGCACCACACTAGCTTGACACTCCCTTTTGAGCCAACATTCATATAATTCCAATGAGGTATTTCTACAAACACCTCATAATGCATTCTTTGACAAGTGATTAACATGATTTCTTCTAACTTGGCCCCATTCACACCTAGTCATGAATCAGGGGGGCAAATCCCTCATGCCAAACCATTAAGAAGTAGATATTTCTACAGATTTT
>CM028359.1:97957375-98008180 GCA_016618105.1 Dendrobium huoshanense
GTCATGCTCGCGGCTCGCTTGTGCATGCTTGCTTGGTCGTGAGCACTCACTTCATCTTAGCTTTCATCTCACATGGGGCATTTATTAGAGCAAACATAATCTCATCCCACTAAAGGGGAGATATCAAATCTTGTTATGCCTCTATATTTTTCTATTTTTTCAAATTCTCATTGAGCCGCCCAACCAAGAGATTATGTGCAAATTTATGCCTGATCTACATTTGATAGATGGTCATTTTGTTGCTCTTATTGATCCTTAATTCCTTATCATATTATTATCAAACTTTCTTTGGAAGCAGACTACACAAGACTTCTCTCAACAATACACTATATTAGGGGTATTCGATGTGCATGCTAAAATGTTCATCCTATTTGACTTTTTTAAGGAACCAACTATCACTCCAATTTGGATTGCATTCCCTCGAACATCATTTACACTGCATAAACCAATCAAAAGTGATATCCCATGGGTTCTATTTTGATGAATCTTTACAAGTAGATAATGCTACTGCTCGTATTTTAAGGCCTTTTTTGGCAAGAGTTCTAGTTGAACTAGACTTACATATCAATTGAAAATTGATGCAAGAGTGGGTACCATGACTTCTGAATGCTAGCAAAGGTTGAATACTTGAATTTGAAGGCATAACAACACACTTTTCATCTTGCATTTTATTTTTTTGCAACAATTTCTCTAAATGTTTCAAAGCACATATAGACATAGGTTATCTGGTGTAAGATGTACAACCAAATGATTAAATTTAACTCTCAATCACTCTGGAGATAGCTCTTTTAATAGATCAACCATGCAATCAAAACTTGGGACAAGTTTTAAATTCTCCTTTGGATTTAGGGGCACTTGCACTTGCACATATTAGCATTATGATGATAGTCACGTCAACACCTATAAGTATGACCATTAATCTTGATCCATATATTACTACAACACCTCACCTCCTTCTAATTTGTGAATATGGTGATGATCAGGATCAATAGCTTTATGATTCAAATGAGCGGGCTCAATGTATTGCCTCTGTGGTTGCTAAGAAATTCCAAATTCTATTTACCATATGAGGCTGAAATCCTAGAAAAAAAATCTACTATCACTCACCTATTTTTACCAAGCTTCAAGCAAGGAGTCCAAATGAATCTTTTTATAGACTTAATGCTCCTAAAGGTTTTGTATACTAGGATAACATGTTATCTCGATCTTGTTTGTGTAATTTTCTTTTTCTCTAACAATTATTGGTGATTTCCATTGGTATACTAATATTATTTTCTAGTCATAAAATGTTACCTAAAAAAAGCTTCCCTACATCTCTTAAGTTTCATAACCCTAATTATTAGGACAGTGATAAAATTTCGAGTTAAACCTATTAAAGAAGAAGAATGAACACCAAAGATCAAAATCACAAAACACACAAGTTTATATAGTTTGATGATATTCACCTATGTCTACAACTGTACATAGATTAAACATTTCACTAATCATTAAAAGAGAAGTATATCAAAAATTTCTTTTGTATATAAGAAGATATTCTCAATATAATGACTGAGAGATAACTCATCTACCTACTACAAAAACAAGGCCAAGTATGGAGAAGACCACGTTGCTACTGCAGATATTATCATCTTCTCTTCTTGGCTGTGAGAGCTTCTTCTCTTCTCAACTCTATTGAAAGGGCTTCTTCTTACCATGCCTGAAAGCTTAAGCCCCTTTCCCCTCCTAGCCTCTTCTTTCTTGTGGGGGAATTGTGACTTTGGTGAACAAGTCATTAATAAGAATACATATTTTAGATATCTTGGGTCTATTGTTCAGAGTGATGGTGAAATAGATGGGGATATTATTAGTATAATTCAAATTGGATGGTTGAAGTGGAAGAATGTATCGGGCTTGTTGTGTGAAAGAAAAGTACCCCTCAAACTTAAGGGAAATTCTATAAGATGGTGATTAGACCTACAATGATTTATATTGAAGAATTGGACATAAAAAGAGAAGCATAATATTAAGTTAAGTGTTGCAGAGATAAGGTTGCTCACGTGGATGAGTGGCTTTACTCTTAGAGATAAGATACGAAATGAGCATATAAGTGAAAAGTGAGGATGAGGCCATCATGGATCCTGATCCTCATAGCGTATTTAAGTTTTATGTGAGTGTTCACCTTAAATTTATTTTCAAGCTTTCGTTTTATAATAATTTTTAATATTGAGATTTATAGTTTATATCTTTATGATGATGAGTCAAGTAAATATGTTGATGGCTTATTTCATTTTTTTCATTTTTACGAATTATTTGTAATTTTATGAGCTTTTATTCTTTTATTTTGAGGCTTATGCCACACCCTATAAAGCAAAATACCTCGATTCCTGATTTCACATTTTATACTTCACCTAGGTGGGATGGCAAATAGCATCTAAAATGTCTCTTTAAATCTATTCGACTTCAGAAAATAATGCAAAAAGTTCAACTTAAGAGACAGCCAAAGTAAAAAATAATTTCTTGATTTCCTCTCAGCATTTGATTACCCGATTGCCAAAATTCCGCATCACAATTGCCCTAAAGTCCTCATTTAGCTTAACAGTTTATAACTATAAAGAGAAGGAAATTGAAGTATAAGATAAGATACATAATAAGCACTTTATAACATAAAGCCAAAAAAAGCACTATTGATGAATTAATTTATTCATTAAAAAAAAACTCTTCAAGAAGTGTGTCCCTTTTATTAATAACTTAAACATTCATATCCATTGGATCATTTCCTCATATACATCTTCTACCAGAAATCTTTAAGAATTTTGTCCATGCCAGATAAAAATGGGATAAAAGTAGCTTCCTCTTCAGTTTCCTATCTCATTAGTCTTGGGAACACTGAAAATCCAACAGTAAGTTCCAACTCATCAGCAATTTGCACACCATGAAAATTTTCAAGTATAAAAGGTTATGGTTGATCAATTTGTTCAATTCATAATTACCATAACATACAACAATATGTTTGTTGGAATTGGCATTCTCATTCTCAACACAGACAGCTACGGGTAAATTATTAAATCAATGGAAGAAACCAAAAAAAAAAGATCCATATAAATAAAGCATATAAGAAGCGCAACAAAGAGGCAAGGCAACATACCTCAAATAAGTTCTCATTTTCAATGCACCAACAACATCTGAACGAATGATTTGTCCATTGCTGTTGACAAGAATATTCACACTTTCTACAACATCTAGGAAAACCTAATAAACAAAAGCAGCAACTCCTTACAGACAAAAACATGGGGAAGGACAATAAAACTACATGCTCAAAAATAGCTCGGTGACAACCTACTTCATTTTTCTTGTACTTTATCCCTTCACTACGCCAAGACACTGCATTGGTTACAGCCATCGGAGGTCTCTGTGTAACTTCCATCCTGTAAGCATCTGTCTTTATAAACTCACTAAGAATCTTAGCTTCTGTATACTGAGGGTATCCAAAGTCCATCATTTCATCAAGTAATTCATACTGCAGAAACCATGCGACTTATTTCCATCACACCAAAGCAATACAATTGAAATGGAGAAAATAGGCCAAGATTCATTTTCTCACCACCACAACAAAATTATCTCTCAGTGATTCCTCCTCCAGTTCTTCAAAATAGTGCTTGAAAACCTGGAAGCGACACAAAGATCAGATCCATATTCTTCAACCAGTAATATATCTCTGAAAGGAAGGATAAATCAGGGGCTCAAGGGTCCAATTTGCACGGACGAACTCACATCTATAACTCGATGCAGAAAGAGGAGTATACTCGCAGCGTTACAGTTCTGCCTCGCCGCAGTCATCAAGAAAACATTGTTGTGCTGGATGAACATGTAGGTCACTCCATTATCGTACACCACCGGATCGTGTGAATCCGGATCCACCTGCCACCAATTCAAAGTTAAATTCTGCATCTCTGCAAAAATCTCTTCGCCTAACCCGACTCAAAGAAATATATAATGGAACACAATCAATAAGAATCCGCTGACACGAGAAGCCGAATCTAGCCGGAGCCGAAAGAATTGGACCCGATCTGCCAAAACCATTCTCGCATAGCGGGATAGAAAAAGAGGTGGCCGGAAAAGGGACGGGATGTCACCTCCTTTTCGATGAGCTTGGTAAAGAACCGCTCGGCTTGGACCGCAGATACATCTCCGCGGTAGTCACGCCAGACGAGGACGCGGCCTTTGATGTCGAGAAGGAAGAGAGCTGAGACGGCACCGACCATGGCCGCACGGCCCACGCCGGGGTTGGTTAGGGTTCACTGTGTTCAGATCTGGGATCGCGCCTCTGCGTTGATCGTCATTCCCCTACAGCTTCTCGAGGTAATTGTCTGTCCACTTCCTGAATTATTTTACGTAGAATTAGGAGGGGCTGTTTGTGGTAAAAAGGGTGTAAAGGAAAAGATATATGTAAAAATTATTCAATCTTTAGTTCAAAATTAACATATTTGAAATTCTTTTGATCTGAATAATTTTTTAATACATCAAAAATTTATTACAGTTGCTGCTGCCTGTATCGCCGCCATGCCGCCGGCCATCGGCCGCCTACAAATAATCATCACCGCCAACCACCGCAATCACCACTCGCTACTACCGTCGGCGATCACCACCATTGTCAGCCACCTACTGCCGCTTGCCACCACCACCTCCGACCATCATCACTGTCTGTCGCCACCGTCACCAACTGTCCACCACCTCCAGCCACCCACCGTCGCCAGCCATTGCCACCCGCCACCCAACGCCACCGACTACCCAGCACTGTTGACCACTACATTTTTGTACTTTATATTACATTCAATTTATTTCAAACTAAACAAAAATAATAATAATCTCATACATTCATTTTATAATCATCTAAATAATTTTAAAGTATTCCTTTTAAATGTCATTTTTTTCAAGCAAAAAAACAGGCCTTTAACAAAAAGGGAAATGATACAGCATTGCTATGAAGTCCAAGGAGGAATTTTTATTCCGTCAGGTTACCTGATGTAGCTCTACGTCAGGTAGCCTATAATATGTCACCTCGTGCTCTTACTCTTTACCGCGCGGCCCGACGACCCGACCCAGAACGGACCCGGGAGTTTGCGTAGCTCGGTATTCCTAGGTATTGGTCGATTTTGCTCGACAAAAATAAAAAATACCATTATGTGAAGAGCAATACAGAGCCTATACCGAGCAATACCGAGTTCTTTTAGGTATTGCTCGGTATTGGTCTTCACAGAGTTGTATTTCTCGTTATTGCCAAACAATACCTAGCAATATCGAGCTTATACCGAGCAATACGCGAACATAGTAATCCCGGATTCCGGTCCGAGTCGGGTCGTTGGGCTGCGCGGTAAAGTGTAAGAGCACGTAGCGACATATTATAGGCTACCTGACGTAGAGCTACCTGACGGAATAAAAATTCTCCAAGGAGAGAGAGATTGGGGGCTATTTTATTTGAATATTATGGTGCTAAAATAAATGTAGGGTTCTAAGATTTTTGATATTTGATAAGATAAATCAAATATAAAATAACACGCAGCTCTTCTTAGCTTATAGATTGGGGGTTTTGACTATCAATCAAGGAACAATTATTAGGTCAGGTGACCTGACGTAGCTTTATGTTCATACGCCAATAATATTTCGCCACGTCTTCTTACTTTTTACCGCGCGACTCTACGACCCGATCCGGACCGGAACCCGAAATTGCTATGTTCACGTATTTCTCGGTATTGCTAGGTATTGCTTGGCAAAAACGAGAAATACCGCTCTGTGAAGACCAATACCGAGCAATACGAAGAAAAACTCGGTATTGGTCTTCACAGAATGGTATTTCTCATTATTACCGAGCAAAATCGACCAATACCAAGCAATACCGAGCAATACTGAGTCGAGTTGTCTGGTCGCGCGGTAAAGAGTAAGAACACGTGACACTATTTTACTGGCGTCCGAACATAGATCTATGTTAGGTGACCGGACCAAATAAAAGCTCATCAATCAAGAGGTCTTGGGTCCAATAAGAGTTGGACTAGGAAGTAAATGTTATTCGTTTAAATTGTTCTTCTGGGAGAGTCATGGTGCCGACGTGCGTTTGAGTTGCCCTATGATTAATCAAGCTTGAATGTGTATTAATGTAGAGCATTGAATGGTGTCACCTTGGTGCCCTGGTCTTTGTTTGGAAAGATTTTAGGGGAATTCATAATATTTGATTTAGTGCTGCAGGCTGCAGCGCTAAGGAGTCAGCATCGTGATGCTAGGTAAAATTAGTAATTTTAAAATAATAAAATATTTAAAACTATTTGTTAAAATCATTTTCAGTGAGTCATTGCCAAAGAAAGAGGAGAGGGAAAGAGAAGAGAGAGAGAGAAAAGAGGAGACAGCTTTTTGCGACTAACGCTTGAGTTTCACTTGTCGAGCCAATTAGTGATTTTGTAAAGCACGAGGTTGACTTATGTACTCCTATTTTTTATTTCAATTCCAATAATTTTATAGAAAATATAGATAAAAAAAGGTTTTTCCTCATATTTTATGAAATTTTCATTGTGTTACTTTTAATTTTGTTTTATGCTTTTTTTAAGAAGGTTTCGACTATAAGAAATCAAAATTTTACAAACTAGTTTTTCCTACACAAATTCTTGAGTATACGATTAAACTAGAGCCTGCTAAGGGAATCATACTTCTCTCCTATTTCTAAGGTGGTATTTATCGATCTAAGTAAGAGCAAAATTGAAAAGACTTTTATATTTTTTGGTGCTAAAATAATTTTTTTCTTTTATGAAAAAATTAAAAAGAGGAAAAAGACTAATTTTATTATTATTATTATTATTTTCATGTTTTAGGGAAAATAAACTTTACAACTCGCATGCATATTATCAAATTGAGTATCTTGATGAGGTGAATCAAATGAGCTTACAATCATCTAACTTTTCCATTTTTAGGCACATAAATGCTAAAAGAATAGCCTATGAACCGAGAATTATGTATTGGATGTCTAATAAAGTGTTGTGAATTTTTGTTATATTTATAGGGCATGCCACTCACAAAAATCTTTAAAGAGTTCCTCACTCTCTATATAAGGAGAGCTTGAACTCTTAGCTTGAGATTCAAGCGAGCTCATAGATTTGAAGAATCATAGAACTCCACTCTACCACAACCACTTGATCTCCATTATCAAACCACTACTCGACCATTATCTTCTAACTATTATCTGAACACCATTTTCTGATTATGATCATTTGACCACAATTGCCCGACTATTTTCCTTTGACTACTATCAGATGAAAATGGTTCTTTAAACATCATCGATTGTGACCCGACTATGATCATCTGACTAATGTTGCTTCAATTCACTATAGTCATCTGACCACAATCGCATAGATACGATACTTTGACCACCATCCCCTGAATACAATCATCAAACTATCATTTGCTAGACCACTATCCTCCAATCATTATCAACCTATTATGATTGTCCCACTATTATGACCCGATTGTAGCTCTCTGACCACCTCGATCCTCTGACAACCATCGCTCAACTATGGTCCTCCTACCATCATCACTTGACTATGGTCCTTCGAGAAACAGCGCAAGACTATGGCCCTCCAACCATTATTTCTTGACTACAGTCTTCCAACCATCATCGCCCAACTAAAGTCCTCTAACTACTATCCCCCATCTACGATCCTCCGACAACCGCTACTTGAGTATGAACCTCCAACCACTATCCCTCAATTATGATTCTCCAACCACTATCACTCTACAATCTTCTAAACATTAATGCTTGGCTACACTAATGCCCACTAATTTTATCATACATTGTCACCAATAATGTCAATGCACAATGTCAACCTGTGGATGCTATCAATACCAACTCTCATTTTAATGTCAACACCAATATTTATATTGGATTTCTTGGTTTATAGCTTTCTCTCCACAAAGGAGCCCGACAAAATAAATAGAAAATAATATCTTTAAAAAAAGATCTTATGCCATAAGACTCTCTTAACTTTCACCATGAAACATATTCTATATATTGTATGTCCACTATATTATATCAACACCTTCTTTAATCACAAAAGTGCATCATTTGCAATAAGTGACAAACATTAGTTAAATCATTTCAATTAGGCTAGATATTGTTGTTTTCCCCTCTCTTGAATTTCCCGCATAAAACCCCTAGTGTCTCATGTAACTCATTTTTTATCTGTGTATGTGTCATATTTTCTTATGATGCTATGATAATAAACTCTTTAAAACTTTAATTGCAAATGATTTAGCACACAACATTAGTGACTTAAAATTAAATAAATATGAAAAGAATTCGTATAACAAAAATATATATCAATTACTAATAAAATTAAAAATATATTAAATTTGTTGAATATCTTAAGATGAATTGTAGAAGGAATAAGCATATGATATTATAGATTGTTAAAGTAAAGTTGGAAAAATTGATTACTCTATTTAGGTCACAAGTGCTCGTTAATTTTTTTAATTTTTTTATATACATATAAATGGCCTATCTAATACATATTGGATACTATAAATTTCATTATTATAGAATATTGTTAGTGCATTTGATGCACCATAAGAGTATCATATCTATGGAGTTCAATGAAGAATGAAAGAAAATACTAAGGTTGGATGGTTGGCCTCCTTCAAATGCCATAAATATCAAAATTTGACATTGTTGCATAGGCCAATCATAAGATCTATTAAAAGCACTAGTTGTCATAAATATTCATGAATTACAATGTCAACATGACATGGCTGAACCTTATATGATTTTATGACTATTTTAGAAGTAATTTTTCATCTTTCTAGGAGAGTCAATCAAATGTTCAACAACTCTTGAGTTTCTAAAGATAAGCATTAAAGTTTGAAGCCAATTTGTATGCAAGCTTTCATGGCTGGCCACCCCTTCCTTATCCATGCAATATTTTATAATTTTATGATTTATAATGCTTATAAATATCAGGAATTATATTATGGAATATATTAAATCGAAATTTGGTGAAGACTTTCTTCTTCTGGATGATTTGTTTGGTGACAACACCTTGACCTCTTTGCTTGGTGGTTATAGTCCTCATATTTTAATGGGAGGTTGTATATTTTATTTTCCTGTATTTCCTTAAAATTTTCATTATCTTCTATTCTTTCGTTAAGAGTTTTCACTCAATTTGATTGAAAATGTAATTAACTATGATGCATTGTGGTTATGAGAAACTTTGACCACATAGAACTAAAATAAACCTCAGTTAATTATATTTATTAAACAAGGAAAATGCTTTGCATCTTACAATTTAATGTACATTTAAAACATGATTTCACTTAAATTATATTTCTCAATATTCTTGAAAAGAGGAAGCATGAATAAAACCTCATCGAAAGACATATATGCCCCTTAGAAGCCCATAATAATATGCTAAAAGAAAGAAGGTCATTACCGACAAAAAAATTAATAGTTAAAATCTAAAATTTTGAACATTTTGTGTTTCGTGGATCATAATCCACTAGAAAAAAATGCACTAGAAACCTTTTCTGACTAACAAAAAGTTTGCCAAAAATTTACAAATAAATTTCTAGCGAAAAATCCATCTAAAATAGTATTAAAAAATAAGTTCTTTATATCTCAGAAAAGTTTTCGGGTTGTAGGGATGATACAAACGAATAATAGGATTCAATTCCTCTCTAATTCAAATAACCCTAACTTCATGTGGTGTTATATGATTAATTTAATTTAGAAGATGAGCATTTAAACTTTCTCTCACATTGAAAAATAGGAGAAGTGAAGTACACAAAATATTCAACTCACTTAAAAAATGTATAAGTTAATCCTTTCATACTAGATAACAATTTATTGTACATTCAAGATCATTCACTTTGAATATTCATAAGCTGCTTTTATTTAAGAGTTTAATGAATGATAGATCTATGAAAGAAATTCTTATCTTCATAAAAAATACATTATGTAAGAAGAATATATAAATCTTTGTTAAAAAGAAAAACCTTTCAAACTAATTAATCTCCTAGTTTTAAGAATTTATTTACAGAAATCCCCAAAATTTGACATTTGAAGAAACTAATGAATGCAATCTTAAATAAAACCATCTTTGATATAGAGAAGGAGAAATACCATCATATTTATGGATGAATTAAAATGGGGCCGAAATCACTTATGATTGGGGATGAAGCAGAGTGACTCAAAATGGATGAAAAGATGACATAATGGAGTTTATGAGAAATGAGGAAATGGGAGTGCAAGTCGGAAGTTACGTTAAAATTTTCAAAGGGGTTTCTAGTGAAAAATTTGTTAGAAACTAATGCACTTGTATTGTGAAGATTTTTTGTAGGAAACTCTTCTCCAGGGCTTTTGCTACATTTTTCGCTAAAAAATCCATTGGAATATTTCTACTGGGCTTATTGCTGGAACATTCTCTTTTTTCCTATAATGATATATCATTGAAATAAAATACGATATGATTCCTTTAGCCGTGTTTCATATAATAAAATACATTCTAATTTTTTAGGACAGAGATTTTGTGTAATTTATAAAAAATAAAAATTTCTATTTGCGAATTATTTATAGGCTTATTTCACAACTTCAAGATATAGAAGTAATAATCAAGCAAGCTAAAATTGTGGTTAAAATTGCAATAGCTATAGTTCCCTTTATTGAGATCAAGTGACCTAAAAACGATATTTTATTGAGATCAAATGACCTACCTAATAACATAAACCCTATATCTTCTAAAAAGATGATCAAGTGATTTAAAAAGGAGCAATCAAAAGCACATGAATACACCTTGCCAAACAAGCCAAATTCTAAAGAAGAAACAAAGTAGCAACCTTTTGTAACTTAAGAAAGTCCTTTAGAGAAAGAAGTGGCCAAATTCTAAAGAAGAAACAAAGTAGCAACCTTTTGTAATCTAAGAAAGCCCTTTAGAGAAAGAAGTGGCCTTTCTATGTCAAGTAAATCACATGCACTATTTTTATTAGTGATTCATTGGTATCATAAGAGGGTTCACTCCACAACAAAAGCTAAGTTTCTCCTTATGAAGAACCCTAATAATCATAAAAAATATTATTGTGATACTTGCTAGTTCATATAAAAAGTTTGAAAACTCAAAAACCTTTTGAAAGCCCTTTAATACTACTTTGTAGGAGCAAATGAGGTAAATATGAAAATCTAATTTTAGAGGCTCTATTAGTGGTATTCTTGGCTCATTTGGCTAGCTAAGCCCATGGTGGACTATATTGATGCACATAAAATGGCTAATCTAACAAACATACATTTTAGCCAAATGAAGACAAACAACATCAAGCCTTTATTCAACTATATGGGGTTAGCTACATTAATCTTTTTTCTCCCCCCCCCCCCCCCCCCCCCCTCACAAAAAAAAAAAAAAAACGCGTGTAGATAAAGATACAATTTGTGTAAATCAACATGTGTAGGTCTAGAATAATCATATTTCTTTAATTAGGAAGCTATAAAGAAAAAGAAATATATATATATATATATATATATATATATATATATATATATATATATATATATATATATATATATGTATATATATATATATATATGTATATATATATATATGTATATGTCTAATTATATGTGGCTAGATCAAAGTAAAGAAAATTTATGAATTTTTGTATGAATTTTAATTAGAGTATATCAAGTTGTAAGTGTTACAAGGAGGTCAAACAATCACTTTTCTTATTGCTTTCACCTTATGCTCATCTATATCATAAATTTTTCAAAACATGAATTGTGGCCAATGAAACCAACATAAAAATATTTTTCTATTATTTTTAATTAATAAATATTAATCAATTAATAAAATAAAATATGATTATTGCTTAAAAAATTATTTGTTCGTCAAATTAACATATCATATGCATAGAATAAGTGAATTTCCAAATTTAGTCTTAAATTTCAAGTAATATATTATCAATTTTCTTTATAAATATAATTCTTTTGTCATTAAATTTTCATGGCAATTAAAGGGAAAATCAAAATTTCCTTAAGTCTCTCTCTCTCTCTCTCTCTCTCTCTCTCTCTCTCATCCCCCCGCAATGGCTAAAGAAATTATTTTGTGTAGTGACCGAAAGACGTCTAGAGGCAAATTAAAACATGTGACATCATTTTTTTTTGTGTATCGTTGCTGCATGCTTAGCACTCGCTACTAGGTAACTTGGCGCATTCTGATTCACCTCTGGACCGTTCGGTGACAACACATAATAAATTTTCCAATGGCCAACCACCACCTTTACTTATCTATAGAAATTTGTAGTTGACCCCTAATATTTCTCTCACTTACTTCTCTCCCTAGAATCATCATCTCCTCTTTCTCTCTCTACCAAAAAATCTGCCATGTGTATAAAGGCAAATTCAGCTCATTAGTAGTCAAATTATAGTTTCTATAAATCTCACTCTCTTCTTATATACCAACTATCGAATTATCCATAAATTATTATTATAATTAAAAAATATTTATTTTGACATTTAAAAATCTTGTTGATAAATGTTCAATCAGCTGAATAAGCGAGCAATAAAGTCAGTCCATTCGATATTTGTTGAAAGTTGGAAATCCAAACCAATTTCTCTTGCCATTATTGGAGAGTGAAATTTATAATAAATTCTAGTTGGACAAATTCTTCATAGATGGCTGACTATACACATGAATTGAAAAGTGCCACACTGCAAATTCAATAGCACACAAAATGTCTCTCATTTTTTAATTCTTTGAATGTTCAAATTCCATTATTTATATTAATATAGGCAAGCCGAGAAAATAGAAACAGGTTAACGTGTTTGGATCAAGTTCTACCTGAAATCGATCCTATCTAAATTCAGTTGATTCGAACTCAACTAATTGAAACAAGTCATTTTTGAATCAAGATTTGGTTCACAAGTCAACTGAAACCCAATAGCCAATTAAACGAGTCAGAATTCCTTACATGAACCTATCCCGTTTATTAAATGTACCAACTCAAACCTAAATTTTTAGAGTTGGACTATGGAGTCGGGTCATTTATTGGAACTTTTATTAGGTCCGGTGTAAGGACGTAGAGAAACGTCCGGTCGAAGGCAAAATCCCTCCAAAAAACTCGGTATTTGCTCGGTATTACTAGGTATTATTTAATAATAACGAGGAATACCGCTCTGTGAAGACCAATACCGAGTTATACCGAGTTGTACCGAGTTTTTTCTTGGAAAAACTCGGTACAACTTTTGTATAACTCGGTATTGCTCGGTATAGCTCGGTATAACTCGGTATTGAATCTTCACGTGATGGCATTCCTCGTTATTGTTTGGTATTGCTCGGTATTTCTCGTTTTTTGGCACGATTTGGCCTCCGACCGGACGTTCCTCTACGTCCGGTCGGAGGACGTAATAATTACTCCACATATAATGATAATAGAAATATATCTTTATCATACCTAACCCCTAAGAGGGTTTTCATTTTTTTGTTTGTAGTGAAGGAAATTGGGCTCACTCTTGACAAATCTTTTATCTTTTCAAAGAACTTATTATTAAATTATTAGATTTTCTTTTAGGTCTTATTAAGTTTTTTAAAAAATAAAAAAGATTAACCACTCAATAATTATTCTATGTTGATTTGAGATTAATATTATATTGTTCAAATTTGTTTATTTATTTATTTAATAAAGTTCAAGCAAAATTCGAGCATAATCGAAATTTAATAGAGCATAATTAATTATATATTTTATACAAATTATTTAAATGTATAACCTTAATAATAGACATAGATAGATTAATAAAAATTAATTAATTTACTAGGCATTATTTAAGATATTTGGTAAGTTTCAAAAATTAATTAAAATTTTTAATCTATATATGTATATAATTATTTAATTAATAATTTCATCTTACAAATAATTTTATACAAATGATTTAAGTACATAACCTTAATTACAGATATTATTTTTTTTAATAAACTTTAAAAAAAGTTAAATATTTAATTAGGTATTATTCATGTTATTTGGGAAAATTTAAATATTAATTAATTTTTTTAATTAATATGTTTAATTATTTAATATAAATAGTTTTTAAAATACATAAAATTTAGAATAATTAATATAAGAATAATAAATAAATAATTACATCATTATCAAATGAACATTTCTTTAAAATTTAAAGTATCATTTACTTAATAATAAATTACTAAATAATTTATTCATTTATATAATAAAATTTTAAAAATTTGCACCAAAATTATCCACTTATTATAATAATAAGCTGAGTTCATCACTAATTGGCTTAGCAAATTCCCTTCTATCCTCCCTACGATTAGTCCAAGAACGGCATCTCCGTTGAAAATAAAGTGGCCGTTGCTGACAAATGCTAGCCGTTTGACTTCAAGCCTTCAATTGCAATTAAATGCAACGTTTACACAGCCGCGTAGGCCCAACGGTTTCCAGCCACTTCTAATCCTTCTAATCTTCCTTCCATAATAAATACAAAAAATATTTGTTTTTTTTAAATGAAAACTCATAAATAATAAAAAAATATCACTCCAATTCATTCGTTAATTATATAATTCTTCTTATGCCTAAGATAGCAACCCCTAAAGTTAATTAATCAAGATAATCTATATCTAATAGACTAATTATGGCCGTCTCTGACCGGTTCCTTGCGTGCCCAACCTGCAAGGTTTCAGATAGATCCCTTCAATATCTGCAGAACCTTACAAGAACAAAACAGTTCTAGAGATTGTAACAAAAAGTTTTCTTTTTTATTTTTTGAAGCTTTTTGATGCAGCTTCTTTCGTAAATCTCCATTCTTTTTCTTGTAAAATGTTCTTCTGTTCAACCCAATCCATTCTTCTCTTCTTCCTGGTTTTTCTCCTCACTGCGACATGTTTCTTTCTTCCTTCAAGTGCTGAATCTTCCTGTCTTCCTGAAAACTTTAGCTGTGGAAATATAACTGTGGATATAGAGTTTCCTTTCTACACCAACAATTCAGTCAAGTCATGTACTGGGATTCACTTCATCCAGTGCATCGATCTGGTGCCGGCGGTTCGATTCTATGGAGACAATTACTTGTATCCAGTAAGGAGCATCTCGTACAAGGATAAGACGATTATAATCCATGATCTCAAGCTCAGCTCTTACTTCAGAGGATGGAATTGTGATTTTTTCTATGATTTCAGGAAGCCAGTTCCAGGGATCAATTTCACCTCCATATCTGAAACACTTCCGTCTGGGGAATCCTTTTTTAACTGCAACGACTATTATGATTTCTCCAATGATATATTTCATGTGGATTATAATCTGAATCTTTGCAAAAACTATAGCCTCTTTTACTTCAAGGGCAATGGTGAGCAGAGTTACAGTTCGCTTCCAAGTAGCTGTTCTTCTTCCAAAGATCTTTGGTTCTATTGGAAGCTCTCTTTTGGAGGAGAGGATGGTAATGAAATCTCTCTGATGGGCGTGGGGTTTTCACCACGATGGGTGGGCACTGATTGTTTCAGTTGCCAGATTTCTGCAAGAAATTGCAGTGATGAGGGTGATTCTGCATGCAGTTGCAGCAACGGTTGCCAGGGTAATTTGATTTGGATATATATAAACTTTGTGATTTTGTAGATTCTTTGGGGCTTCTATTGATTTGATTTTTGCATGCCACTTCTTATATGATGCAGCAGTGAAGAAGAGCAGGAACAACAAGGGTGTTATAGTTGGTGAGTTCTCAGAATCTCAGACATACAATCTCTTTTAGTACTTCAAACCGCTCAAGTTTTCTTCTGAAATTCACTGCATAATTTTCATTTAGAAATGTTGGATTATGAAATCTAGTTTTTAGAAACAGGATTTAGCTAAAAACTAAACATAAGAGGGCGAAAAAAAAAAACAGGAATTTGTGGAATCTGTTACTAGATTGAAGGATCCAAAGAAGAAGTTTTGAGGATGGAGATGGTGGCAACAAATGATTTAAGGTCAACAAAGGGACACCTGGTTAGAGAAGAAGGAAAAAACTTTCAAAAAGGCGAGTATTTGGCTGAAAAGTAGAACACTTTTTTCTTTACTTCTGAACCACACACTGAATAGAACATCTTTATTTGATGATATTTCGAAGCACGAGAAAGTTCTACTTCTATCCCCTTTTGCTGAGTTTGGATGCTAATATGATTGAAAGAAAACAAAAAGAGGAGTCAATAGCTCAAATCAATGACTGTAGACTGTAGATTTCAAATTACTACCACCTTTTATGACAAAAATCTAAATCAATGACTGTAGGTAAGGAATCTAACTCAAATTCCCATTCCAATAGTTCCCATAACGAAAAAATACGCTTGTGTAATGAAAATAAAATCCAACAGAAATGCATTCTGCAAACTAAACAGTTTATGAAGTCTTCAAATCTCATGATCTTTTTTTCTACCAAGACGAAGTAAAATGAGCAAAAAAAGAAACAGAACAGCAGTGGCACACTCTGAACCAGAAGCAGAACCACAGATTTAAATTTGTGAAGCAGAAATTCCTGCAAAATTTATTACTACAGTTCGCTGAATTCATGATTCCTTACCAATCTCAGGTGCAACGATCGCTGCCAGCTCGAGCATCTTCATCATAGGCTGTATCCTCTGCTTTGTTCACATAAGGCGTCGGCGACGGAGAGACCAGCAGCCTAAACTAAATCACACCAGTTCTTCCAGCCTCCTCTACTACCAATCATCCAACATCAGCCCTCAGTTCTCCGAAAAGGACTCAGAGCTAGCCCGCTACCAATACCAGACTCACATTTTCTCCTATGATGAACTCTATGAAGCGACCAATTCCTTCGACACCGCCATGGAGATTGGCGACGGTGGCTTTTGCACTGTTTATAAAGGTATGCCCACTCTCTACAACCTGTTCATAAAAAAGATGCTCTCTTTCAGGAATATTTACAAACAGCTTGTCTGCTGCCGCAGGGAAGCTTCGGGACGGCCGTCCTGTCGCTGTGAAGCGCTTATACGAGAGCAACTTCAAGCGAGTGGAGCAGTTCGCCAACGAGATAGTGATCCTCTCCCGCGTCCGTCATCAAAATCTCGTCTCCCTATACGGCTGCACATCGCCGAGAAGCCGCGAGCTCGTCCTCGTCTACGAGTTCGTTCCCAACGGCACCGTTGCTGATCATCTCCACGGCAGCCTCGCCAGTGAAGGCCGGCTAACTTGGCCATTTCGCCTTTCGATCGCCGTTGAGACTGCGACTGCGCTCGCCTACCTCCACGCCATCGACCCGCCGATCATCCACCGCGACGTGAAGACTGGAAACATCCTCCTCGACGCCGAATTCCATGTCAAAGTTGCCGACTTTGGCCTCTCCCGCCTATTTCCACCCGACGGCTCCACCCACATCTCCACCGCGCCGCAGGGCACGCCGGGCTACCTCGACCCGGAGTACTATCAGTGTTACCAGCTCACAGACCGCAGCGATGTCTTCAGCTTCGGCGTTGTGCTCGTTGAACTCATATCATCGAAGCCAGCCGTCGACTTCGGCCGCGATCGCTTCGAGATAAACCTATCCACCATGGCGGTGAACCGGATACAAAAGGGGAATTTGGAAGAGTTAATGGATCGGAAACTTGGTTTCGAATCCGACATGAAGACGAAGAGAATGATGAAGCTCGTGGCCGAGCTTTCTTTCCGGTGCTTGCAAGTGGATAGAGAGATGAGGCCTCCCATAAAGGAAGTGCTCGAGGTGCTGAAGGGAATTCAGAGCGGGGCTTTACTGGAGCATTCCAACGAACAGCTTGTAAGTAATGCTGGTATAGATAGCGATAAACGGCCTTCCTCGCCGGAGTCGGTGACGGAAAAGTGGGCAAGCAGGTCTTCAACGCCTAATTCTAGCCATCGAGGTTCTTGACGAAATTCCAGTCCTGCACTGTTTGCTCCTAAAGCTTTTTTCCTTTGAGATAATTCTGCACATTACCCGTTTGTAAATTACATCTCTTCTTTTGTAATTTTTGTAATTTTTTCTTCCTAAATATTGGAGAAAAATTATACTCTTCATTTGTTTTTATTTTTAATTTTGTAATTCTTACAGCTATAAGCTATATTAAGTGAAATATATTTAGAAAAAGAGATGTAACAATGGACATTAAATATTAATGTTTTAACAATTCTTATTCAATTTAAAGAATATAATAGTGATGAATATATAAAAATGAGTTGCAAAGAGTGGGCTAAGAGATCGGGCTTCCTAATATAAGGCCCGAGGGATTGGTGAAACTATTGACTTAAGATTTAAGGATTCTCTCTCTCTCTCTCTCTCTCTCTCTCTCTCTCTCTCTCTCGGTAAGGGCTTTTTCTAGTTCTTAACAATCAAATTCAACTCACTTTTAGAAAAATCTTTTTGGGTATTTGATGAGGGCATCAGATTTCGCCATGTGTACCATCGCCGGGGACGACGATCGACGGCCCTGATTCAGAGCCTTTACCTATGATGCTTTAGTTCTTTTCTTTTATTAGTTATTTCATGTTTCCGTTTGTACCCCTATGAGGGATGTTTCACTTATTGTAGCCCCAAGGGCATTTGTGACTTTATGCTTTTATTTTCTCCTGTAAGCCTATATATAAAGGCTTGTATCATTGTATTGGATTTTTGATGAATGAATGAAATTATTCCCTCTTGTTCTCTTTGTGAGTGCACAAAAGATCTCTTAGTGAGTTCTTTGGTGGAGATCTCTTGGTGAGTTCTCCAAGTTTATTTTGAATTTGTTTTCAGTAAATTTTCTCCTTAGAAGCTCCTCACATTTCCCTTTCCCCAAAGCCTAGCCGCCGGCCCTAAGATCTTCCCCAACCGCCGGCCGTCCCAACCAACCCACCCGACCACCTCCCGCCGCCCCTCCCTTCTTCCGGCCAACTCCACTCCATAATCGCATAAGAATGTGAAATTGAAGATTCAAATTTTGAATTCTTTCCAAATTTGGAATTCCAAATTAGGAAAGTTTGCATGATTGGATCAATTTCAATTTATTTTAATTTTGGAATTTTCAAATACTTATCCATGTCATCCTCCTAATTTTAGAAACCCCTCACCCTCTCTCCCCAACTCCCCCTTCCTCATACATGCCGCCGGCCTCAACCCCCAATCAAGCCCCCAATTGATTTTGCATTAACTCCCTTTTGTGATTTGAAATCATAACATAAATGCAAATAATCCTCCCTCCTATTTTCACCAAAACTGAAAATAATTTCAGTTTTCAACTTTCTCCCTCCTCTCCTTACCGCCGGCTCATCTAAGGGCTTAATTGCAATTGATCTCCAATTAATGCATTAATTGCATTCATTAGGAGATTCAAATTTGAATATTATTTCCCTCCTAAACTCTTAAAACTGAAACTAATTTCAGTTTTGTCAAAACCTCTCTCTTCCCCTCATCCTAATCCCACCGCCGGCCTCCTCTTGCTCCCAACCCGCCGGCCCCTTGCATTCCCTTGAAGATTCCGTGGTAGTGCCGCTCAATCCCACGTCAAGGATGCATGGACGTACCCGAATGGAATTTCAGATTTGAATACGACGACCACGGGCGAGTGGATATCCTCCGATCTCCTTTCTTTGACGTCGGATTCGACTTCGACGACACCGTTGAGGAGTATTTGGCCCGGATCGTACCCACCTTGATAGAGACCGTTGACGATCATTTTTCAGTGTACACTTGGATCGTCAAATGACGTCTCTTTGCAACACCTCCACAAATCGCGCCGACCTCTCCCTCCCTACGGATCTACGGCTCCGTCGCTCTAGGAGTGATCTCGTCCATCGTGTGGCTCTTCTTCTCCCAACAAGCCTAGTAGTAGATAAATGAGAGTGACCTCAAGGTGAGACAATCACTTTGTTAACCTTGGATTTTTTGTTGATCATTTCATTTGCTTTATGTTTATGAAAGTCGTTATTTTTCTCGGTCATGCTAATTTATGTGTAAGTGCTTGCCTAGCCGTAGTTAACAATTGAGATTTCCGAAAAGCTTGAATTGGGAACGAGATTTAATTTGCAATTATCATATTTGGATAATCTTTTGTTAAACTTCTAAATACAAATCCTGAATTTACATCATGTTACATCATATTTGGTATCAGAGCATGGCTAGCATGCTTTGCTCATGTTAGATGCATCCTAGGAAGTCCGTTTTAGATTGACATTATTCGTTTACATGCATAACATTGCCAAAACATTTTATTTACTGCTTTCATTTGCTGTCCAGTAAATTCCAGCATCATATTTTCATAGTTAACTTGCATGCTTACGTTACCCAAGTGTTAGTTTGGTCACTTACCACCCACCGCCTCACCTAAGTCACTTGCTACACTTAAAATCCCTGCTGTCCAGAGTTTTCCTGCACTGTTTAGTGGCTGTTTAGGTGACCCTAAACCTTTAACCTGCTGCTGTCCACTCACCCAACACCACCCAAACACTTAGACAACTTAGGCTTGTGTTGTAGGTTGCTTCCATTGACATTCCAGCGGCTGTTTGGTGGCTGTAAGAGCTATTTCCAGCAGCTATACATTGTTGTCCCCCATCCCAAACCCACCCAATTCAACCCTCTGTCAATCCCATGGATCCGCAACACCTCCAGGCCACCCTAGACCTCATTTTGGGCCAATTAGGAACTGTTACACAGCAAATTCGTAACACTCAGACGGACTTAGCAGATTTTAGGAGGTTAACCAGTGATCGGTTAGATAACATAGAGCGTATTGGGAACCCTGCGATTTACACCCCGTCACGACCTCACTCGCCTTACAACGAGGAAAACCAAGCCGATCATGCCCACCCTAAAGACCCATACCGTCATAACCCGAGACCCCGTCAAGATCCTGTGGGAGATGAGAACCCTTGGCGCGATAACGATGCCCAATTGTTGGAAAACATTAGAATTGATGCGCCAACTTACGATGGGACCCTCGATCCCCAAGTCTTCTTGGATTGGCTCAAATCCATGGATAGTTATTTCAAGTGGTATAACATCTCGGAGGCTAGGAAGGTTAGATTTGCCGAAATGAAACTCACGGGCCGAGCCAACTTGTATTGGACCAATTTAGAGAATATGCGCGAGGCTCGAGGAGAACATCCTATCACAGACTGGAGAACGATGAAACAGGAACTCAAGAGAAAATATCTCCCTCCTTCGTACTACCCGAAGCTCCTCGATAAGTGGAATATATTAACCCAGGGGAGCAAGCCCGTCAAAGACTACATCTCGGCCTTTGACGACTTCCTGATCCGTTGCAATGGCGAAGAGTCCGCCACCCCAACCCTAATCCTTTCTATGTTTAGAGCTGGCATTAGGGAAGACCTGCGTACGGAACTCTTTGCTCGAGGTATAGACTCTTTAGAGGCAGTCTGTAGCCTAGTTCTCGACCTCGAAGATTCTAGAACCCACTCCCAAACTAGGCACTTTGACTCCCGTTCGAATTCGTATAGAACCTCGTCTGGACAACCTCAAACCCGACCCTCAGGATCGACTGCAAACCGAACCCCTGCTAGTTCGGCCCCACCTCGTACGGACCTCAAAGGTAAAACTCCCGAGCGTGACGCTCCCAAACTCAATTCAGTAACCAAATGCTATAGGTGTCATGGGTACGGACATATTGCTTCGCAATGTTCTAGCCCTTACAAAGTCACCATAATTGAAGAAGTGGACGAAGAGGAGGAAGAACCTGAGACTGATTTGGTTCACCAAGTGGATGAGGAAGAAGACTCTTTTACTGAAGAAGAACCTGTGACCTTACAAGTTGTTAGGTGCGCTTTGGCCCAACCTAAGTTAAGCGACGATTGGCGTAGAACCTCCATTTTTCATACCTTCATTAAGATCGGAGAAAAGAGCTGCAAGGTTATCATAGATAGTGGAAGTTGTATCAACGCAGTCTCTTCAGCCATGGTCTCCAAGCTCAATCTGAAGGTGACCCCGCACCCAAATCCGTATAAGGTTTCTTGGATCAACTCGACTACCATAGAAATTAAGGATCGAAGCCTTATTCCAATAGAATTTGTGGGATATCAAGACAAGATTTGGTGCGATGTTCTAACCATGGATGTGGGTCAAATTATCCTTGGTCGCCCTTGGTTATTTGACAACGACGTCCATATTTATGGGAGGACGAACACATATGTGTTCGAACATAATGGAAAGAAAATCAAGTTAATGCCATCTCAACCTAAACCTCCCAAAATGGAAGATAAGCCTTGTTGACCTCGATTTTGGCTCGATCATGCTCGAGTTCTTTCGATCGATTTAATCAAACCCCGTCGAGCCCAATTTGAGCTCGAATCAACCCGACTCGAGCCGGATCAGACTCAAATGTGTTCAATTAGATTCGATTAGTTTGATTTCATCGTGTCGTACCTGATTTAATTTGAATTGATCATTATTTTGGACCCGATTTTGTTTAACCAATTTTATTAAGCCGGCTCGAGCCCGAATCGACTCGAATCGAGCTAAATTCGGACTCGAGCTTAATTCAATCCTAGCCAATTTTTAATCTGATTCGGCTCAATTTAATTCCACTAAAACTAATTTGACTTTTTTAAGTATTTTGAATTTACTTTCTTAATCAGGGTTTTCCCCAACGGCTGCGATTAAACGAGATCGTCGTTTCAGCCCATATCCCGCTTCTCAGACGATTCTCTGTGTCTCGGGAAGGCTTCGAGCAGCGACGAGAGCTGCTTATGGCATTTTCGGAAGCTGGAGCGCGAGGACGACGCTTGGCGGGCTTCCTCTTTCGACGACGGGGTGGATTTACTCAGAACAAAGACATTCAACAGGGCATTCACGCTCTCGCTCTCAATCTCTCATCTCCGAACTCTCTCCCTCTCCCTAAAAATCGCTCGGTTTTGGCTCTTGCTCTCAGAGATCCCGAACCTTCTCCCTCTCCCTCTCTCGCGTAAGCCAGGCGACGGAACCCGACGCCTCCCCCTGGACCGACTCCCCCAGCTCCCGTCGCCCCCTTGTTCGCGACTCCAGCCCTAGCCAGGCCGACGACTCCCCCGCATCTCCCTGTTCGGACCGAACCTTAACCGTGCTCGACGAGATTCAGTCGCCGGAATCCTTGCCTTGGCCGACCAATCCCTTTCAATAACTGCAGGTAATCTTCGCCTTTGCTCCTCTACCTCTTCCTCTACTCTTTCATTCTCCTCTCCCTCTCATTTTCTCTCATATTTTTTTCTTTTCTTCCCCTTGTTTTATTCCTTTCCCCTCTTCTCCTCTAAGAGTAACATTGGCTGAATGATTAGCTTGTAAGATAGATATGCGTAGGGCTTGTTCTTCTCTGTTGCAGTGAAATTTCTGTAGGTTTTGTGAGTTGAGCATTTCCTATTCTATATTTATTTCATTCAGAAAAATAGTCTATGTGATTTTTATGAGCTTTGAATGTGCCCTATAGCAAGGGCTACGTTGTTTTTTTGTTTTTTTCTACACAAAATCTGTAGAAATTCTTACTTCTTAATGGTTTGGCATGAGGGATTTGCCCCCCTGATTCATGACTAGGTGTGAATGGGGCCAAGTTAGAAGAAATCATGTTAATCACTTGTCAAAGAATGCATATGAGGTGTTTGTAGAAATACCTCATTGGAAATTATATGAATGTTGGCTCAAAAGGGAGTGTCAAGCTAGTGTGGTGCTATCTTGCTCAAACACGCTGTTTTGTTTTTTTTACCTGATCTTGTTGTCTCTATATGAAAGTCATGATTAGAGGATATGATCATATTTTCTTGCTCTTGTTTGCAATAAAATAAGTTTAACTAGCATTGAAGATTTCATGAATCATAATTATTGTAGCATCTACACTAATGCTTTGGTCTTATGGTTGGCCTCCATTACCTCACGATGCAACCGTTTCTTCTTTTATTTTTTCTTGAGCATATGCCTCCTTTTATTATGAGGTTAAGTATCATGTTGAATATTATCTTCTCTTGCTTGTTATGCCAACGTATTGAAAGAATGAAGTATAAGTTGAACGGTGAACTCGTCAAATGATAAAAATTTTGTATGGCATGCTTAAGTCGAAGTGATCACATCTAGAAGTTTTGTTGGGGAAGTTCACCTCACTAGGGTAAATAAGTTTCGCGTGATTCATACCTTATCGTTGCAAGTTAATTTAGTTATGAAGCATAAGAAAGTGGTATCACTTAGTACCAAAGATGGGAAATTTGGCGAGCCTTCATTTTCTAAAAAAAAAATCTTTTTATAGTTGAATGGATGAGTTTGTTCTCAGTTTTTTTTTATTTATTGCTCATCGAGTGAATTTCTTTTGTATGGCTTTATTAATGAAAATGTCGAAATTGTGTCAATTTAATCCCCTACTAGAAACTTTTTTTTAAAAAAAAATATGAATGTGAGATTTCATGAGTTTGAAAGGAGCTAGATGCTTTTTTTGTCCACTTTATTCTATTTGTTTTGCTTGATGCACGCATCAAGTGGAATCATGCATATATGAGCGTATATTAATGGAGTTTTGTGTTATAAAATCTTTTGAGTCTTTTAGCGATAAATTGAGCATCTTTTCTTTCTATTGTTTGCATATAGCTTAAAGTCAGTTGGATTGAAGCAAGTTAGTTTTGAAGTTTTTTTTTATATTGATGGGTTTTGGTGGGTGATAAGGCATCCTTCGAATTTTGATTTTTTTCCACTAGTTTGGAATTTATGAGGATGCGGTGTCCTCGTTTGTTAAAGATATTGGCTACACATTAAACTTGTAGAAATTTTCTTTTTAGATGAATTATATTATGCTATGTGGTTGTTTTAAAAATAGCAAGGTTTTGAAAACCGGACCGGACAACGAACCGGAAGAAGGAGAGGTTCAAGGTTCGACCGGTTCGACCGGTCGAACCGGGGTCGAACCGGATGACGTAATAAATAATAATATATTAATATTATAAAATTTATAAAATGAATTAGACATTTTCCTCTAATAACTTCAATGTAGGTACATTTCATTTTCATATTCAACTCATAAAATAACATAAGTATTGCATCAATTAAATTCATAAAACATAAAAAACATAACAAACAATATAAATGTGGCATCAAATAAGTCAATAAAATAATAAAATATAAGCAAATATTTCATAAATAAGTGAATAACTAACGAAATAAGAAATTTTTGAATGCATACCTTTTGTCAAGTGTTGGGTTTTGAGGAAGAAACCTTCTATAATATGATTTGGATTTTTGCAGTGTTGCTTGGTTTTGCCATAAGCATTTCAAAATTCATCTGCCATACAAAATTTGTTTTTATGAAAGAATAATTACAACATTCAACAAATAATTAAATACTAACAAGGAGTTATACGAATAGAAGCATATCTTTAAATATATGCCAATAGGAATTTATAACCTTGAATGAAAGTATAAAACTACAATCTAGCACTGATATGCCAAGCACAAAAACATTCAAAACATGGGTGCATTGTGAAAGAAAAAGAAAAACACATTCATAATACATATATAGAGTTACTAATGTTTCTCTTAATTAATTCCACAAAAGGAAAATCATATATCTTCTAATGTTGTATCGTGAAAGCTATCCTCATTATTTAAGTCTTCATGTCCCGCTTCATCAAAATCTGCAGCCACAAATGCACCTAAATCATTGAAGTCAATAATGTCATCTCCATCTCCTTCATTCTCAAGTTCACCTTCACAAACAAATTAAAAATATTAATGGGTATTTTTTATTTAACTTAAATAATATGTTCATATTTTACTGACTTACCAGGTGTAGGTTGTGTGGCTGCAATATTTGCTTCTTCAACAACAGGCATTGAAGCCTCTTCGTAGATCTCAGTTTCCAACTCCTCTAATGCAAGATCTGGAGGTGATTCCTCATCAAGGACCCAAAAATCTACCATTTCAACACAAGTGTAATCAAGAGGATCATAGCTTCTTTTTTTTAGTTGAAACCTAAAAAATGAAATAATAATTTCAGTGACATTTCTACAAACATACAATGTATTGATTGCGACATTGCGTTCAAAAAGAAATAATTATACCTATCTTTTAAATTTAGATTATATCGAACATACACGAGGTCGTTCAATCGTTGATGCTCCAAATGATTGCGTCTCTTTGAGTGAATTTGTTCAAAAACACTCCAATTTCTTTCGCAACCAGATGATGATGATGTTTGGCTAAGAATTCTTATAGCAACTTTCTGCAAGTTAGGAGCACTTGATCCAAACATCTTCCACCACTCATCTGTATAATGTGATGTTATAAAGTTTAGTAAATAAGCATATAAGTAAAAAAAAAAGGTACATGCATAGACATTTAAAAGATAATTACCAGGTTGCATTTCCTTTGTCATCGTTAGAGCAATTGATTTTCCAAAACTTTCTAAGCTATCTCGGAATAATCTAACCTCATTCATTGCAAGTTTGGGCTTATGACAAACATCCTTATTTCCAAGAAGTTCAACAAGTCCTTGCAATACTTCTGGCTTTTGACAGTAATTCTCCTTGTCATACTGAAATTGAGGATTTAGAAAATATGCTGCTGCATGAATGCCTTGTCCTAACTGAGTATCCCATCTTCTTTTTACTATACTGGTGAATGGCTTATATAATCGTTTAACATTTCTAAACATAGCTTTGATTGCCTTCCGTGCCCTATACATTCCATCATATAAATAACCAAGTGATGGCTTCTCATCTGAGTCCACAATGCGCAACAACCTGATCAAAGGACCTGCTATCTTTGAAATTGTTAAACAATCATTCCAGAACTTTAAATCTAAGATAATTGCAGCTGCTTCTTTCCCCTTACAGGTTTTGGCTATCTTTGAATCTGCATAAAACTTACTTGTAATTAAAGCTTGCAGATCATGTTTATGCTCACATACACTCTTTAAGGTTATGAAAGTTGTGGCAAACCGTGTGGCTCCTGGACGCACAATCTCCTTCCAACCTTGCCTTTTCCTAAGCCAAGAAAGTACATAAACATGATTATAAGCAAAAATCGTCACCTTGGATGCTTTCTTTGCCAAGTCCTCTATGAGAGGCATGCTGCCCAAGTCTTTCAAAATTAAATTTAAACAGTGTGCAGCACAAGGCGACCAATAAATGTTGTTGAATCTAGCTTTCAAGAGCTCGCCTGCTTTCTTGTAATTAGCAGCATTATCGGTAACAAGCTGAACAATATTTTCAGGCCCTACCCACTCAACAACTTCACTAAATAATGAGCACAAATTTGTAGCATCCTTAACAATATCTGATGCATCCACTGATTTCAAAAAAGATATACCACGGGGGCAATAAATCATAAAGTTTATTAATGTTCTACTTCTTCCATCAGTCCATCCATCCGCCATAAGAGTACATCCTGTGTCCTTCCAAGTATTCCTATAGCAATCAATGAGTAACCTACACTCCTCTTTACAATCCTTAAGTAGGTTAACCCTCATATTATGGTAAGATGGAAGCTTGTATCCAGGACCTATAGCAGTTATAGCATCCACAGCTTTCTGTGCATATGGTGAATTTATAGCATTGAAAGGTATGCAACAATCAAAAAACCACCTTGCTACAGCTAGGTCAGCACGATGTACTGCTTCCTTAGATGCCAAAACACTTTTGATTGAAGGTTGTGAACCTGATTTTGTTCTTGGAGCAAAGAAAGTGTCCATTTCAGCAAGCTTTCTCTTTCCCTTAGCAAGTTCTGATAGATATGCTTCAGAGGATTGGGATTTAGGTAGGGAGGAAGAATCCCCTCCTTCGTCTACTTCAGTATCTATTGGAAATGGTGTACTTTCTAACTCCTCCTGCACTTGTTGTTTTCTTTTTGAAATATCCTTCAAGTTCTCCTGCATTTGAAATCTAATATCATGTGGAACCTTTTTGCATGCTGCTATATTCCCCTTAACTCCTGCTAGATGTTGTTTCATTCTATTTATTCCTCCTCCCTTGTACACAATACCACAATGCAAACATTTGAATTGTCTCTTCCCCTCAGCATCTTTAATCTCACTAAAATGATTCCACGCAATATCCACCTTTTCCCGCACACTACAACTTGAAGCTGCACTCTGAGTTCCAGATGCTTCCATCCTCATATGATCAACTAAATAGTAAATACAATCACAATAATGAATTTCATATGAATTATGAATTTAAAGATTGAGTTCTACCTCCTTAATTTATAAGACACCATTATCTTTACCTTCATCATTATTTCAATAGTTCCACGATAGTTAAAGTAAAAAAAAAAAAAATTTATAGCCCTCCAAATTGCATATTCCAAGATGAAGATGATATGAAGAAAATTTTTCTTAGTAGTAGTATGGTAGTACTTATTTCTTATAAAAGAGAATGTCTAACCAAATGATCTTTGAACTAGAAGTATTAGTGTCAATCCACATTATAAGTATTTCTAAAAATTAATTTTTGTAGCTTTGAAATAAAAAGAAAAAATCATGCTCAAAATTCTATATAATGCAATCATTGACTCTACAAATGGTTTTGTTTATTAGGGTGTTGTAGTATTGAGGTAAAGAGAGAAGTATTTATAAGATATTGAACGGTTATCTTTATAGATTATCGACTTACATCCAAGCATTCACGTTTCTTGAAGTAGATCAATAATATATTGTCTTTGGGAAATAACAGCATCTTGTCTTGATCATGTCACTTCTATGCTAAAAAACTATTTTAAAGTTCTTAAGTCTTTTGCATCAAATTCTCTTGTCAGAAATCATTTTACTCTTATTAGCTCTTTCTTGAAGCCATCTGTCAATATAATATCATATACACATGCAATAATAATCCTGGAATTTCCTTTAGTTGAGTGTTTGATAAATAGAGTGTGATCCGTTTGACACTAAATATAAAAGAGAATGTCTAACCAAATGATCTTTGAAGTTTGAACTAGAAGTATTAGTGTCAATCCACATTATAAGTATTTCTAAAAATTAATTTTTGTAGCTTTGAAATAAAAAGAAAAAATCATGCTCAAAATTCTATATAAAACAAACAATCATATTGATTATTGAGATAACATGGAAATCCAATAAAATAAAAACTAAAATAGGAAAAAAAATTCAAATAAGCATTTAGATTTGAGTGTAGGAAGATCCAAAAAGAAAAAAAAAATTTATACCTCACGGTAAAGTGTGCAGCAGCGGCTAGCCTAGGATCGTCGGAGGAGTTCGCCGGCGGCTTGGATGATGTGCTGTTGTTATTAAGAAAGAAAGTCATCCAAGTATCCAACTAATTCAAACTTCAAAGAGAGAAAAAGATGTTGAAAAAAAAAAACAAAATTAAAATCTCACGGTAGGAGCCTAGGAGGACGCCGCGGATGGGATGGTCGGAGGAGTTCGCCGTGGATGGGATGGTCGGAGGAGGGGGGAGTTCGCCGCAGTTGGGATGCTTCGGTCGTCGACTTCGAGCAGCCGCTGCTTGCTGCTTCGGTCGTCGACTTCGAGCGGGAGTAGAGGAAGAGCCGAAAAAATAAAATCCCTAATACATTTTGAATCGCTATTTAGGGTAGAGGAGTGTTTCCCAGCATTACACACCGCGTGATCGTTTTTGGACGGCTGAGATTCGCCAATTGTAGAACCGGCCGGTTCTCCAAAACCCGCCCGGTTCGGCGGTTCACCGGTTCAACCGGGTTCTTGACCGGTTCTTCACCGGTTTCGCTTGCAGCCGGTTCATTTGGCAACCCGGACCGCCCGCCGGACCGGTTCGCGGTTAAACCGGTCGAACCGGCCGGTCCGGTCCGGTTTTGAAAACCATGAAAAATAGAATAAAAGCCTTGTCATTCTTTAGCTATATGCAGAATTTTATTGTTTTGATGTTCCAAATCGCCTTGGGAGCAAGCCACATGCAGAATTTCATTTTTTTTGGGTTCCAAGTTGGATTGGGAATAACTAGTATGTAGTTTTTTACTGTTTTTAATGTTCTGAGGAATTGTGATAATGACTAAGTGCAGTTTTTTTTTTATTGTTTTTGGATTCTGAATCGCTTTGAGAGTGAGCAAAATGGAGATTTTCACTGATTTTAGTTGCCAAACTGATTTGGGAGCAAATCGAATGCAGATTTTCACCTATTTCAAATTCCAAATTACTTTGAGAATGGGGAAAACGCAGATTTTGATGCGTTTTTATGTTCCAAACTTTTATGAGAATTGATTAGATGATTTCTTTTATTTGCTTCGTATCCCAAATTGTTTTAAGAAGGAGATATGAGCATCCAAAGGTTGTTATGCGATACAATTTGGAAAAGAACAATGGTGATTTGCTCTATCTGAGAACGAACTTTTAAAGTCAGATTTTACAAGGTGTTTCATATATAAGAGTTTAGTTGTTTCTTGTCAAATTATGAATGATAACGTGGTACAAGTTTGAGGCTTTGTTCGTAATCGTTTAAAGTATCTTTCTACATTTTATTCGTTATTTGGTGTTAAGGGTTTTGTAGGAAGTTATGTTGATTGTTTGAAGTTCTATTTTGTGAGGGGAGAATTTCAAACGTTCATTTGTGTTTGTTTGAAGAAATTATTTGGGACATTTTGTAAGTGTTAGATTCCAATGCTAAATATGTGAGTTGCTTCATGGCTTTAAGAACTTGTAAGTGGTTTATACGCGAAGTATGTTTTTTTTGACTAAATAAAAGAATGTGGATGGAATCCTCATGATTTATAGTAGGAACTTTTATTCTCAATATTGAGCCTCATGGAACTTTGCATATATAATCTTGCCGTCATGTGTTGATTTACGTCGTTCGAGAATGAATAGTGGGTTTATAAAAAAAATAATACCTGAAACATGTTATATAGTTTGATAAAGCATGAAGGTCATATTGTTTCCTTTCTAAAAATGCACATGCCAAGTGTTTGAAAAAATGTCTTTTAGAAGAAATCATGTGTTTTGAGACGTCGGAATCATTTCTTTATATAACATGAAGAATTTGGTTAGTTGTAGTTATCGTAGTCTTATCTCTTATGGCATGTGTGCATGATAGACTTTATTAAAGTATACATTTGTATAAAAAAAAAGAGGTTTGAGCATAAGTTAGTATCCCAAGTATCATCCGTTAGTAAGGTTTTATAAGTTTGATCGTGAGGTTGGTTTACTTCCCCTTTTTCTTCTCCAAGCATTAGATATAAATTTTCTTCTTGATTGTTTGATGTTCAAAAAGATGTTTGGTGCAAGATGTGGAGATTACCATGACTTATCTAAATTCAAAAGAATGCTTAGTAAATTTATGCTCTCATTTTTACACATAAATTTACTCATTTTCACACGTATATACATCTGCATTCGATGTTAAAATTTAAATAAATATCACGTTGCCATTATTATGGTTTGTTGAATTCATTTGCTTAGCTCTTTTATCACCTGAACATGATACCTTTGAACTTAGTCATGACCAGTGATACTTGTTTAGTTATAACTTGGTGTTTGATGTTAATAGCATGGGCTAAGTTTGAACACCTTTTGAAAACATTCCCCATCATTGACCTGAAGTTGGTATTAAGTTGGAGATCATCTAGTATCCTGAAGTTGTTTCACAACACGTTGCATAAAATTACTTAAATTTGCTTCATATATAATTCTACAATTACCTCATTTCTTTGAGAACTACTTTTAGTGCTTCTTGGTCAGACAATACTAAGTCTCTTGCGGGTAGTTTACATAGATTCTCATAAAATCTAATAAAATTTCCCTTTAATTAGTTTATTTAAACTTTGTTGATATTTTGATTTTCGCGATATATTTGGAAACAAATATCTTGAATTTTTGTGGCTTTGTTTGTATTAAAGATTTATATGAAAATTATGACTCCATGCTTTTGTAGTTGTTCATTCGCCGTCACCCACTAGTGACATTTGAGTTTATTTTGAGGAGTTTCACGAGTTGTTTTTCGTGTTTGGAGAGCTTAATGAAAGATTTCTCTTTGCTTTTATTGAAGCTTTCTTGCAAGTCGTTTTGCGTCGCTAATTTGAGAAGTTGCTTTTGATTGGAAGAAGTCTTGATTTGCTTTGTTTAGAATAATTTGTTAGCGATTTTTTGGATTTATTTTGAAAGGTTTTGTTTCTTTTTATATACGATGTTTTTTTTATGAAAGCTTTACAACGAGGGGTTGTATACAACTTTCTTGTTGGAGAGCTTTGTGGTTTCTACCCCACTCCAAATAAAGAGGAGAAGCACTTGATTATTAGGTATTTTGGTAAGGTTTTGTGTCAAAACAAAAAAAAAGATAGTAATTTTGGTAGATGACTTTTATAGGGTTTTGTATGACACTTAGTTTAGAAGTTCTTGTAAGTAATGTTGGATTTTCTTAGACTTGTGTAGTAGTGTCCCTTAGCGCCTTTAGAGAATGATTATGGTTTCTTCATTTGAGTTAGATTATTTTAATGTTTATTTCAAAAGGGGGTTGGTAGGATTTAAAACCTTAAGGAGCTTTAGGTGAGAAGTCCTTAGTGTCCTCTTTGGAGCAAGACAGTCCTTACTCCTTTGGATTCTTTCTTGAATGTTAGTCTCTAAAGTATAGAATTTTGGGATCAGTGCAAAACAGATAGAGTCTAGCTCTAAGTTTAGCTTTAAAAGTCTATTTCCCTTAGTTGTTTTAAGCTTTGTTTGTAGTAGGTTGTGAGTAGAGGTCCCAAATATATCAAGTGCCTCGTTGGGAGTGGGAACAGCAAAGGGCATTGTTGATATAATAGGATGCACTTGACTTTTACGAAGTGTGTCCAATAACAACAATGCCCACATCCCTTTTTCGTATTCGATTTTTGTTTCTCTTTCTTTCTTTTGCATTTAGTCTCATTTTGCTTTGTCGTTAGCTTTCTTTGTCGTTTCTTTTGCGCTTTGACACTACGCACGTACAAAATAAGGAGAACCTAAAAGACAAAGTGGCCCAACAAATAATTAAAAGGTACGTTCTTTTTCTTTTATGCATTTCCATTCTTTCATTTTATTAACTGCTTATAGAACTGCTCTAATACCCACCTTTCTTTTGTGTTGCGAGGTACTTTTTGGAAAGTAATGGACAAGGAGCACTTGGAGCTGGAGCTAGGACAGTCGGATCTAAGCATCAGTCGTCCCTACTCATCTAGTAGGGGCGCTACGGGCGGAACCACCGGGTCGTAGCCCCCGGTGCCGTAAGTCTACTAAAACTTAGAAAACCTTTAGGGGTTTAGATGTTTGTGCGCCTCCCACCCTTAGGTCCTTAGAAACTTCAATTATATATTTAGGATTGCTTTCATTTTTAGATCCCTAAAATCCTATGACATCCGTGTAGAAGTCTTAGGAATTAGAAGAAGAACATCACTTTCGATCCTACAATATTAGTGACATCTAAGGACAAAAATTAAGGACCGAGTCTTAGAAAATATAGACTTAGGATGCATGCTCCCTATAGGATAGAAACATTAAAATAATAACTTAGTGGCGCGTTTTCCTAGATTTAGATTTTATTTTCCCTAATTCACTAATAATCAACCAATCAATCCTAATCTAATTCCTAAAATCTATTAAAACACTTAACTCTTAACTAAGTTTTAATTAACAATCATAATCATTAAATCATAATTTTAACACAAACCTAAATAAATCATAACTAGTTTAATAATTGATTCATAACCAACCTAAAATCTAAAAGATGTAGATTATATCAGGAGAGCAAGTTACAAATTGAATTCATTAGGATTAAAATATTCTTAAAGATCAAACTTAGAATAATATTTTAAAAAGTAATCAACAAATCCCTTAATATATAACAACCCGCTCCAAAAGTGAAGTTTATTGGATGGACTACTCCGAGCTGCGGGGCTAAGTGTCCTAAGGAGGCTGGTTCCTCGAGCCTGGTGGCACAACGCCACGAATGAATCTAATGGAGCGTCAAAATCTAAAATTAATCTTTCTAATTGGCTTAATTCAAACCTTAATAATAAAACATTTAATCTACCATTTTCTTTTTCTTTTAACAACAAATTATAATAATCAAACAAAGTTAATTATCACTGGGTAACCCAGGCCTACGAGGCTATTAAGTTAGCCCCAAGGAGGGTGAAATAAACCTCACGGCCTCGGTGTGAAACAAAGGTGATAGTTAATCAAACATTAAAAATAAAACATCCTAAAAATCAATTCTAAAACACTAATATCTAAACTTTAACTAAAATCTCTTCTTTGTCATTTTCAACAAACAAATCAAATGTACATACAACTCTAACTAAAATCATCCTATATAGGACTTACCAAAACCACACAGCCTTCACACACTTAGATGAGTTTGATAGGGCACGACTAGTAGCTTTAGGTTAGACTGTTGTTCTGCTTTACTTTTCTGTGCTGTGTTGTGACGCTCTGCATGTGACCCGTGTGCTGTTTGTTTTTGCTACCTGTTGTAGCCTTTCTGTGATGTGATTTCTGTACTGTTTTCTTGTTTTCCTTTCTGTGCTGTGGTTGTGACGTTAGAATACCCATAGGTTAGGCACGCTCTTTCATACTAATGCTGTTTTCCTGCAGGTGGCCGTGCTCATATAATGCTGCTAAAAGGGGGCTAAAAATTAATAATTATGTATAACTGCTTTAGGTACCTGCTTCAGCTGCTTAGCCCCCAATAATCAGAGCACGGCCAACTGATTGATGTGCGCATTTTAATTTACATATATAACTGCTTGGGTGAAATTTTTATTATAACTGCTTAGGATAACCCCTGCAGGAGAGTCTAGATTTTCTTTTCTTTCTGTTGAAATGTATTTGATAGTAAATTTTGTGAAGATCTAAAAAATAAGGCATTTTTAAAGAGATAGGAGTCCAAAGGGAAAAGTAAACCCTTACAGAGGGTTTCCTTTTTCATTTGGATATCCTTTTGGAGCGTCCGCTACGAGGAGTCCAAAGGGAAAAGTAAACCCCTACAGGGGGTTTCCTTTTTCATTTGGGCATTCTCTTGGAGGACGTACTACGAAGAATCAGAAGGAAGAATGAAGACGATCCAATGACGAATCAAGGAAGAGAAGAAGAAGACTGAAGAGATATAAAAATGCCTTATTTTAAGATTTGCGTCGTTTCCGGGTTGTTGTCGGTGGAGCCCGGCCACCATTCCTTACTGTACTCTGTGATGTAATATTGTATGGCACTTGCCATGGACACTCTTTTTCGTGGGATGTTGTTTCTGTTGATTGCTTGTTTACTTTGTTTGCGCAGTAGAAATGACATGTTTTTCATAGGTTTCTTTCTTGCATGTGCTTGTGTCTGACCGTTAGGCTCTTTTAGGATAAAAATTCTTCTACTCGTAATTATTAAATAAAGTTTTAAGATTAATTCACATAGAAACCATAACGACTCTAGGGAATAGCCGGAACCGTCCGGGGGCGCATGCACGCATTCTCTCTTCTATTAGACAAATTTCCCCGCCTGAGGGTAGAGTCCGGATAATCTGGCCTATGAGGATGAAGTGCCGGACCTGGGGAAATTTAGTCATTCAAAAGTTATTTTTATAAAGCCTTTTTAAAATTCATACATATCTGATTTGGAGACTTTAACCAGCATAAGTGCATTAGTAACTAATCGAAATCAAAATTTAATTGCATTAGTTTTAGGAGCATTATACCACTCATAAGTGTGGGATCAATTAGGGATTTCTCTAGTTTGTCGATCCCAAATTCAGTGTCTAAACTACCCACCCTTCTTCATACAGACTGGACAGCATGGATTTTATACGATTAGGTGGTTTTAGCTGGCTTCCTTTGTCAGGCAAGGAATAAGCCCAGACTGCATTAGTTAGGTCGTAGATGCTAGTGTTGTGTGTACAACACTACATCTCTTATAGATTTAGGATCTGAAGGTGAGTGGTACGAGTGTACCCCTATACACCTTATTGGTAGGTAAGCTATCCATCCTTTCGGAAGCTATAAATCCTACCCATCCGCGTCACACAGATGACGCCACCTCCTTCCTTCTCTCGTGCATGTCTGAGTGCGTTGTCCCTCTTTCTTTTCTCCAGTTTTCACTTCTCTTAGCCGGCCGGATGTTGACTGAACCCTGTATGACTGATCGAGCCAAGTTGGGACATTCCCCTTTGATTAGGAAAACCTAGAAATCCCTTGCACTAAACTCACTTTAGAGGAGATAATCTAACGTCCTTAATCGAGAGTCTTCTTAGATCGAGGTCTAAGATGTAATTAACTACGGGGGCTTGCACCCGTAGGAAACCGATCCCCACAATCAAATAAACCCTATTCGGTGCTGATGTATCGAATAGGGGAAATCTCGTGAATTTAGGGTTATAGATATTATTATCCATCGAGGTGTGTAGGTGAAAACCCGCTATCCTCCATGGCTAATCGTATCTATAACTCCATCTGCTCTTCCATCGGCCTGCTTGTGCCGAGTGTAAAGGCCTACGACTATTTTGTCCTACGGGATAGTGTGATCGTACCCTTTGCATTCGAACCACACGAGCGGAATCCTTTCGGAGACCCACAGATTTCTGGCGACCACGGTGGGACAGGTTTCTCTCTCCATCTCCGGATGTTAAATTATCTCCTCTTGTGTGCACTCCGGGTTTAGTGCTCTTTAGTTAGGTTCTTCCTCTTCTAGCCTTTATAGGCTATTCCGTCCCTTTCTTTCTCGTTCCTTCCGGTGCTTTTGTTTACGCTAATTGTTATTGTTTGTGGTAGCAGACAGTAGAAATGGCGTATTCAGGTCCGTCCGTTACCTTCTGTTTTGGCTCTGACTCACGGGTGACACTCCCTGAGTCCCTGTTGACGAGCCCACCGGCGGGGGGGATCACCTTTGGATCCTTCACTGATTCGGCGTACGTCACTCTTGGCGGGCCGACCCCCTCCGAGGCTGCCGCATTCTCTCCACCTCAGAGGAGAGGACGCGCAGCTATGAGACCTTTTGGACGACCAGTTGCTCGGCAGCCTGCCCGGGCACCCGTTCGTCCAGTTGCTGTTCGTGCGCAGCCAGTGCGCCCGGTGGCTAGGCAGCCAGTGCCTATGCCACTCCTTGTTCACCCTGTTCGTCCGGCGGTCAGGCGGCCAGCGCCTGTCGCTCCTGTTGTTCGTGTCGCCCCGGCCCCTCAGCGCCTGCAGCCAGTAGCGGTTCCTTTACCTGTCGTTCCGGTAGAGGCTACTCGCGCTCGAGTTTCCCCTCCTCCTTCCTCTTCGAGGAAGAGGGTTGCTCAGGCCGAGCTTCCTCCACCTCCTACCCGTCGGGTTTCTGTGTTCACCCGGCTTTCTCGCCCCGAGACTACCGAGGAGACCCCGACACCCCCTCAATCAGTAGTCCCTGTTCCTCCAGTACCGTCTGTGGGTACTGATGTAGCGTCTTCTTCCACCTCCGGCCTTGGGAGAAGGGCTAGGAGAAATAGGAACAGGAGATTACGCTTGGCAGCATCCGATGCAGCAGTTCAGCGGATGGCAGATTCTGTGGCTCACTAGGAGCCAGTTCAGCAGAGGATGGTTCCCTTACAGCGGGAGCCACGTAGACGAGTAGTTACCCCCGTTCCTGATGTCATAGTTGCCCCTGAGATCGACGCAGTCCAGGGAGGACGCTTTTCCCCTCTAGTGCATAGTGGTGACGAGGAGGACGCTGCCCACATTGCAGCAGCCCCTCCTGTCCCCACTACTCTTCCTCGCGCTCGAGTCCCCAGGGATACTGTCACTCGGACCCTCACTCGGAGGATCCGAAGCATTATCCGTTCAGCGCGCGGTAGAGGGCGTGTTAGTGAGGAGAGGTTACTCCATCAGATCTCTCAGGTGCATTCTCAGTTGCAGCGGCAGTCGGTTAGGCAGAGTTACCGGTGGCAGAGAGGACAGCCACCACGACAGCAGACTAGAGTTGTTCCTACTGATAGACCTTAGGCAGGTGCCCCTACTGCTGGACGACGCCCTCGCCGTCATGGACGTCGCCCACAGTCGGAGCCTGTCCGACCCCAGCTTGGTTCAGTTGTTGTTGCCCCCTCCACTCAGTTAGATGTTCCTACCGGGTCCCGTCGTAGTAGATGGGTTTGGAGACGTCGGCAGGTGGACGAGCCTGTCGAGACGGAGCAGACAGTTGGTACGATTCGGCGAGTTGATACAGTCCCTTCAGTGTCAGTGCCAGTTCAGATGGATGTTGATGCAGTAGATGTTGATAGTAGTGCCCCGACTCGAGTGGAGCCAGTTGCTGCTTCTAGTCCCCTTAGGATTTCTTTTCCTATGGGTCCGTACATAGATGCCCTTTGTCAGACCCTCTCCGATGATGACTTGCTTACAGAGGAGTCAGACGAAGACATCCCCGTTCACCGTGTTTGTGTTGTCACGAGGCGTGGCACGTCAGACGAGCAGCATGAGCAGTATGATGATTTGGAGGAGCAAGGGGAGGCCGATGTACCTTCCACCTCAGCACAGGGTGGACCTCCCCGATCAGTAAACACAGATGTCACGGTTTTGCAGTTGCAGTCCCAGATGGCGGAGATGGCTAGAGCCATGGCGGCGATGACCGCCCAGTTGACGATGTTGGGGGCTACACCCCATGTCATGGATGTAGTTACTCCTACTACATCCAGAGACGAGCCAGTAGCGCCACAGTCGCCAGCCCCAGAACCTGTTAGAGTTGATAGAGTTCAGAGGGCAGTTCCGATGTCTCCACCAGCAGTACCGTTGAGTGTGCCAGTCCCGAGTCAGTCAGTACAGTTGTCACCAGTTCAGATTCAGGACATGATTGCACAGAGAGTCGATCAGGCTATTGCTTCTAGGAAGTCTGGAGATTCTGTTAGTAGAGGTCGCCCCTACCCGGTAGAGTACGAGCGAGAGCCTTACCCCGCTGGTTTTGTTCCTCCCCGCTTTCGAGTTTTTGATGGGTTTGGAAACCCAAAACATCATGTGGCTCAGTATCGGGCCATATGTTGTAACATTGGAGGAAATGATGCATTAATGTTGAGACTATTTGTTAGTAGCTTAGGGGGAGTGGCATTTGAGTGGTATGCCGATCTCCCTAATGATTCAGTTCGCACTTTTACTGAGATAGAGCAGTTGTTTGTGCAGAGGTTCATTAGTACAGAGCATAGAGTGACTGTTGGTGAGTTGGTAGTGACCAGACAGCGCCCCCACGAGTCTCTACCTAACTATATAGTTAGGTGGAGAAACCTTAGTCTTCAGTGTGAACCTCAACTGCAAGAGCAGCATACAGTTGAGATTCTGTTGAAGAATATAGATGGTCCTATCGCTCCGTATCTGAAGGGTTTCAGCATTCGAACCTTTCAGAAGTTGCTAACCAAAGTCACTAGCCTGCAGGACAGCATACCCAGTGCAGTCCCTCCTAAGGCTGAGAGTCAACCTATCCGTAGACCTCAGCGTTTGGAGTTTTCTGGGGCACCACCTCCTAGGAAGGGGGAGGTGCATAGTACTTCTGATGCTCATGATAGGGGCAAGAGGCCCATGGTTAGTTCAGTACCACAGCGTCCACCACCACCACGACCTCAGTTTCAGCCCTGACCTCAGTTACCACCACTAGCACAGCCTCCTGTTCAGTTCCAGCCACGACCACAGGGTCAGCAGCCTAGGCCCTCTTATAGAACTCCAGAGAACCAACAGTATTTACAAGAGAAGCTTAGCAAGGAGTATCCCTTTAAAAGGGAGAGTGTGAAGAAGATCTTCAAGTTTTTGGTCAAGAAAAATATTTTGACATTTCCACCCAACAAAAGAGTAGAAGAAGAAGGGCAAACAGAGCATCCTTTGTATTGTCCCTTTCATAAGCATATTGGCCATGTGATTGAAGATTGCTATGTGTTCAAGGATAAAGTGGAAAGCCTTATGGCCAGTGGTGAGATTCACTTGCAGGATAGTGATTTGGTACATCCTCGGGGCAAGGTTGCTCAGATAGTTCAGATGGTTACTAGCTCCAGTCAGTGTGACAGTCAGTGTGGTGTTCAGAGCAGTGACAGTAGAGCACCTCTTAGTTCTGGGGAGGAGTGGCAGCTTGCACTCTCTCGCAAGACAAGGGGTATGATCAGACGGGCAGTTCAGAGTTCAGAGGCAGTTGAGAGGAGGCCCCCACAGGCCAAGTCGACAGTTGCCAGCCCAGTTCCTTTGCCAGTTTCTTTTTCTTCTTCTGTTGTAGTGCCTACTGAGCACATTTCTTCTACTTCTACTTGTATTAGAAAGATGTATGAGAGAGAGAAATTTGTTGTAACTTCTGAGGGGAAGACATGATCTCTTCCAGCACTTACGCTGAAGGATTTTGTTCTCCCTTCAACTGATGATGAATTAATGGAAGAAGATGATTCTGGCTACTTTTGGTGTCTTGCTCCTTCTAGTTTTACTTTTCCTAGCACTCATTCTTCTCATGTTTTATTTATTTCTAATAATGATGATGATCCTTCTTTTGAAGAAGAGTTTGAGTGTGAGGAAGAGCCTGTGTTTGCTATTCCTGAAGGAGGTTGTTACATGGATTTTGAAGATGAATCCGAGAACACTCCTCAGTCACTTTTTAATGAACCAACACAAGCCATATCACCTGAACCAAATGAGTCCTCTATTGAGTCTGACTCAATACGAGAGATACAATTGCGTTCAGGTAAGGTCCTTCCACCCAAAATGACTAAGAATAATAAAGAGAAAGATAGAAACATCATTACCCAACAGGATGATCCTATCCCTCCTCCTCAAGCACCTGCTAAGGAGAAGGGAAAAGGCCCTCAGTTGGATGTTGATTATAATGTGTTGGCTCATTTGAGAAAGATCCCTTCTCTTTTTAGTGTGTACGATGCACTAATGATGTCTTCCGACTTGAGAGAGACTTTGGTAAAAGCTTTGCTTGAACCAGAGTCTTATCAAGCTTTCTTTGCCACTGAGTCAGTTAAGGATGCATGCTATTTGAGAGAGATGCCATGCATTACCTTTTCAGACCAGGATCTTCTCCTAGGAACTTCTGATCACAACCGTCCCTTGTACGTCACCACTGAAGTAAATGGTTATGAGTTGAACAGGGTCCTCATTGACCAAGGAGCTTCAGTTAATATCCTTAATCATGCCACCTTACAGAGTCTCTCCCTTGGTCACTTAAAGCTCACTTCAGATAAGATTATGCTGAAGGGTTTTAATGATCAAGGTCAGCGAGCTCTAGGTTCCATCACTTTGCCTTTGCGTTTTGGAGATCTTTTGACTGAGGCAAAGTTTCATGTTATTGAGGCAGATACCTCATACAAGGCTCTCTTAGGAAGGCCTTGGATACATGAATATGGAATGGTGCCCTCTACACTGCACCAGTGCATGAAGTATATGAGGAATGATGTAGAGTTTTCCATCCTTGGAGATATTCAACCTTTTGCCGTGCATGAGGTCTCTATTTATGACGATGCCGAGCATTACATGCCTCGGAAAGTTCGTAGACCTCCCACTGCCCAGTCACCGGTGATACCCGCTAGTGTTGTACAGGGTCCTATGCAGCCACTTGCACAGGGTCCTATACAACCACTAGTACAGGGTCCATCACAGGTTGAGATTGGAGCAGATGTTTCCACTACAGACCCGGATGAGTCTTTACGGTTTGTACTCAGGCACGATGTTCCCCCTAGTAGAGGTAGGGGATTGCGTGGTAGAGGTCGAGGTAGAGAGTCAGTTCGCCCTCCGAGGAACTTTGATGCTCGAATCCCTCCTCCCTCGCACTTGTACACTTCCCCTTTGTCTGTTGAGTCCGACTCTGATGATGAGATGATTGATGTTCCTCGTCATTCAGTCCCTTTGCCTGCCTTTAGTGTTGATCACAACTCCTATCCCACATTCCATAGGAGTTTGATTCCTCAGGGTGGTTTGGTTGTTGATAGTGATTCAGACGACGACGAAGATGTCGGACGTCAGACTACTAGTCAACAATCCCTTTCTCGCCAGATATATGGGATGAGAATTGAGGAATCTCCTCCTCAATCTTCCCCTACACCTTCCGTTAGTGTTCGTGGTGCACTACCCTTAGATAGGCGCTCTGTACAAGAGCTGCACACTCTCTATGTACCAGCACAGTCTTCGTGGCATGCATCTTTGTTCCATAGTGTAGGTGTCCCACAGAGTACTGATATACAGAATCCTGTGGAATCCACTGTGGATGATGAGATCATGCCAGTTCCCCGATACTTTTCCCCTGCTGTTGATAACTTTGTTGAGCGAGGCATTGTCCCTTCGACTTGGTCAGGTAGACAGGCCCAACAGCAGGCCCGTATTTGGCGAACTGATTTTCCTCGAACTGGGCAGGGTATAGGCTATTCTCAAGAGGATCAGTCCCCTTCCGCCAACATTCGGGTTGTTTCTCATTCTTATCCGGTTGTTTCCATCTCCGATGATGAAGACCCGGAGGAGAACGAGGACAGGGTCCTTGAAGCTCCACGTGAATTCGAAGATGGCGCCAGTTCTGTCATGGACGAATTGTGTGAGATCAATTTGGGCACTGAATCGGATCCTCGACCTATTTTTCATAGTGCTTTGCTATCCGAATCAGAGGCTCAAGAGTATGTTGCACTTATTTCTGAGTTTAAGGATTGTTTTGCTTGGAACTACACTGAGATGCCTGGTTTAGGTCCAGAAGTAGCGGTCCATAAATTAGCTATTAGTCCTGATGCAGTCCCTGTTAAGCAGTCACCTCGTCGGATGAGGTTAGAGATTGAACAACAGGTGATAGCGGAGACTAAGAAGCTTATAGAAGCTGGTTTTGTTCGTGAAGAGAAGTATCCCACTTGGCTTGCCAATGTTGTTCCAGTCCGGAAGAAGAACGGTCAGATCCGTGTTTGTATTGACTTCCGTGATTTGAATAAGGCATGTCCTAAGGACGATTTCCCTCTTCCTATCCCTGAGCTTATGATTGATATCGCTTCGTCCCATAGCATTTTCTCCTTCATGGATGGTTCATCTGGTTACAATCAGATTAAGATGGCCCATGAAGATGAGAAATTCACTGTCTTTCGCACCCCCATAGGTGTGTTTTGTTACAAGGTGATGCCTTTTGGCCTCAAGAATGCAGGAGCCACCTATCAGCGTGCCATGACTATCATTTTCGATGAGCTGATTCATGAGCAGGTTGAGTGCTATGTGGATGATTTAGTGGTCAAAAGTAAGGTCCGTAGTGATCACCTCCGAGACCTACGAATCGTTTTTGAGCGCTTAAGAAAGCATGATTTGAAGATGAATCCTCTAAAGTGTGCATTTGGAGTTAGTGTGGGGAAGTTCCTTGGTTTTATTGTTCGCTATCGTGGCATTTAGATTGATCCATCCATGATCAAGGCCATAGTGGACTTGAAACCTCCTAGGAGTCTTACCCAGTTGAGGTCTTTTCAGGGTAAGCTTGCTTTCTTGCGGAGATTTATCTCCAATCTTGCCGGTAGATGTCATCCCTTTGCTGCTTTAGCAAAGAAGGATGCCCGTTTCCATTGGGATAAGAATTGTCAGGAGGCCTTTGAGAGCATAAAGCGCTACTTGACAAATCCCCCAGTGTTAGCTGCACCCATCCCTGGTAAACCGTTGATTCTTTACACTACTGCCTTGGATGAGTCGCTTGGTGCACTTTTAGCTCAAGAGAAAGAGGAAGGCAAAGAGAACGCCTTGTACTACCTTAGCAGACGATTAATTCCTGCAGAGCTAAAATACCCGGCAATGGAAAAGCAGTGTTTGACTTTGATCTTTGCTGTGCAGAAGCTTAGACACTATATGCTCTCACACAAGATCAGTTTGATTTCTCGAGTTAACCCTTTGCAGTACCTGATGACCCGTCCGACTTTGTCAGGTCGTCTAGCACGTTGGTCCATGATTTTACTGCAGTTTGACATTACCTTTGTCCCTCAGCGGGACGTCAAAGGACAGGCTCTAGCTGATTTTCTTGCTTCTCACCTGATCCCTGCAGATTCTCCACTTAATGATGATTTGCCCGACGAATTAGTCATGAGTGTGGAAGAGCAGGAGTCCCCTACTTGGGAGTTTTACTTTGATGGAGCCTCTTCCATCAAATCACTACGTCCTTACGAAACTCCTGTAGTTAGGGTAGGTTTGGGGCTTGTTTTTGTGTCTCCTGAAGGCCATACCCTCCGTTACTCCTACAGTCTTTCAGAGCCTCGTACTAATAACGAAGCTGAGTACGAAGCCCTAATTGTAGGACTTGAGTTGGCCATTCAGATGAGCATCGTACGGGTAAAAATCTTTGGAGATTCACAACTAATTATTAATCAAGTGGCTGGAATTTTCAAAGTTCTCAAACCTGAGCTCTTGCCTTATCACGATAGGGCAATGGAGCTCTTGTGTTTGATCCCTGAAGTAACTTTAGTTAGAGTCCCTCGATCTAAAAATGGTAGAGCGGATGCACTAGCTAAACTTGCTAAGGAGTTGGCTGACCCGAATGGAAATCCGGTGTCGGTTGTTGTTCAGTACTGACAAGCCTTGTGTCCCGCGGACTTGTCTTCTCCCGATCAGACCCTCACAGTCTGCGCTGTTGAGGAAGAATCAGATTGGAGAGTTCCTTTTGTGGAGTACTTGAAGCGTGGAAAGCTTCCGGATGACCGCTCTCTTGCCGCTCAGATTAGAAAGAGAGCTTTGTCCTTCTCCTATGTGAACGAGACTCTGTAACGACGCTCTTTTGACCAGATGTGGTTACGATGCCTCAACAACGAGGAGGCTCGTAAGGTCATGGGCGAAGTACATGAGGGGCTTTGTGGTGCTCATCAGTCTGGACCTAAGATGAAGGTCAGAATTAAACGCCTTGGTTATTACTGGCCGACGATGATCCGTGATTGCATGGAGCACGCTAGGAAGTGCCACCAATGCCAGATCCATAATATTGTTATTCACCAACCTCCTAATCCGTTGCACCCCACTGTGTCTTCCTGGCCTTTTGAGAGTTGGGGCACGGATGTAGTGGGTCCTATTGACCCTCCTTCCTCTAAGGGTCATAGATTTATTTTGGCTGCTACTGATTACTTCTCTAAGTGGGCAGAAGCTATTCCGCTTAAGGAAGTTAAATCAGAAGATGTGATGCGCTTCTTCCGCGATCATGTCGTCTACCGTTTTGGTGTTCCGCGCCGTATAATTTCGGATAACGGCCCGTCTTTTAGAAGCACCAAAATTTCTAGATTTGCCCGTCGTCATAACATAAATTGGCGGTATTCCTCGATTTATTATCCTAGGGCTAATGGTTTGGCTGAAGCATTCAATAAGACCTTAGTCCAGTTGATAAGAAAGATTCTTGTGGCAAATAAAAGAGAATGGCACGACAAATTGCCTGAAGCATTATGGGCCTATAGGACTACATACCGTACTCCTACTCAGTGTACACCATATGCTTTAGCTTTTGGGGTTGAAGCTGTCCTCCCACTAGAGGTTGAGCTTCCTTCGTTGCGTGTAGCAGTTAGCTACAATTTGTCTCGTGAGGATAATGCCCGACTACGGTTGGAAGAACTTGATGGTTTAGAAGAGCTCCGTTTGCAAGCTCATCAGAACCTTAAGTTATACCAGGCCCGGATGGCCCAGGCTCATGATCGCCTTGTCTGACCCCGTGCTTTTCAGGTCGGTGAGTTAGTCCTTGTCCTGCGTAGGCCTATCATCTCGCGTCATCGTCGAGGTGGTAAGTTCGAGCCCATTTGGGAAGGCCCATTTGTTGTAGAGCAAGTTTACGAGGGTGGATCTTACTTGCTAGTTGATGCGAATGGTGTTCATCCCATGCCTGTCATTAATGGGCAGTACTTGAGAAAGTACTACGCTTGAGTTTGCACATTGCAAGGGACATCCCCCGCCACTTGTAAATATCCCTCTGTATAGATATAACTCTAAAGAATTTCTTGTATTTTTCGGCAATCCGTGGCCACGATGATTTGTCCTCTACCACGTGATGTTCGTCATGCAAAATATGAGATTATCTTTAGATGTTGTATGTAAATACGCCGTAGGGATGTTTGTGCTTACTTTCACATTCACTGATCACTTTAGTATTGTTGCACAAAATCACCTCTCCAACCTCTATAAGGGTTGGCGCTCCCCAGTTTCACTTGTCACCTTCAAGTGTGGTCTGGGATACCAAAACTAATAACTCGAATTTCTATGAAATATGATACTGGGTCCATCCTTGATCTATATTTCTCAAATATAGTGATGTTGACCCATAGTTTCTTTGTGCATTTCTCTACAAATTATTGTTATAATTTTTCTCTCTCCCTAGTTTTATTCATGTGGCGAATATGGCCTGGGTTATCAAAGCCAACAATTTCCCCCTCTCTTCAAAATATAAAAAAATATTAAAAAAATAAAAAAATGAGGGAAGCTCTTAGTTGAGTAGAATCGGTTGCCCTTGTCACAGGTGGAACCCGGTTTTACACTCCAAGAGCCCAAAGTCCCTTAAAATTCTTTTCTTTCGAGAGGGAAGCTCTCAGTTGAGTAGAATCGGTTGCCCTTGTCACAGGCGGAACCCGGTTCAACGCTCAAAGAGCCCAAATTCCCTTCTGTCTCTCCTAAAGCATTTCGATGACTGCTTAGGAGACGACTGTGTGTTCACTTTTTCGATTATGGTTGTCCACTTTTAATGGGATGATGTTCTCCCTTATTTGTGATGTAGTACATCTGGCTATAGATATTAACATCACTTCTTAGTGGATTTTGATCTTCTAGCAGAAAGTCGATCCACTACTCCCTTCAAATGATATATTTTCTCATTGAGATCTTGATTTTAGTTACAAGAACAGTCTCTTTTGAATACAGCAATGTTGCTTGTACTTCTCACATGGTCCCATTAGTTAGTATGGGTGCTATCACTGTGATTTCTTCTAGTGGTCATTGATCCTTAATGTGATTACGATTCTTAGTGACAAGTGTGTCCCCTTGCCATTTCTATTCATTCATTATGAGATTATTCTTTTTACACGGTCGTATATATATTCCTCTTTTTAGAGAGATGTATATCGATCGATTGCTTCATGATATGTGATTTCAATTTTTCCCTAAAGAAATACTACTTATATTTTAATTACTCATGGCCACGACGACTTGTCCTCTACCATGTGGTAATTAGAATATTAAGTTTGGATTTTTTTTTTAGGTGATGGATTGCTTACTTCTCTTTCCCTCACAGCACCGCGCACATGTGCGTCGGGTGGTTGTAGAGGTGACTTTCACTCTTTGTCTCGCTGTTGCGAATATGGTCAGGCAGACATTGAGTCGTCTCCATTCACTGTTTCGATCTGGTCAGGTGAATGTGAGATTTTGTCTTTTGTCCTGCTGTTTCGATCTGGTCAGGCAGACATTAGACTTTTTGGGAAGCTCTTTATTTGCTGTTGCGAATATGGTCAGGTGGATATTGAGCTGTTCTCATTCGCTGTTGCGAATATGGTCAGGCGAATGCTGAACTTCCTTTTTCTTTTTCCCTTTGTCTCGCTGTTTCGATCTGGTCAGGCGAACATTGGGTTGTCCTCACTCGCTGTTTCGATCTGGTCAGGTGAGTGTTGGACCTTTTCTTTTGTCCCACCGTTGCGAATATGGTCAGGTGGACATTAGACTTTCGGGAGGGCTCATTATTCGCTGTTGCGAATATGGTCAGGTGGATTTTGAGCCATTCTCATTCGCTGTTTCGATTTGGTCAGGCGAATGTTGACTCCCCTTTCTGGTTGGGTGCCCGACAGAGTCCCTGGGAGGCATACTTCACCACCTCTTCATTCCCCCTGTTTTATTTTCCTGTTTGGGGGTTGTTGAGTTTTCTGCTGATTCTTTGTTTCGCTGTTTCGATCTGGTCAAGCGAACATCGAGTCGTCCTCATTCACTGTTTCGATCTGGTCAGGTGAATGTTGGACTTTGTCTTTTGCCCTGCTGTTTCGATCTGGTCAGGCGGGCATTAGACTTTTTGGGAAGCTCATTATTCGCTGTTGCGAATATGGTCAGGTGAATATTGAGCTGTTCTCATTTGCTGTTGCGAATATGGTCAGGCAAATGTAGAACTCCCTTTCTTTTTCTACTCATGTTCACTGTTTCGATCTGGTCAGGTGAGCATCGATTCTTTTCCCATTCACTGTTTCGATCTGGTCAGGTGAATGCGGGATTTTCCTTTTCCCCTTCTGTTCTGCTATTTCGATCTGGTCAGGCAGACAGTTGGTTTTCTTTTTCTACTCATGTTCACTGTTTCGATCTGGTCAGGTGAGCATCGAGTCTTTCCCCATTCACTGTTTCGATCTGGTCAGGTGAATGCGGGATTTTCCTTTTCCCCTTCTGTTCTGATGTTTTGATCTGGTCAGGCAGACAGTTGGTTTTCTTTTTCTACTCATGTTCACTGTTTCGATCTGGTCAGGTGAGCATCGAGTCTTTCCCCATTCACTGTTTCGATCTGGTCAGGTGAATGCGGGATTTTCCTTTTCCCCTTCTGTTCTGCTGTTTCGATCTGGTCAGGCAGACAGTTGGTTTTCTTTTTCTACTCATGTTCACTGTTTCGATCTGGTCAGGTGAGCATCGAGTCTTTCCCCATTCACTGTTTCGATCTGGTCAGGTGAATGCGGGATTTTCCTTTTCCCCTTCTGTTCTGCTGTTTCGATCTGGTCAGGCAGACAGTTGGTTTTCTTTTTCTACTCATGTTCACTGTTTCGATCTGGTCAGGTGAGCATTGAGTCTTTCCCCATTCACTGTTTCGATCTGGTCAGGTGAATGTGGGATTTTCCTTTTCCCTTCCGCTCTGCTGTTTCGATATGGTCAGACAGACGGTTGGTTCTCTTTTTTTACTCATGTTCACTGTTTCGATCCGGTCAGGTGAGCATTGAGTCTTTCCCCATTCACTGTTTCGATTTGGTTAGGTGAATGTGGGATCTTTCTTTTCCCTTCTGTTTTGCTGTTTCGATCTGGTCAGGCAAACAGATGATTTCTCTATATTTGATTACTCTCCCTTATTGCTTTTTCTTTGATTATTGTTCTCTATCATTTCCTTTGATTTCCAAGTTACGTCTGATTCCCTTCTCGTCACGTCATCTTAGACTTATTTTCTAGATGATTGTTGAATTTCCTTTGGACTCTTTATGAGCTTGTTTCAATTCTACTCATGTGAGCATGAGATATCTTTCTCCTATTCCGCCACTTTGGTTGGGCGGATAAATTGAGCTGCTTTCCTTAATTCTCTCTTATTTTTTATCTCGTTCTGTTACTTGACCCTAGAGTTGCATCTTCCTAGAGTTAGGAAGGTCAACGCCAACATATACGGTTCACCTGTTGTTCTCCGCATATGTTGGGGGTCCGTTTGTTGACCTCGATTTTGGCTCGATCATGCTCGAGTTCTTTCGATCGATTTAATCAAACCCCGTCGAGCCCAATTTGAGCTCGAATCAACCCGACTCGAGCCGGATCAGACTCAAATGTGTTCAATTAGATTCGATTAGTTTGATTTCATTGTGTCGTACCTGATTTAATTTGAATTGATCATTATTTTGGACCCGATTTTGTTTAACCAATTTTATTAAGCCGGCTCGAGCCCGAATCGACTCGAATCGAGCTAAATTCGGACTCAAGCTTAATTCAATCCTAGCCAATTTTTAATCTGATTCGGCTCAATTTAATTCCACTAAAACTAATTTGACTTTTTTAAGTATTTTGAATTTACTTTCTTAATCAGGGTTTTCCCCAACGGCTGCGATTAAACGAGATCGTCGTTTCAGCCCATATCCCGCTTCTCAGACGATTCTCTGTGTCTCGGGAAGGCTTCGAGCAGCGACGAGAGCTGCTTATGGCATTTTCGGAAGCTGGAGCGCGAGGACGACGCTTGGCGGGCTTCCTCTTTCGACGACGGGGTGGATTTACTCAGAACGAAGACATTCGACAGGGCATTCACGCTCTCGCTCTCAATCTCTCATCTCCGAACTCTCTCCCTCTCCCTCAAAATCGCTCGGTTTTGGCTCTTGCTCTCAGAGATCCCGAACCTTCTCCCTCTCCCTCTCTCACGTAAGCCAGGCGACGGAACCCGACGCCTCCCCCTGGACCGACTCCCCCAGCTCCCGTCGCCCCCTTGTTCGCGACTCCAGCCCTAGCCAGGCCGACGACTCCCCCGCATCTCCCTGTTCGGACAAAACCATAACCGTGCTCGACGAGATTCAGTCGCCGGAATCCTTGCCTTGGCCGACCAATCCCTTTCAATAACTGCAGGTAATCTTCGCCTTTGCTCCTCTACCTCTTCCTCTACTCTTTCATTCTCCTCTCCCTCTCATTTTCTCTCAGATTTTTTTCTTTTCTTCCCCTTGTTTTATTCCTTTCCCCTCTTCTCCTCTAAGAGTAACATTGTCTGAATGATTAGCTTGTAAGATAGATATGCGTAGGGCTTGTTCTTCTCTGTTGCAGTGAAATTTCTGTAGGTTTTGTGAGTTGAGCATTTCCTATTCTATATTTATTTCATTCAGAAAATAGTCTATGTGATTTTTATAAGCTTTGAATGTGCCCTATAGCAAGGGCTACGTTATTTTTTTGTTTTTTTCTACACAAAATATGTAGAAATTCTTACTTCTTAATGGTTTGGCATGAGGGATTTGCCCCCTGATTCATGAAGCTCTAGGTGTGAATGGGGCCAAGTTAGAAGAAATCATGTTAATCACTTGTCAAAGAATGCATATGAGGTGTTTGTAGAAATACCTCATTGGAAATTATATGAATGTTGGCTCAAAAGGGAGTGTCAAGCTAGTGTGGTGCTATCTTGCTCAAACACGCTGTTTTGTTTTTTTTTACCTGATCTTGTTGTCTCTATATGAAAGTCATGATTAGAGGATATGATCATATTTCTTGCTCTTGTTTGCAATAAAATAAGTTTAACTAGCATTGAAGATTTCATGAATCATAATTATTGTAGCATCTACACTAATGCTTTGGTCTTATGGTTGGCCTCCATTACA